>CAWUFW010017082.1:0-279493 GCA_963921515.1 Calotriton arnoldi
AACTTGCTTCCCAACTTCTGTGTCTCAGTGAATTTCTAAGGTTTTTTAAATGTTATTTTCTAACTATAACGTCCCTCAAACCTATGGTTTTTCAGTGAATTTCTAAGGTTTTTTAAATGCTAATTCCTAACTATAACGTCCCTGAAACCTATGGTTTTTCAGTGAATTTCAAAGGTTTTTTAAATGCTAATTTCTAACTATGCCTACAGAGGTAGGACATGTGCAGAAAGAGGAAGAAAAGCATAGAAAGAAGCAAGAGAAATGCAGAAAGAGGCAACAGAAGTCCAGAAAGATGAAGAAAGGTGCAGAAAGGAGCAAGAGATATGCAGAAAGAACCAACAGAGGTGCAGAAAGAGGCCTTGTTGCAAAGTCATCCTGTGCCCCCAACTTTTTGCTGACTGGTACTGGTGGTAACTGACTCTGATTAACCAGGCCCGGAGCCAGTGCTATGCTGAAAGACATTTAGAATACAGTGAAAACACCTAAATACACTAGGGTACGCTATGGGTTGAGGTACCCCTGTGATTGGCATGACCTCCCCTGTAAGGCTCTAGTACAAAATAGGGCAGGGGGATTAAAACTACCTCTAAGTCAGAGGTGTAGAAAGAGGCAAGAGAAGTGCAGAAAGAAGCAACAGAGGTGCCAAAACAGGCAAGAGAGGTGCAGAAAGAAGCAAGTGAAGTGCAGAAAGAGGCAAGAGAGGTGCACAAGAGGCAACAGAGGTACAGAAAGAGGCATGAGGGGTGCAGAAAGAAGTAAGAGAAGTGCAGAAAGAGGCCAGAGAATTGCTGAAAGAAGCAACAGAGGTGTAGAAAGAAGCAAGAGAAGTACAGAAAGAGGCAAGTGAGGTGCAGAAAGAAGCAAGAGCAGTGCAGAAAGAACCAAGAGAGGTGCAAAAAGAGGCAAGAGGGGTGCAGAAAAAGGTAGGAGGGGTGCACAGAGAGGCAAGAGAGGTACAGAAAGAGGCAGGAGGGGTGCAGAAAGAAGGAAGAGAAGTGCAGAAAGAAGCAACAGAGGTGCTGAAAGAGGCGTGAAGGGTGCAGAAAGAGCAAGAAAAATGCAAAAAGAACCAATAGGGGTACAGAAAGAGGCAAGAGAGGTGCAGAAACAGGAAGGAAAGGTGCCCTGAAAGAGGGAACAGGGGTGCAGAAAGAGGCAAGAGAGGTGCAGAAAGAGAAAAGAGGGGTACAGAAAGAGGCAAGGGGGTGTAGAAAGAAGGAAGAGAAGTGCAGAAACAGGCAAGAGAATTGCTGAAAGAAGCAACAGAGGTGTAGAAAGAAGCAAGAGAAGTGCAGAAAGAGGCAAGTGAGGTGCAGAAAGAAGCAAGAGCAGTGCAGAAAGAACCAACAGAGGGGCAAAAAGAGGCAATAGGGGTGCAGAAAAAGGTAGGAGAGGTGCAAAAAGAGGCAAAAGAGGTACAGAAAGAGACAGGAGGGGTGCAGAAAGAAGGAAGAGAAGTGTAGAAAGAAGCAACAGAGGTGCTGAAAGAGGCGCAAAGGGTGCAGAAAGAGCAAGAGAAGTGCAGAAAGAACCAACAGAGGTACAGAAAGAGGCAAGAGGGGTGCAGAAAGAAGCAAGAGCAGTGCAGAATTAACCAACAGAGGTGCAAAAAGAGGCAAGAGGAGTGTAGAAAGAGGTAGGAGAGGTGCACAAAGAGGCAAGAGAGGTACAGAAAGAGGCAGGAGGGGTGCAGAAAGAAGAAAGAGAAGTGCAGAAAGAGGCAAAAGAATTGCTGAAAGAAGCAACAGAGGTGTAGAAAGAAGCAAGAGATGTGCAGAAAGATGCAAGTGTGGTGCAGAAAGAAGCAAGAGCAGTGCAGAAAAAGGTAGAAGAGGTGCACAAAGAGGCAAGAGAGGTACACAAAGAGGCAGGAGGGGTGCAGAAAGAAGGAAAAGAAGTGCAGAAAGTAGCAACAGAGGTGCATAAAGACGCGATAGAAATGCACAAACAGGCAAGAGAGGAGCAGAAAGAGGCAAGAGAGGTGTAGAAAGAAGCAAGAGAAGTGCAGAAAGAGGCAGGAGTGGTGCAGAAAGAAGCAAGTGAGGTGCAGAAAGAGGCAACAGAGGTGCAGAAAGACGCAAGAGAGGTGCAGAAACAAGCAAGAGAAGTGCAGAAAGAGGCAAGAGAATTGCTGAAAGAAGCAACAGAGGTGTAGAAAGAAGCAAGAGAAGTGCAGAATGAGGCAAGTGAGGTGCAGAAAGAAGCAAGAGCAGTGCAGAAAGAACCAACAGAGGTGCAAAAAGAGGCAAGAGGGGTGCAGAAAGAGGTAGGAGAGGTGCACAAAGAGGCAAGAGAGGTACAGAAAGAGGCAGGAGGGATGCAGAAAGAAGGAAGAGAAGTGCAGAACGAGGCAAGAGAATTGCTGAAAAAAAGCAACAGAGGTGTACAAAGAAGCAATAGAAGTACAGAAAGAGGCAAGTGAGGTGCAGAAAGAAGCAAGAGCAGTGCAGAAAGAACCAACAGAGGTGCAAAAAGAGGCAAGAGGGTGCAGAAAAAGGTAGGAGAGGTACACAAAGAGGCAAGAGAGGTACAGAAAGAGGCAGGAGGGGTGCAGAAAGAAGGAAGAGAAGTGCAGAAAGAAGCAAAAGAGGTGCTGAAAGAGGCGTGAAGAGTGCAGAAAGAGCAAGAGAAGTGCAGAAAAAAGCAACAGAGGTACAGAAAGAGGCAAGAGAGGTGCAGAAACAGGCAGGAAAGGTGCAGAAAGAGGGAACAGGGGTGCAGAAAGAGGCCGGAGATGTGCAGAAAGAGGGAAGAGGGGTACAGAAAGAGGCAAGAGGGGTGCAAAAAGAAGCAAGTGAGGTGCAGAAAGACGGAAGAGAGGTGCAGAAACAAGCAAGAGAAGTGCAGAAAGAGGCAAGAGAATTGCTGAAAGAAGCAACAGAGCTGTAGAAAGAAGCAAGAGAAGTGCAGAAAGAGGCAAGTGAGGTGCCGAAAGAAGCAAGAGCAGAGCAGAAAGAACCAACAAAGGTGCAAAAAGAAGCAAGAGCGGTACAGAAAAAGGTAGAAGAGGTGCACAAAGAGGCAAGAGAGGTACAGAAAGAGGCAGGAGGGGTGCAGAAAGAAAGAAGAGAAGTGCAGAAAGAAGCAACAGAGGTGTGAAGAGTGCGCAAAGAGCAAGAGAAGTGCAGAAAGAACCAACAGCGGTACAGAAAGACGCAACAGAGGTGCAGAAAGATGCAAGAGAGGTGTAGAAACAAGTAAGAGAAGTGCATAAAGAAGCAACAGAGATGTAGTAAGGGGGAAGTGGGGTGAAGAAGGAAGCAAGAGGGATACAGAAAGAAACAAGAGAGGTGCAGAAAGAGGGAAGAGGGGTGCAGAAAGAGGGAAGAGTGGTGGGAAAGAGGCATGAGGGTTGCATAAAGAAGCAACAGAAATGCAGAAAGAGGCAAGAGAGGCGCAGAAAGAAGCAAGAGTGGTTTACACACCATTAGTACCAATTTAATACCCACATTTAGCAATAAGTAACAGGTGACCATTCTAGGTTTGCACAGGGCCTTCCACCACGCTGTAACACTTGTCGCTGCATTTTTGGTAACGTTTGAGCTGTTTGAGCTAGAAACAATATTTTTTTTGTTCAAATCTGCAGATTATGCAGCAGATGATGGATTATGTGGCAAATGCGGTAAATGTATAATCATGTAAAAGTCGTTGCAGCCAAACAGTCACATAATTCCAGTGGCCCTGCTCATACCTCTGACTAGGTCCAGAAGTGCTCCTCAGTGGTTCCTTCTTTTTTTGTCTCATTGAGTTCATAGTTTAGCTTCTATGGAAACGAGGAAGACTAAACCTGAGGTTACAACTCCACAACACAGACTATCATACCACACAATTACTCTCCATAACACATAATCCCACTCTACACAATTCCTACAAACTAAATACCACATACTTTTTATCCACATAATTTCACTGCACAACATACCACATAATTCCACTACATACAACCTACATCCACTCCACTCCAAGAAACATTATTAAATTAAAACACTTTTACATTTACAACGCCAATAGCTCTAACTCTCACAAATGTGAAAACCTATTACATTGCAAATGCTTCTTTAACTAGTAGTCGCGGTTGCAGAGTGGTGGAGAAAGGGTGCTGGGCCTCCGACCAGCGCTCAGAAATTCTGCTGCGTAGGACTTACAGGAGGTACCAGGAGGGTTTCTTAGCCCCCAAAGTCCCTCAGGAGTAAAGTGGACTTCATCCCCATCCCGTAGTCTGCCTGGAGGTGCATTTGCAGAGTGGTGAAGAAAGGGGGCGTGGCGTCCAAAGACGTCTTAGCAATCCCACTGTGTGGGACTTACTGGAGGTAACAACAGGGGTAATTGGGCCCCAAGGACATCCTTGGGGGCCAACTGCCCCTCCAATTACCTCCAGTAAGTCCCGCACAGCAGGATTTCTAAGTTCTCATAGCAGGCCACGCCCCCTTTGCCCACCACTCTGAAAACACGCTCCCTGGCGTGCTCTTGGATGGGGGATGAAGTCTCCTTTCCTCCTGAGGGTCCCTGGGGGCCAGCTAGCCCTCCTGTTACCTCCAGTAAGCCCCATACAGCTGGTTTGCTGAGAGTGCTCAAACGCCACGCCCCCTTTTTACACCACTCTGCAAACGTGGCTCCTGGCGCACTGCTGCTCGGGGGATGAAGTCCACTTTAGTCCTGAGGTCCTCAGGACACAAGAGGACCTCATCGCCCCACCAGCAATGAGCCAAGAGGTGCGTTTGCAGAGTGGTGTAAAAATGGGCATGGCCTTGGACCCCCTCTAAGCAATCCCACTGTGTGGGGCTTACTGGAGGTACTTGGGGGGAGCAATTTAAAGCTCCTCCCAAGTGAGAACAAAAATACTAGGCCTGGGCGGTAAATTCCGTTCCGCTCGCGGAATTTGGGTAATTTCGCGTTCCGCGGAGAACGCGGAATTACCAAAAATTCCGCGATCCGCGACTTTGCGGAATTTTTTGCTTGTTCGCGCTTTCAAAATGCGTGTTCGCAAGATATTTCTCCCCGAGCACGCAAACAGCGTTCGCGAACAGGAAAAAAGCATCGCAAACGGGCGGAACAAGCAATTCCGCGTGTTCGCGGAACTTTTGCGTGCTCGCGGAGATTTTTTACCGTTTCGCGGAGCTTTGCGTAGCACGACTACGCAAATTCCGCCCACCCCTAAAAAATACTAAGTCTGCTCTCAGCAGGCGGGAGCAATAAAAAAATGCTCCCCCCTGCTGGGGCACGAAGTCAGCTCCCAGCTGGCGGGAGCTTTAAAAAATGCTCCCAGCAGCTGGGAGTGAACTGCAGATCTGCTTCCTGCCCACAGTGATGAGGGCAGGGAATCAGATCTGAGTATTTCTCACGCCCATGGAAAAGCATTTTTTGACTTAGCTATAACATTAGCGTTGTTTGATCAATCTTCATGAAATTGACCTAAAAAACTGTCAAAGTAGGTTCTGGTTGCCATGGAAAGTTTGGGGGTGATCCGTGCAGTGGGGACCAAGAAATATGGGTGCGAAAAAAGCGTGCATTTGTAATGTTAATTACCACAGGAACGCGTTGTCGAAACTACAGCCCGAACCGCTGGAGGAATACACCAAATTTGGCAGAAAGGTAGATGTTGTTATGGAGATTGTGCTTTTTGTTATTTGGTGCAAATCTGTCCAGTAGTTTTTGAGAAATTTAAGCCAAAAACTATAGATATATCTCTGGCCACGGATATTTTGCGACGGTTTCGCGATTAATTGCAGATGGGCGTGCCAACAGGAATGCTCTGATTGGCTGGAACCAACCTGAACAGAAAGTTGCGGCCCCCATTTTATCATCCGTGAATGTTTCCTAGGGCTGACATCTTGTGTAAAAGCTAACATAAGGGGTCAGGGTGGAAATACTCTGACCCCATGTTTGAGAAATGGGTGTATTAGTGACACATGTTATGTGTCCAAAATGTATTTTTTTCATCGCGCACAATATTTGCAACGACACCGCGGCCCCCCCATGTACTGTCGTGGGAATGTTGCAAAAATCACGGCGACATCGCGAATATTGGTGAAAATATAAAAACATATATATTTGTACACACTCGCCGGTCACTGCCACATACTCATATACACACTCACAAACTCACTCAGACACTTATACACCTGTTCACATATCCACTCACATACTTACACATCCAGTCACATACCCACTCAGATACTGATGCACTCACTCACATACCCATTCAGGTATCTATTACATACTCAGTTGGAGAGTCAAGCACCCATGTGCAGACCCACTCAGAGACTCATGTACCTACTTAGAGACTCAGTCATAGACTCATGCGTGCAGTCTCATATCTACTTAGACACTCTTACACCCACTCACAGACCCATACCGTCACTCACACACTCAGTCACAGACCCTCTCAGAGACTTATGGACTCAGTCACTCACTCACTCATACAGTCAGAAACTCAGACACCCACTCACAACCTCACTCAGATATACATGCACTCACTCACTCACCCAGTCAAGGCTTATGCATCCACTCAAAGACCCACCTAGACACTCGCACTCCCAGTCACAGACCCACTCAGACACTCATGCATGCACTGATTCACTCAACTACTCAGAGACTTATGCTCTCACTCACAAACCCATTGAGACCCATACACCCACTCACAGATCCACTTAGACACTCATACATCCACTCACTGACCCACTCAGACACTCACACACCCATACAGTCACTCACACAGCCGCTCATAGACCCACTCAGAGACTTATACACCCAGTTAGTTATACACTCAGACTCATGTACCTACACACAATCAAACTCAGAGACCCACGCACCGACTGACAGAACCACTCAGATACTCATGCTGCCAGTCATAGGCCCATTGAGAGATTTATGCACTCACTCACAGATCCACTCAGACACTCATGCACCCACTCACTCACCCATTTAGATACCCCCTTAGACACTTGTGTATCCACTCACAGATCGAGTCAGACAGTTATATACTTACTTACAAATGCACAAAGGCACTCATGCACCTGCTCACAGATTGAGTGAGAGACACACGCAACCAATCACAGACCCATTGTGACGCTGATGCACCCACTTATAGATGCACTTAGGCAGTCACGCTTTTTGTTACAGAAGTATTGATAGACTGATGCACCGTCTCACAGATCCCCTCAAATACTTATACAGTGAATGAGAGACTTAGTGATACAGTAATGCCTGCATCAGTCATGCACCAGCCATTTGGGCTTTCATCAGTGATGGCATCAGTTATGTTACTGACCATGTCATGAGTGATGTAATATGTGAGGTCATAAGCAGTGCATTGTGGGGCGCGAGTTATAGTTAGCTCAGCTAACTATAACTGCTGAATTTCTCTGATTTTGTACGAGTGAAACTTGAGCCTAACTATAACAACTCTGTAACCTTTGGCTTTTTGCAGTGAATTTCTACATTTAAAAAAAATCAATTTCCTAACTACAACGTCCCTGTAACCTTTGGTTTTTTTCAGTGAATATATATATACATACACACATACATATATATATAATAACAATAATTGTATATATATATTAGCTACTGGCGGTCGCCAGTAGGTAGTTATAGTTAGAACCTCGTTTGTATTCAAAAAGCATTTTTTCTTTTGCCAATATCTTTGGCGCTGGTTGACGAATCTTCGCGAAATTTTCAAAACTAATGAAGCGCTCCGGTCAGCTCCTGTCTTGAAAATTTCGGGGTGATTCCTCAAGCAGGGGCCGAGAAACGCGTTTTCCCCATGTTAATTTCCATAGGAACTTTAGACAAAGCTACAGCCTGAACTGCTGAACGGAATTACACCATATTTGGCAAAAAGGTAGCCCCTGGTTCAGAAAGAGCCCTTTTTTTAAATGCTGTAAATCCGTTCAGTAGTTCCTGAGAAATTAGAAAAAGAAAAATATCGATATCTGAGCACCGAGGAGGGTTCGCGAACCCTCCCGGGCACGAGCTTCACTCTGATTGGCTGCCAACACTCCAAACCAGGAAGTGTTGGCAGCCATCTTATGACTCGGTAACCGAGTCACAAGAAAAGAGTAAATAAAAAGGTGAAAAACAAGAAAAGGGGGCAGGGTACAAACACCCTGACCCCCTAGGCCTGCTCAAGGGGGCCCACAAGGACCCCCAGGGCCCAAAAAAGCATTTTTTTGTATTTTGCTGGAGTCGCGATTCGGCAGAGAAAATTTAAAAAAATGAAGCGCGGCCTCCCGCGCTTCATTGTATTTAAGCCCCCGGTTGGGCCAGGTCCCGGGGGCATGCCTAATTATGTTGCGGGGGCCCGAGCCCCCCCACACTGCCCTGGGGACCACCACCTCCCCGGGGCATTGATTATAATAATATGGGGGTCCGTTACGGACCCCTGGCCCCAGGGACCACCACCTCCCCGGGGCTATGTAAATGAAGGGAGGGGGGCCGCGCGGCCCCCCTCCTGGAGCCCTTGATGACTCTGGGGACCACCACCCCCCCAGGGCTGGCTCCTGCAATGTCCTGGGGTGCCCACCCCCGGGACATTGTTGTTTGCTATGGCAGGGCGGGAGCATGCCTCCCGCCCTGCCATAGCAAACACTGCTTTGGTTTTTGGAAGTGAGAGCAGGAAGCCTGCTCTCGCTTCCAAAAACCAAAGCAGATTGCTTTTGCACAAGGGGAGCTGCATGTCAGCAGCTCCCCTTGTGCAAAAGCAATGCCAGCTCCCACAGGAGGCGGGGAGCCTGCGGGACCATGGGGGCATTGGGGCTCCCCCCACGGTCCCCATCACAGAGGCCAGGCCCTGGGGATGGGGTCCCCGGGGTCAGAAGTGGCCCGGGAGGGGGGCCACGCTGCCACCCTTCCCCGCAATAAAATACATTAAACATTAAAAAAAAGGAAAGGCCGGCCCCGGGGGATGGGGTCCCCGGCGCCATAATTGGCTGGAGGAGGGGGGCCACGTGGCCCCCCTCCAAAGTATTGAACACATTTTTTAAAAAAAGACTGGCCATGCCCCGGGGGATGGGGTCCCCGGGGCCGAAATTTGCCTCGGGAGGCGGGCCACGCGGCCCCCTTCCCGATTTTTTTTTTTTTTTTTTTTTAGCAAAAGGGGTCAGGCCCTGGGGGATGGGGTCCCCAGGGCCCCAAAAAAGTAAAAAAAAGCAGGGCCACACAGCCCCCCTTGTAAAAAACAACAAAAAGAAGCCGGCATCTCGCTGGAGGCCACACCCCCTTTCTCCACCACTCTGCAAACGCACCCCTGGTGCGTTGTTAGGTGGGGAATTAATTCCCCTTGAATACTGAGGGTCCCTGGGGGCCAACTAGCCCACCAGGTACCTCCAATATGCGCCACATAGCTGCGTTGCAGAGAGGTGGTCCGAGGCCACGCCCCTTTTTACACCACTCTGCAAAAGCGCCTCTTGGCGCACTGCTGGTGGGCGATGAGGTCCTCTTGTGTCCTGAGGACCTCAGGACACAAGTGGACTTCATCCCCCGAGCAGCAGTGTGCCAAGAGGCGCGTTTGCAGAGTGGTGTAAAAAGGGGGTGTGGCCTCCAACCACCTCTCTGCAATCCAGCTGTGTGGCGCTTACTGGAGGTACCTGGTGGGCTAGTTGGCCCCCAGGGACCCTCAGTATTCAAGGGGAATTAATTCCCCAACTAACAACGTGCCAGGAGGCATGTTTGCAGAGTGGTGGAGAAAGGGGGCGTGGTCTTTGTCTACCTCTCAGCAATCCCACTGTGTGGGGCTTACTGGAGGTAAGAGGTAGGCTAGTTGGCCCCTAAAGGACCCCCAGCAGTGAAAGGGACTTGAATCCCCATCCAAGAGCGCGCCAGGGAGCGCGTTTGGAGAGTGGTGGGCAAAGGGGGCATGGCCTGCTCTTTGAACTTAGCAATGCTGCTGTGTGGGACTTACTGGAGGTAATAGCAGAGGTAGTTGGCCCCCAAGGATGTCCTTGGGGGCCAAGTACCCCTCTTGTTACCTGCAGTAAGTCCCGCACAGTGGGATTGCTAAGACGTCTTCGGAGGCCATGTCCCCCTTTCTCCACCATTCTGCAAACGCACCTCCTGGCAGACTACGGGATGGGGGATGAAGTCCAATTTACTCCTGAGGGACTTTGGGGGCCAAGAAGCCCTACTGGTACCTCCTGTAAGCCCTACGCACTGGAATTCCTGAGCGCTGGTCGGAGGCCCAGCACCCTTTCTCCACCACTCTGCAAACGCGACTACTAGTTAAAAAAGTGTTTGCAATGTAATACGTTTCGCATTTGCGAGAATTAGAGCGATTGGCGTTGTAAATGCAAAAGTTTTTTACTAATGTTTTTGGAGTGGAGTGGATGTACGTTGTGTGTAGTGGAATTATGTGGTATGTTGTGCAGTGAAATTATGTGGATAGAAAGTATGTGGTATTTAGTGTATAGGAATTATGTAGAGTGGGATTATGTGTTATGGAGAGTAATTATGTGGTATGGTAGTCTGTGTTGTGGAGTGGTAACCTCAGGTTTAGTCTTCCTCATTTCCATAGAAGCTCAACTATGAACTCAGTGAGAAAAAAGATGGAATCACTGAGGAGCACTTGTGGACCTAGTCAGAGGTATGAGCAGGGCCACTGGAATTATGTGACTGTTTGGCTGCACCGACTTTCGCACAATTGTACATTTTCTGCATTAGCCACATAATTCATCATCTGCACCCTAATCTGCAGATTTGAACAAAAAAATCCTTGTTTCTAGCTGAAACGGGTCAAACGTTACCAAAAATGCAGCGACAAGTGTTACAGCGTGGTGGAAGGCCCTTTGCAAACCTAGAATGGTCACCTGTTACTTATTGCTAAATGTGGGTGTTAAATTGGTACTAATGGTGTGCAAGCCATTCTTGCTTCCCTCTGCGCCTCTCTTGCCTCTTTCTGCATTTCTGTTGCTTCTTTATGCACGTTTCTTTCTTTTTCTGCACTTCTCTTGACCTCATTCTGCAGATCTCTTGTACTTTCTGCACCTCTCTTCCCTCTTTCTGCACGTCTGTTGCCTCTTTCTGCACCTCATTTGCTTCTTTCTGCACCCCTGTTGTCTCTTTCTGCACTCGTCTTCCCTCTTTCTGTATCTTTCCTGCCTCTTTCTGCATCTCACTTGCCTCTTTCTGCACTTTTCTTGCTTCTTTCTATACCTCTGTTGCTTCTTTCAGCAATTCTCTGGCCTCTTTGTGCACTTCTCTTGCCTGTTTCTACACCTCTCTTGCCTCTTTTTGCACCTCTGTTGGCTCTTTCTGCACCTCACTTGCTCCTTTCTACACTTCTCTTGCCTATTCCTGCACCCCTGTTGCTTCATTCTGCACTTTCCATGCTTCTTACTGCACCTGTCTTGCTTCTTTGTGCACCCCTGTTGTCTCTTTATGTTCCTCTTTTGCCTCTTTCTGTACTTTTCTTGCCTTTTTCTGCACCTCTCTTCCCTCTTTCTGCACGTCTGTTGCCTCTTTCTGTACCTCATTTGCTTCTTTCTGCACCCCTGTTGTCTCTTTCTGCACTCGTCTTCCCTCTTTCTGTACCTTTCCTGCCTGTTTTTGCATCTCACTTGCCTCTTTCTGCACTTTTCTTGCTTCTTTCTACACCTCTGTTGCTTCTTCCAGCAATTCTCTTGCCTCTTTGTGCACTTCTCTTGCCTGTTTCTGCACCTCTCGTGCCTCTTTTTGCACCTCTGTTGGCTCTTTCTGCACCTCACTTGCTCCTTTCTACACTTCTCTTGCCTATTCCTGCACCCCTGTTGCTTCATTCTGCACTTTCCATGCTTCTTTCTGCACCTGTCTTGCTTCTTTGTGCACCCCTGTTGTCTCTTTATGTTCCTCTTTTGCCTCTTTCTGCACTTTTCTTGCCTTTTTCTGCACCTCGCTTCCCTCTTTCTGCACGTCTGTTGCCTCTTTCTGCACCTCATTTGCTTCTTTCTGCACCCCTGTTGTCTCTTTATGCACTCGTCTTCCCTCTTTCTGTACCTTTCCTGCCTGTTTTTGCATCTCACTTGCCTCTTTCTGCACTTTTTCTTGCTTCTTTCTACACCTCTGTTGCTTCTTTCAGAAATTCTCTTGCCTCTTTGTGCACTTCTCTTGCCTGTTTCTGCACCTCTCTTGCCTCTTTTTGCACGTCTGTTGGCTCTTTCTTCACCTCACTTGCTCCTTTCTACACTTCTCTTGCCTCTTTCTGCACCCCTGTTGCTTCATTCTGCACTTTCCATGCTTCTTTCTGCACCTGTCTTGCTTCTTTCTACACCCCTGTTGTCTCTTTATGTACCTCTTTTGCCTCTTTCTGCACTTTTCTTGCCTTTTTCTGCAGTTCTCTTCCCTCCTTCTCCACGTCTGTTGCCTCTTTCTGCACCTCATTTGCTTCTTTCTGCACCCCTGTTGTCGCTTTCTGCATTCGTCTTCCCTCTTTCTGTACCTTTCCTGCCTGTTTTTGCATCTCACTTGCTTCTTTCTGCACTTTTCTTGCTTCTTTCTACACCTCTGTTGCTTCTTTCAGCAATTCTCTGGCCTCTTTGTGCACGTCTCTTGCCTGTTTCTACACCTCTCTTGCCTCTTTTTGCACCTCTGTTGGCTCTTTCTGCACCTCACTTGCTCCTTTCTACACTTCTCTTGCCTCTTTCTGCACCCCTGTTGCTTCATTCTGCACTTTCCATGCTTCTTTCTGCACCTGTCTTGCTTCTTTGTGCACCCCTGTTGTCTCTTTATGTACCTCTTTTGCCTCTTTCTGCACTTTTCTTGCCTTTTTCTGCAGTTTTCTTCCCTCCTTCTGCACGTCTGTTGCCTCTTTCTGCACCTCATTTGCTTCTTTCTGCACCCCTGTTGTCTCTTTCTGCACTCGTCTTCCCTCTTTCTGTACCTTTCCTGCCTGTTTTTGCATCTCACTTGCCTTTCTGCACTTTTCTTGCTTCTTTCTACACCTCTGTTGCTTCTTTCAGCAATTCTCTTGCCTCTATGTGCACTTCTCTTGCCTGTTTCTGCACCTCTCTTGCCTCTTTTTGCACCTCTGTTGGCTCTTTCTGCACCTCACTTGCTCCTTTCTACACTTCTCTTGCCTTTTTCTGCACCCCTGTTGCTTCATTCTGCACTTTCCATGCTTCTTTCTGCACCTGTCTTGCTTCTTTCTGCACCCGTTGTCTCTTTATGTACCTCTTTTTCCTCTTTCTGCACTTTTCTTGCCTTTTTCTGCACCTCTCTTGCCTCTTTCTGCACGTCTGTTGCCTCTTTCTGCACCTCATTTGCTTCTTTCTGCACCCCTGTTGTCTCTTTCTGCACTCGTCTTCCCTCTTTCTGTACCTTTACTGCCTGTTTTTGAATCTCACTTGCCTCTTTCTGCACTTTTCTTGCTTCTTTCTACACCTCTGTTGCTTCTTTCAGCAATTCTCTTGCCTCTTTGTGCACTTCTCTTGCCTGTTTCTGCACCTCTCTTGCCTCTTTTTGCACCTCTGTTGGCTCTTTCTGCACCTCACTTGCTCCTTTCTACACTTCTCTTGCCTATTCCTGCACCCCTGTTGCTTCATTCTGCACTTTCCATGCTTCTTTCTGCACCTGTCTTGCTTCTTTGTGCACCCCTGTTGTCTCTTTATGTACCTCTTTTGCCTTTTTCTGCACTTTTCTTGCCTTTTTCTGCACCTCTCTTCCCTCTTTCTGCACTTCTGTTGCCTCTTTCTGCACCACATTTGCTTCTTTCTGCACCCCTGCTGTCTCTTTCTGCACTCGTCTTCCCTCTTTTTGTACCTTTCCTGCCTGCTTTTGCATCTCACTTGCCTCTTTCTGCACTTTTCTTGCTTCTTTCTGCACCACATTTGCTTCTTTCTGCACCCCTGCTGTCTCTTTCTGCACTCGTCTTCCCTCTTTTTGTACCTTTCCTGCCTGCTTTTGCATCTCACTTGCCTCTTTCTGCACTTTTCTTGCTTCTTTCTACACCTCTGTTGCTTCTTTCGGCAATTCTCTTGCCTCTTTGTGCACATCTCTTGCCTGTTTCTGCACCTCTCTTGCCTCTTTTTGCACCTCTGTTGGCTCTTTCTGCACCTCACTTGCTCCTTTCTACACTTCTCTTGCCTATTCCTGCACCCCTGTTGCTTCATTCTGCACTTTCCATGCTTCTTACTGCACCTGTCTTGCTTCTTTGTGCACCCCTGTTGTCTCTTTATGTACCTCTTTTGCCTCTTTCTGCACTTTTCTTGCCTTTTTCTGCAGTTCTCTTCCCTCCTTCTGCACGTCTGTTGCCTCTCTCTGCACCTCATTTGCTTCTTTCTGCACCCCTGTTGTCTCTTTCTGCACTCGTCTTCCCTCTTTCTGTACCTTTCCTGCCTGTTTTTGCATCTCACTTGCCTCTTTCTGCACTTTTCTTGCTTCTTTCTACACCTCTGTTGCTTCTTCCAGCAATTCTCTTGCCTCTTTGTGCACTTCTCTTGCCTGTTTCTGCACCTCTCGTGCCTCTTTTTGCACCTCTGTTGGCTCTTTCTGCACCTCACTTGCTCCTTTCTACACTTCTCTTGCCTATTCCTGCACCCCTGTTGCTTCATTCTGCACTTTCCATGCTTCTTTCTGCACCTGTCTTGCTTCTTTGTGCACCCCTGTTGTCTCTTTATGTTCCTCTTTTGCCTCTTTCTGCACTTTTCTTGCCTTTTTCTGCACCTCGCTTCCCTCTTTCTGCACGTCTGTTGCCTCTTTCTGCACCTCATTTGCTTCTTTCTGCACCCCTGTTGTCTCTTTATGCACTCGTCTTCCCTCTTTCTGTACCTTTCCTGCCTGTTTTTGCATCTCACTTGCCTCTTTCTGCACTTTTCTTGCTTCTTTCTACACCTCTGTTGCTTCTTTCAGAAATTCTCTTGCCTCTTTGTGCACTTCTCTTGCCTGTTTCTGCACCTCTCTTGCCTCTTTTTGCACGTCTGTTGGCTCTTTCTTCACCTCACTTGCTCCTTTCTACACTTCTCTTGCCTCTTTCTGCACCCCTGTTGCTTCATTCTGCACTTTCCATGCTTCTTTCTGCACCTGTCTTGCTTCTTTCTGCACCCCTGTTGTCTCTTTATGTACCTCTTTTGCCTCTTTCTGCACTTTTCTTGCCTTTTTCTGCAGTTCTCTTCCCTCCTTCTGCACGTCTGTTGCCTCTTTCTGCACCTCATTTGCTTCTTTCTGCACCCCTGTTGTCTCTTTCTGCATTTGTCTTCCCTCTTTCTGTACCTTTCCTGCCTGTTTTTGCATCTCACTTGCTTCTTTCTGCACTTTTCTTACTTCTTTCTACACCTCTGTTGCTTCTTTCAGCAATTCTCTGGGCTCTTTGTGCACTTCTCTTGCCTGTTTCTACACCTCTCTTGCCTCTTTTTGCACCTCTGTTGGCTCTTTCTGCACCTCACTTGCTCCTTTCTACACTTCTCTTGCCTCTTTCTGCACCCCTGTTGCTTCATTCTGCACTTTCCATGCTTCTTTCTGCACCTGTCTTGCTTCTTTGTGCACCCCTGTTGTCTCTTTATGTACCTCTTTTGACTTTTTCTGCACTTTTCTTGCCTTTTTCTGCAGTTCTCTTCCCTCTTTCTGCACATCTGTTGCCTCTTTCTGCACCTCATTTGCTTCTTTCTGCACACCTGTTGTCTCTTTCGGCACTCGTCTTCCCTCTTTCTGTATCTTTCCTGCCTCTTTCTGCATCTCACTTGCCTCTTTCTGCACTTTTCTTGCTTCTTTCTATACCTCTGTTGCTTCTTTCAGCAATTCTCTTGCCTCTTTGTGCACTTCTCTTGCCTGTTTCTGCCCCTCTCTTGCCTCTTTTTGCACCTCTGTTGGCTCTTTCTGCACCTCACTTGCTCCTTTCTACACTTGTCTTGCCTCTTTCTGCACCCCTGTTGCTTCATTCTGCACTTTCCATGCTTCTTTCTGCACCTGTCTTGCTTCTTTGTGCACCCCTGTTGTCTCTTTATGTACCTCTTATGCCTCTTTCTGCACTTTTCTTGCCTTTTTCTGCACCTCTCTTCCCTCTTTCTGCACGTCTGTTGCCTCTTTCTGGCCCTCATTTGCTTCTTTCTGCACCCCTGCTGTTTCTTTCTGCACTCGTCTTCCCTCTTTCTGTACCTTTCCTGCCTGTTTTTTTCATCTCACTTGCCTCTTTCTGCACTTTTCTTGCTTCTTTCTACACCTCTGTTGCTTCTTTCAGCAATTCTCTTGCCTCTCTGTGCACTTCTCTTGCCTGTTTCTGCACCTCTCTTGCCTCTTTTTGCACCTCTGTTGGCTCTTTCTGCACCTCACTGGCTCCTTTCTACACTTTTCTTGCCTCTTTCTGCACCGCTGTTGCTTCATTCTGCACTTTCCATGCTTCTTTCTGCACCTGTCTTGCTTCTTTCTGCACCCCTGTTGTCTCTTTATGTACCTCTTTTGCCTCTTTCTGCACTTTTCTTGCCTTTTTCTGCAGTTCTCTTGCCTCTTTCTGCAGCTCTGTTGCTTCTTTCTGCACTACTCTTCCCTCTTTCTGTACGTTTCTTGCCTGTTTCTGCATCTCACTTGCCTCTTTCTGCACTTTTCTTGCTTCTTTCTACACCTCTGTTGCTTGTTTCTGCACACGTCTTCCCTCTTTGTGCAACTCTCTTCCCTCTTTCTGCACCACTCTTGCCTCTTTCTGTACCTCTGTTGCTTCTTTCTGCACTTCTCTTGACTCTTTCTGCACCCTTCGTGCCTCTTTCAGCACCTCTGTTGCTTCTTTCTGCACTTCTCTTCCTTCTTTCTGCACTCCTCATGCCTCCTTCTGCACCTTTGTTGCTTTTTTCTACAGATCTCTTGCCTCTTTCTGCACCCCTCTTTTCTCTTTCTGCACCTCTCTTGCTTCTTTCTGCACCCCTGTTCCCTCTTTCTGCACCTTTCATGCCTGTTTCTGCATCTCTCTTGCCTCTTTCTGTACCTCTGTTGCCTCTTTCTGCACCCCTTTTGCCTCTTTCTGCTCCTCTGCTGCTTCTTTCTGCACTTCCATTGCCTCTTTCTGCACTTCTCTTGTTTCTTTCTGCACCTCAATTGCCTCTTTCAGCACGACTGTTGCTTTTTTTGCAGATCTCTTGCCTCTTTCTGCACCTCACTTGCCTCTTTCAGCACCTCTGTTGCTTTTTTCTGCAGATCTCTTGCCTCTTTCTGCACCCCTCTTTTCTCTTTCTGCACCTCTCTTGCCTCTATCTGTACCCCTGTTCCCTCTTTCTGCACCTTTCCTGCCTGTTTCTGCACCTCTCTTGCCTCTTTCTGTACCTCTGTTGCCTCTTTCTGCACTTCTCTTGCTCTTTCTGCACCCTTTGCGCCTCTTTCAGCACCTCTGTTACTTCTTTCTGCACTTCTCTTCCTTCTTTCTGCACTGCTCCTGGCTCTTTCTGTACCTCTCTTGCCTCTTTGTGCACCCCTCCTACCTTTTTCTGCACCCCTCTTGCCTCTCTCTTCACCCCTCTTCCCTCTTTCTGCACCTCTGTTGGTTCTTTCTTCACTGCTCTTGCTTCTTTCAGCAATTCTCTTGCCTCTTTCTGCACTTCTCTTCCTTCTTTCTGCATCCCTCCAGCCTCTTTCTGTACCTCTCTTGCCTCTTTGTGCACCTCTCCTACCCCTTTTTGCACCCCTTTTGCCTCTTTTTTACACCTCTGTTGGTTCTTTCTGCACTGTTCTTGCTTCTTTCTGCACATCACTTGCCTCTTTCTGCACTTCACTTGTTTTTTTCTGCACCTCTCTTGCCTCTTTCGGCACATCTGTTGCTTCTTTCTGCGCTTCTCTTGCCTCCTTCTGCACCTCTTAGTTAGAGGTAGTTTTAATCCCCCTGCCCTATTATGTACTAGGGCCATACAGGGGAGGTCATGCCAATCACAGGGGTACCCCAACGCATAGTGTACCCTAGTGTATGTAGGTGTTTTCACTGTATTCTGTGTCTTTCAACATAGCACGGGCTCCGGGCCTGGTTAGTCAGAGTCAGTTACCACCAGTACCCGTCAGCAAAATGTTGGGGGCACAGGATGACTTTGCAACAAGGCCTCTTTCTGCTCCTCTGTTGGACTTTGTGCACATCTCTTGCTTCTTTCTGCACCTTTCTTCCTCTTTCTGCACCAGTCCTACCTCTGTAGGCATAGTTATAAATTAGCATTTAAAAAACCTTTGAAATTCACTGAAAAAACCACAGGTTTCAGGGAGGTTATAGTTAAAAATTAGCATTTAAAAAACCTTTGAAATTCACTGAAGAAACCATAGGTTTCAGGGACGTTATAGTTAGAAATTCGCATTTAAAAAACCTTAGAAATTCACTGAAAAAACCACAGGTTTCAGGGACGTTATAGTTAGTTGGACATTTCACTCGTACAAAACCAGAGAAATTCGGCCGTTATAGTTAGTTCAGCTAACTATAACTCGCCCCCCCGCAATGCACTGCTGATGACGTCACATATTACATCATTCATGACATGGTCAGTGACATCACTGATGACATCACTGATATATATATATATAAAAATTATTGTTGTTATTATTATTTTTATTAAAAATAATTCCCCTTCCAGGGCCAAGGGTCGCTCTGATGACAATCAGTTTAAGCACTAGACAAGAGCCTCTTTGTTCCAAATGTTATAAATAGCGTGGTATGCGGTACAATCACTTGAGCATAAACATAGAATAAAATTCATCACCAGACATTATTTATTTTTTGTTGTTATTATTTTCATACTGCTACTGGTCTCAATAGAATCATAAAACAAATTAAATCAATTCATAAACTTGAAGTTAATTCAGTAAAATATATAATGCCCAAAAAAGAGATTATAAACATAGCAAAAATACTCCATGTACCTCTTAATTTACAGTAGTGATTTCACTTCTGCTATCACCAACATATAAAAGATTCTGTTATTCATTGCTTTTCCTCTATACCGGAGTTCGATATTTTATATTGATACATTTACCCTGATTGAAACACTAATAAAAAGTTCAGTCTGGTTTTATAGTGTTTACCCTCCAATCCCATTGATAAGTCAATTCTGTTCTCCCGAATTTTAAACTAAACCAGCTGGCTGCTGCTCTTCAGCATATGAGAGTCCTCATGGGAAGTAATGATGGAGCGCATGGGTCAATACTGTGTGTACCCTCAGTTTATGAGTTATTATTAGGACCGGATACTAAGGGCTGCTTGTTAAGGTTGGTGGAACCCAGCTACTACAAAAAAGTTAGGTTTAAAGTGCTGGGGGCAGCCCTCCGGAAAAAAGTAGGCTTAGGGAGATTGAACTGCCATACTCCAGTGCAGAGGAATCCCATTTTGCCAGACATTTTACAGGATACCTGTCTGTTAAGGTGGGACAGGTAAGGGCTTTTAAAACTCGGGGATCTCTTATAAGGTCAGCGATTGTCATCATTTGAGAGCTTCGGGCTAGGTTTGATCTGAGCTATATGGATTTTTTTTAAATATCTGCAAATCTGTGATTTTATGCAGAAAACATCCAGGGGCCTTGTGGGATTCACCAGGGTGCCACTCCTGAATCTTATGTTAGGGACAGAGGAATCTTCAATTAGCTCGACGTACACTAATTTGTGTGTTGTTGTGCTGGATGATTTAGAGAAACATAATGGCAAATGGCAGCAGGGACTTGAATCTGACGATCTTAGCTTCAATGAATCTTCGAAGTTAAGTCGTACTGTAATCTGCTCCTCGGTCTTACAAGCATAATGTTATAAAACAATTTTTGATTTATACTTTACCAACGCAAAGATTGCAAAGTGGGGGGCAAAGGTGGGGTAAAATGCCCTCACTGCCGAGCACTTGAAGCGGATTTGATTCATATGTTTTGTACATGCCCACGGTTAGATTCACTCAGATCACAGATCTCCAAATTTTTGGGAGAAATTCTTAATATTAGTCTGGCATTAACTCCTCAAATTATGTTATTAGAGGTGAACGGGTCTTTGGATTTTTTAGGGAAGGAACCCTTAATATTTATTGTGATGGCAGTATGCCAAATTTGCATCATCTTAGCATGGCTTGACCCTCAAGTCCCCTCCTTCAAACAGTGGCAATGACACTTTATCTCAATTTTAATTTGGAGATGGCGCTTTACGAGCGCAAAGGAAAGGAGGCCAATTGGAAGGTGAGGACAATTTGGGGGCTCTTACAGAATGGTTAAGCTCCCAGCAGTTGGAAGGTGGTTTGTCAATAGGTGATTACAGGGTGGGCCCTATACATGGCTATTGGAAAGGCTATTAAAGTGGATACTGGTACAATCAAAGCACTTTATACCTGTAGCACTTGCTCTTTTTTGGTAGCTGTTATATTTAACAATATGAATTATGTATACCTTTTGCCTTCTTTCTACACTTCAGCTTCTTTTTTAAATGATGATGGATTATTGGCTGTAACTCCTTTTACTATTGTGATTGCTTGCCTTTCCTGTATTTCCTTCCCTGATTTTGTAAGTATGGAATATTTGAAAAGCATTAATAAAAATACTAAAAAAAAAGATAAGTCAATTCTGCTGGTCACAATCTCAGGTCATAGATGAGGTCATGTCCCAGTGGGCTAAATGGAATAATCAGACAAGAATTAATATTTTGACAGCATCACCAAACTTACAGTTACAAATCTCTTAAAGACCTAGTCAAAATCATTCATAACGCTCTGATCCAATCATTGCTGGAGAGTACCACTAATACCTAAAAAGTGATAAGAAAATTCAGAAACTCATTTAATTTAAAACCTCCTTGAAGAAGATGTAGCCTGCGGAAATGTATAGTTGTCCGTACATTTCTTCTTTAATATTCAAGCAGTTAGGTTATTTCCTATCTAATAACACAATATACCTAGATTCCAGTCTCCTCAACATGGTTTCTCTATCTCTCCCAGTCATTCTTGGAACACAGTCAACCTCAGAGAAATTCATTTGTTTTGTAGTCCCTTAGTGACATCTGTAAAAGTGTTGAGCTTCTTGGCAGTTATTATCTACATTTTTTGTTGCTCAAATATGTTGTAGAATTATACTGTGTATCTTTAAAACTGTGCTTACTGTATATTTTTGTTACATGGATATGTCAACATGCAAATGGCAAACTTACATGTTCAATTTTGCTCAATAATTTTCTGGTACCTGTACTTATAATTAAGAATATCCAACACTCGGAAATCCTGACTGTATTTACATGGTAAGCATTTCCTACTTCCTACATTTCCAGCTCTTTTCTACAATCTTCTTTATCTTATTGTGTTGCATGTTGTATGTAGTTATCAGTCTTGCCCCTCTGTCCATTTGTTCTTTCTTGTTACACTCAAATACAAATTCCTCCCTTCTCACTAAATGTGCCTTGTATATTGCTGTCTGTAATGTGACCTCACTATCACCTCTCATGATGAGACTTATACAAATCCTTCCTTGTTCTTTCGAAAAAGCTACTGGCCTGCTACCTACACCTTTCTTCCTTAACAGTTTGCAATATGGAATATTCTGTTTCAATGGTTCAGAATGAAAACTCTTTGCATATAAGAAACTATCTCCTAATGTATCCTTTCTATGAACTGATGTTTTAATCTTTCTTATATTTCAAGCTTAACTTCAAGAACACCACTTCTGCTGTACTTGCAGTAGCCGTGAAGTTCAAGTTCAAATATTGATATTTATTTCCTCACTGAACGCTATGATTTCTTGAACTGTGCCATTCCATAAGATAAAGAGGTCATCAATAAACCTCAGCCACAAAATGGTTTTCTTTTCCATAATGTCAAAGTCTTTGGTATGGAGCAGCTGTTCTTACCACCAGCCCATATGCAGATTAGCATAGCTGGGGGGTGAGTCTGATAAGACCATAGAGCAAACAGGCAAATGGTGGGCACTCACAAAGCTATTCCTTTCAGAAAGGTTAGAGCTTTAAATGACATGTTGGTTCATAGTCATCTTGAGACTTCCAATGATAGGTACTGGTTAGGGACAGCCCAGGATTTTTTAAATGTGGGGCCTGCAGCACTTCCAAGAATAGTAGGAGTCAAGCAAAATATGTCTTACCCACACAAAAAACTAGAATGAGCTTTAAGTGGATTACTTGTTCATCTGATCATTGTATATTTATCTTAGAACATCCATGTTGATTACTATATGTTGGTAGCACCTTATTTCCAGTGCACAAAAGGATCTTGGAACATTTGCAAGCAATAAGGAATTGTGATGCTTCTATCCAGTTGCAAAAATGTTTGCTGAAAAACATGAAAACAAATTGGATTTACCTGTATTTTTGCATTGACAGAATTGAGAGGATGCCTGATGCTGAAACAGAGAAAGGAAACTTCAATTTTTAGAATCCTGCTTCATTTTGGATTTGGATACAAATATCCAAATGGACTGAATATAGATGAGGAATTGGCTGTGCATGTTGGCTGAGTTTATTGAACCATGAACTTTTGTTACTTTACATGGCATGTCTACGACATTTATACTTGTCTAACATGTATGATTGTGTATAATATACTTGCACCTAAGTCACAAATCATTTTTGAGGGTCACCTTGGTTGCACTTTTATATTTCCTTGATGGCTAGGCTCATAAAGGCATTGACACCTGCAAGCATTTTATATCTGCATCTTTGTCAGCTATCATATACTAAGGATCACCTTTGACTGCACTATCAATGTCCTACAACAGGAGAATATTACTGGTTATAGGCCCAATGGGGTACTAGAATTGTTACGAGGGATACTGACATTGAGTACACATCGGTGACCCACTATTCGATTACTAATATACGATTATGGGAGACACTTCGATAGCTCACAAATTTATTATAACAAGAGCCACCTGGGACATATACTGCTCTCTCACTGAAATAGAGGTTCCTGATGAGGATATTTTCCTATTCCACCTGGATACGTATTGATTGCTGAGATAGGCAAATATCTTGAGCCTTGTTGATGAATTTAAACCATGCCCACTGGGGCACCATAAAGTAAGAATTATTGAAGCACCACAACTTTGGCAGTGATGGTACGATTAGAAGGGTGCACTTAACATGAGCTGTAAAGTTGGACCACAGATTACTTTTGGGCCATTTCATTGTGGTATTCATATTGTATTCTAGCACTTGTAGTCCATAATTGGCTGATGCCTTCTCGGAATCCTCCCGTTCTCTGTATTAGAATAATGATAGGACACAGTCTATTCCTGTCCACAGTTCTAAATGTATACTTTTTTTCATGTGTTACTGAATTTGTTTATGAATTGTGATTTCATTATTGATGATGATAGATTTTACCTCTTAGTATTTACATTCATAAATGATGGATTAAACAAATCTTAAGGAATAATACAGTATTATTTATGTATTATTAAGCCTACCAGGTATTTACGATTTCAACATGTTTACTTATGAATAATGAAATGAGGAAATATGTTTTCCATGTCTTTGATTGTTGGTTATTTGTTTGCATGGGTGAATGGGCACAATTCAATGCATAAATCCTTCTGTGAAGCTAAAACGCTTTCTGTTGTTCCATCACAATAAAATGGCTGTGCCACTACAGAGAAGTGCCTCTACTTCATTGCAACCTTTGTTAGACATGTAACACGGGTCTCACAGCCTGCCGCTGGCACAGGCATTGTAAGGGGGGATGCAGGGCCGGACTGGGAAAACAAAGCAGCCCTGGCAATTTTCACGGACCAGCCCCTGGAGAAGCACTGCCTGGCCCCGGGATGCTGGAAATGCTTGCTTGCTGCTTTTGTTACTAGGGGACAATATTGCAGCACCGCTACACAACCGGCCCCCACCGCTGCAAAACCGGCCCCCACCCTTCCAGCCTCCCGGGGAAACCCCCAATGCCTGGTATGGTACAGCCAGTCCGGCCCTGGGTGGATGAAGATCGTTTTCTGTGAGCAATTTCTTATATCTTAAATTGAATGCATTTAAAAACACAAAACTTTTCATTTAATGAAAATGAATCAATGCATTAAAATAAATAATATTCGAATTAAGCAAAAATGTCATAAATTAACAATTGATAAAATATTATAAAATACGTATTTGAAAATATTTCTCATCCTAATTCCCTGCAAATATTTTAAGAAAATAATTTTATTTAAAATATAATTCTTTAAGAATAGTAGCAAACCCAAAAAATAAACTTAATTCAACAATAATTACTAATAATATCATTAGAATAACTTAGAGCACTAAAACTACAAACACATTACAAAGAATTAAAAATTATATTATTTACAATAATATGACATGAAACAATATTAAATACTTCAATATTTCTAACAAAGTAAAAAAACGTATTTTGTACCTGCCGTTTTATGCCCCACAGTAAATGTCATCACGATATTTGTATCTACATTGGTGTACCGCGATATTTAGGGACGAAAACCTCTCAAAACATGCCGTTAAATGCTGTCAACCTGTAACCCCTTCCATGCGACCCTTTCTACTCCCACCTGTGTGCAAGTTCCATCAATGAAATGGCTGGCTGAAGGCAGAAGTGTGCTTGTGTTCATATATAATCCTGCTTTAGGGTGGTGGCACACACATTGTAGGCAATATGTTAATGCATATCAACCGTGTTTACGTTTTACTTATAAAATGCCATGCCCTTTAATATAAGTCGCCTGGAAGTACAATTATCACCTCTTTCTGACGCAAAAGCTCCGTCATGGGTCAGCTCAAATGTTCATTTGCTTGCATGTTTGCCCTTGTGAGTTTATTTTATCGTTTGACAGGGGTTAGCTTTGCAGTGCCAAATTTGAGAAGTAGCCTTGAAAGAGCAGATTTCTCCTGGCAATGGCGCGAGCAGACTGCGCAGATCCATGACATCACTGGGCGGGTAAGGAGCCAGGGCCGGGATGTTTCTGTGCCTCCCTGTCATGATGAATAGTGTTTGTTTAGAAGCCTTTCGTGATGTTCTGGTGAAAGGGTCAGTGTGCAGGCCAAGACCTTGAAGTAAGTAAAGGAGACAGCACCTCTACGAGCAAAATTATTCTTCGACAGCACGAAGTGGACGAAATCAGCGCATACATAAACAACCTGCGGGAAAGGAGCGCGCTATAAAGGGCGCTATGAGAGGAAGACAAACAAGCATTAGCAAAGCAAATAGGTCTCGCCCATGGATGAGCTATTAGCTTTGAAAATCGGGTGTGGTTGGCTAACGGGGGGGAGGTGGGGGTCGGGTGGGGGGAGATAACAGGATATTAATATTAAAAAGTGATATAAGGTGATCAGTGCTGGGATTGCAGACACTGGGGCTGGTGAGAACTGTGAGAAGAACCGGGGACAGTGATGAGAAGAAACAGGGTGAGGGTGGGCATAAGTTAAACAAAATACGGGGTGGATTAGAGGGGGAAAGAAGAAACAGGGATGGGAGGGAGGGGAGAAGAAACAGGGAGGGGGTGGTAAGTTTAAAAAGTTACAAAATAAAAGAGCTATTCCTTGGCCAGCATTGACCACGTCGTAGCTCCGAAATAGTAATTGCAATTATATAGCACTTACTCTGATGAGGCGTTGAAGTGCTAAGGCGCGTGACACTACTCCGGAACCCGAGGTTTGTGGTTAATCTAGTGGTTATTGTGATTAGTTGTGTGCTCTCAAGAAAAATTAGCATGCACTTACTCCAGTTACTTTGTGATAGATAATATAATACCAGTTAGGTGTGATCATTAGTGGTGGCTATGTGTACATTAAGAATCCAGCCCCTGCTGACTCCACAAGATCGAGCAGCCGAGTGGATGATTATACCTGTCTCCCCAGCCCGGACAGAGAGTGTGCACAACATTTCAATGCACTAAACAATTGGAACCCCTACAACCACGCCAGCCTTGTGTTAAAACTCAAGAACTACACACTGCATAACATTACATGCAGAAATAAAAGAAATAATATAATCAAATAAAAAAAGTGAAAATTGCGAATATTAAAGCTGTGGTGGTCAGATGTATGGATCATTTCACTCTAAAGACTCCAGCTCGCCCACAATTCATCTCCTCCCTCCTGCCTTCATGACAGCCTTCTCACCAAGAAAGGGTTTGGCCAAAAATCAGTAAGGCTAGGCCATAAATATTGAACATCAAAAGAAGTGCCAATACTGATTGTCATTCATTCCATCATTTAAACCAAGATCACACAACCCAATTAGTATGATCAATAGAAACTGATCTCAAAAATCAATTTGTAGCTTGAAAATATTTTTGTATATCATTTTTAAGGCTTAATTAGTTTTTTTTTTAGAAATTCATTGATTATTTTTGTACATACACAGGAATCACTTATTTGCAAAAATACAAAAGTGTACCACATATACAAATTATGTGACATACAAAAAGTATATGTACAACATACCACAAAAACAATAATGCTTCTTCAACCAAAACAATTTTGCGCTCAGGTTCTGCACAATTTTGACTAGAAAAATTCTTAACTCCCCTGACAGCTCCCTCTATGAGGAACCTTTACACATTTATATTTTTACAGGGGTAGTCGCCAAATAGTAACCCTACTGAGCTCTTAATGAATTATAAAGGGATTTTCAAAGTTACTTAAGTAAGAGCAACAGTGGAGATGGTGTAAAAAACTTATTTGGCGGAGCGAAGAGTCTGTCGATGCGTTTCGAACCCTGATGGAGCTCCATCGTAAGCCAGTTGAGCAATGTACCCATGAATAGAGCAGAAGCAGCTGCCAACAGAACTTCTTGAAAACGGGAGAAGAAATCTATCCAAGCGGGACAGTTTGAATTTGATTAAGCTCAAGTGGCAAATTGCGACAGTCTACAAGTGCTTTTTCAAAACCAGATTCATTGAGTGAAGATAGGAGATGGAGCTCATGTTGTGTTCTGTGTCCTGAGGAGAACCCTTAAAGAAATGTGTCATGGTTCGAAACGCGTTGACAGCCTTTTTGCTCCGCCAAATAAGTTTTTTTACACCATGACATATAATTTGTATATGTGGTACACTTTTGTATTTTTGTAAATAAGTGATTCCTGTGTATGTACAAAAATAATCAATGAATTTCTAAAAAAAACTAAGCCTTAAAAATGATGTAAATTTTTTTTTTCAAGCTACAAATTGATTTTTGAGATCATTTTCTGTTGATCATACTAACTGGGTTGCGTGATCTTGGTTTTAATGATGGAATGAATGACAATCAGTATTGGCACTTCTTTTGATGTTCATTCTTCATGACAGTCTTGCCACTGAGCTGATGTCACTGTGCTCCATGCTCTGACGCCCAAACTGACCTACGCATACCCTGCAAACAAATGCCTGCAATGACATCACCACTCATTTGTCTTACCTCGTCATTCGCTGCTTAAATGCTTTCTTTTTTCATTTCAACCATTTGTATTAAGTTTTGTACCAAAACAATAGCAAAAGAATATACAGTACACCTCTGCAAGGGAATATAGCGCACAGGGTGGTTGTGGGAGCAATAGAGTACTTGTAATCCAGAACATTCCAAGCGTTGCTTATTCCAATGTGGTTCCAAGATGCAGGTGTGAAAATTAACATTAGGGCAGTATAATATTGTACATATCCCAAAGTAGACTAGAGATAACCCCCCTAATTGACATTCTATCTGGTATCATAAAACAGAAGTGCCTAATAACAAGCGTAAATAAAGAGACAGGGAAAAAGAAAGAAAGAAAGAAAAAGAAAAGGAAACCCCAGTAGCACAAATTAAGAAAGAGGAAAAGATTCAGAGAAAGAGAGAAGAGGATAGGGTAATATACTCAGAAAAACTGAAAGGAACAACAGTGTCTGAAGTCAGTCAATAGCAACGTTTACATCCACCCAATAAGTGATCTGTGTATGCATAATACTGGCCATTAAGGCGGTTTGTTCTTCTGTAAATGCTTAGCAATGAAGTCCTATAGGAGTCTAGAGCTTGAAGCATTATGTAATCTCATGTACATTATGTTGTCTGTGCTTCTAATTGAGTATAACATGTTCCACCACTTTTTAAAGCAGATCAAAGAAGTTGACTTCCATTCCATTAGTCCTTGGTGCCCACCGTTAGCATTAGTTTCAGCAGCAAAGAGTTCGGTTCAGTGAGGCAAAACATGTGAGGATTCACTGGCAGTCCCAGGGCAATGCTCAAGAAGTCTTTCTTGAATGCTCCTCCCCCCAAAGATATCATGAATCATGGATTTTATTCTGCCCCATAATGGTTTAGTCAATTTAAAGGTGAAGAACATATGTTCCATTGTGCCAACTCCCTCCTCGCATCTCCAATAAGTGCCCATCTGGACAAACATACCCCATAAAGTCTGGCAGGTGTCCAGTATGTTTTATATGTAGACCAGAACCTGGTTTGTGCTAAGGCTGGGGTAATTTTTACTACGAAGGGAGATTGCCAGATGTCCCTCCACGCTGCCATTCTTTCTAGAGCTACGAGTAGCCCAGGTAAATCAGGTAAGTAAAGGAGTGCCAATTTTCCAATTACACTTTTTAATTTTAGAAAATTGTAAAAGTCAAGGTCAGGGAGATTGAGTTTCATGCATAGAGTAGAAAAGGGGATTGAATTAAGTCAAGTTCCCAGGTCTCCTATAGTATTTAAGTCCCTATTCACCCATGTCTCCCAATCCAGCTTAATCTTATGATTGTGCCACAAGGTAGCCTGTACTGAGCCAGCCACTCTTTTACCTAGCTGCTTATTAATAAATGATAAGGCAGTCCAACATCAGAGACGTTGAGTGTTCCAGTGTATGTCTTGCTATGCTGTGTATAGAGAGGGTACAGCTAAGGGGCAGAAGGTGAACTAAGCGGGTCTCTATACTTAGCCGGGGGGATGCAGTCATCCTGCACCCTAAACCACTAGATGTCGTGAGTGGCGAAAAGAGCCTGCTAGTATCTTGGAAAGTCAAGAAGGTTAAGGCCCCCTTTGGTCTTATTTATTTTCAAAGTGTTCTTGAAGTTCCTGGCTCTCTTACCCTTCCAGAGTAACCCAGAGATGTGTTTGTCCATGGCTTTAAAAAATGAGGAAGAAAGAGCAAATGGGAGCATGCTGGACAGAAAGTTAACCAGTGGAGCAATCATCATTTTGACCGTTACTGCCCGACCCCACCAAATAACATGTTTAGGAGACCATGCATTCAATAAATCTTTTATTTTGGTCAGTGTTCTATTTTCATTAATGGTGATTGAGTTTTTCAAGTCTCTACCAAACCAGATACCTAAGCATTTTATGGCTTCTGGCTGCCATTTCAAACCCAAGTTGACAATCAGTGATGGAGTGCAGTGGACATTTAATGGGAAGACCTCAGTTTTGTCGCTGTTGAGGGAAAAGCCTGATACTGATGAGTATCTCTCTATCGCCTGCATAATGAGGGGAATGGCCCGATCAGATTCCTCAGTAAATATTAGGACCTCATCAGCATATGCAGCCACCAATTTTCTGCTGGAGCTGAAGGTAATACCCTTGATAGTATAATTATGCTTAAGTGTCGAGAGCAATGGCTCAAAGACCAACAAAAAGAGAAGTGGGGAGAGCAGACATCCCTGTTGGGTACCCTGCGACAGCCTAAATGGCTGGGAGATGTGGCCATTAACTCTAACCTTCGCCATTGGGTTCGAATAAAGTGCCATAGTCATGCAAAAAAATCTTCCCCCAAAAAATATTTGTGCAGTTCAGTGTGGAGAAAGGACTAGGAGACCATGTCAAAGGAGTTTTCCACAGCGAGTGCCAATGCAGATGTTGGGAATTGAATGAGCTTTGCTTAATCAAGTGCATGGCAAAATAATCTGATGTTGTCGGCAGTAAGACTTCCTTTTAGGAAATCAGATTGCGAGGTAGAAATATGTTTTTGTATGACGGCCTCCAATCTACATGTGATAATTTAAGCATATATATTGTAGTCGAGATTGATGAGAAATATGGGCCTATAGTTTTTAACATCCAGGTGGTTCTTCCCCACCTTCGGAATGACCACTACCATGGCCTCAGTTTCGGAGTCCGAGATAGAACTGGAGTCCGCGTATTGATGATAAACAGCCTTCAGCAGATCCACAATCAGATCCGCATATATTTTTTTAAAACCTACATGAATACCCATCAAGACCCAATGCCTTCCCGACTCTAAGGCTGCGAATAGCTGACAGAATCTCCCCCTCTTCAATGGGTGCATTAAGAGTGAGCTGATCTTCCTGGGATACACATTGGAGAACACATGAATCTAAGTATTCATTGCTTATGTTTAAGGGAACGGTTTTGTTGGAATTATACAGGTTGGAGTAGAAGGCTCTAGAAGCATCCTGAATGTCTTTGGTTGATGATACAACCTCCCCAGCTGCATTCCTTATCGCTGGTATAAGGGATGTATTTTTAGTATATTTCAGGTAGTTCACCAGCATTTTTCTGGCCCTATTTATTTTACACAAATTCCCAGCTGCAGAGATCTCTACCCTTTTTGTGCTCTTTTGCTCAGAATTTTGTTGTATTCATAGTGCAAGTTACGCAGTTTCATTAGATTACCTAAGCCCTAAAGGCACACTGAGGCAAGATGGCGGCCGACACGTCGGCTGTGTGAGCAAGCTCTTGTGCTGCCCCGACAAATCTCTCCCCCTTGCGATTTTCGAAAACCGCAAATGCTGCGGTGAGATTGAGTAAGGAGCACCCTGACCTCGAGACCTCGATGCTATGATTTGGCGGATGTGGATCTGGCACTCTCAGCTACCGGCGCCCTTGCGGCTCACTTCGCTGAGTCCTCTTTTCCGAGCTGCGGTTCAAGGAGTCCGGCTGCAGCAAAGCTCTTTGATGGCTCCGAAGGCAGCAGCAGGGAAAGGAGCGAAGACTCGGGGGGTTTCTACGGCTACCGAAACTCCGGGAAAACCTGAAGGAGAATTAGGAAAATCCCGAGCAGGAACTACCAAAGCAGGCGGACGGCAGGGGGCTGGAGGCGCCGCAGAGAAAGCACTGGACAGACTAAGTGGAGGTGAATCCTCAACGCGACCAAAACACACTGTGTCAACGATGTTTAGAGCCCAGCAGCAGAAAGTAAAGGGCTTAGAGGAGAGTAAATCTGGACTTGACCCTGCTGTAGTGATCTCTATGACAGTGATGGAATCCAGCGACATGATGGTGACAAAGCAAGATATTGCCCCGATTTCTGCCGAGGGTGATATAATCGGGAGTAATAATACTGAGTCAGAGCACCACAGCCCGGCTGTTATTAGAGGATCTACTGGTGAGGAAAACATACATAACAACCCGTCACTGATGGTAGAATCAGAGTTTGATATAAATAATGAAACGGCTGGGACACTGAACCAATGCATTATGGGTAATGTAGTCTCTTTTAATACTACTCAGGGGGCTACATCGGCTACCTTAGCCTCAAACTCAAGGGCTGGTTTACAGATGTTACAAGGATCTCTCCCATTGGAACTGGATTTGGCGACGCTCTGTACTATCAAAGAAGGGAAAGACGGTGATACCGGGGACAAATTTTTTTCAATGTCTGATCCGTCTTCAGAGGACGAAGGTCCTGGGGGGGCTGGGCGGAGGATGAAAGTGAGCTAAGCGATTCCGGACAAGAATTGGAAGAAGGATTTGGAGAAGAGGAAATGCGAATTTCCCAAGAAATAACAACTGTCCGCAAAAAAAAATGGGATTCTATCGGCAGGGGTAAAGCTCCCACTCAAGAGGGGTAAATGGTCTGGGACTATTCCTATTCCCCCAAACTGAGTGGCAATGGTGAATTAGGTGGAGCACAAAATCAAAGTCAGAGTCAAAGTCAAAGTTTAGAAAAAACTGATGATATTATGCTGACCACAATATACCAGAATATTTTAGCTCACAGAGAGGAGACCCGGGCGGAGAGCGCGCAAATTCAAGGAGGATATCGAAAAGTTCAGAATGCGATCCGACGGGTCGCTAAAACATGTTCTGACTTTGCCGTCAGAATGGGAGAAGCGGAGTCAAGAATATCTGCTGTAGAGGATGAACTAGCGGCACAAAAAAATAGTATCCAATCTATGGATGCTCAAAAAACGGATATAACTTGGAAATTGATGGATTTAGAGAATCAGGCAAGGAGAAACAATCTCCGAATTTTGGGCATACCCGGAAGGAGCAGAAGGGACGGACATTTATCAATTTGTTGTTGAACTGTTCAGTGAAGCATTCCCGGATCTGAAGCAATGGGACTGGAAACAAGAACTACAGAGGGCTCATCGCTTTCCCTTTAAACAACCCAAGAGAAACAACCAGTCCGGTGACAAACCACGGGCTATCTTGATCTGCCTTCATAATTTTTTAGCTCGGGAAGCTCTTTACGATCTGGCTAGACCAGATAGGAAGCGGAAAGGTAAAGGCTGTGACTTTTCGTAAGACCCGATTATTGTCATGGGACTGTAGAAAAAGATGGCAACTCCGTCAGTTAATCCCCTGTTTTCAAGAAAAAGGAGCTCAAGTGTACTTGCTCAATCCTGCAAAGTTAAAAGTGATAGTTAATGGGTCGATCAAATTTTTACGTCTGAAATACTTGCAAAGAATTTCTCTCTACTTTGCAGGGGAGCAAGGTGGCTGGCCAGGGTCAATGATACAGGGATGTATTGGGAAGGATGCTCCTAGGAACTTTTATGGCTTTTTGGGGGGGGGGCTTTGTGTTCGGGGGAGCGGGAGGGGGAGTAGCTTGTTCTTCATCACTGAGGGCCTATGGCCCTTACGCCTCATAAGGTGGGTGTTTGGGGAGGAGGGAAGGTGAGGGTGAGGGGTGGGGGTTTAGGGGAGAGAGGGGGGGTAATGTGTTTTGTTTTCTCCAACATATTTTTGGGATAATTACTAGCTGGATCTGGTCTAGAGAAGATGAAATTATGGTTTCGATAGAGCAAAAGCTGGGTGCTTTGTGTGTTCTGGGTGTAGCTGGGGTTTTTGAACTTTTTAAGTTTAGCAAGGATGGGTAGTCTACGCATTTGTTCACTTAATATTTGTGGGCTCAATGATAGAAGGAAGCGGGCAGTGCTGGCAAAACAATTGCGATATATGCATGTAGATATCCTCTGTCTTCAGGAGACTCATGTACAGTGGAACAATCGTCGGTGGCTGGGGGAAGTTGGCCTTGAGCTGCTTTATTGTACTCGGCAGAGTATAAATATTAAGGGGGTTGCAATCCTAGCCAGGCATGGCTTATGTTCATATAAACGGGTTAAAGCAGACAATTTGGGTCGGTGGGTAATTGCTGAAGTGAAAATGAATAATTTAGCTTTGACCCTGTGTTCTATGTATGGGACTAATTTAGATGACCCTGAAGTGCTTAATTTTTTAAGTGTTGAACTTGTTTTATGGTCAGGCCCTCTAGTATTGTGTGGGGATTTTAATATTCATCTAAATAGTCAATTTGATATTGGTGGGCCCTCTCTATATCAAGGTAAAAAAATCAGAGTTTTTAAAGCGCTTCAAGGATTGGTATTAGAGCATGGGCTGGTAGATTGCTGGCATAAAATGAACCCATCTGAGCCGGGGTTTACTTACTTTTCTGCCCCACATAATAAGTCTGTACGGCTAGATTATTTTTTTTTATCACCACAATTGGCTGATATTAGCAGCATGGAGATTTTTCCACGTGTGATTTCTGATCATAATCCGCTGATAATGGAATTCCCAATGCAGGGTATTAGGAAGGCTCAGAAGGCCTGGACTTTCGAAAGGAAACTTTTGCTTGATGAGCATTACTGTTCTCATATGGCTAGATGGATAAGGGAGTTTTTCGCCATTAATCGGAATTCAGCATCTATTTGCATGGTTTGGGATGCATTTAAGGCGGCTGTTCGAGGGGAAACCCTGAGCTTTTCTATTGCACGCCAAAAGTTAATATCTGAAGAAATCGATAATTGGGTAAAGCAATTAAGGAAAGAAGAATGCGAATTAGTAAGTAATATTCGGGGGTGTAGGTATTGAGGATACCCTGCAGAAAATTGCTATTTGTAAATCTAAAATTAATCGGCATTTCAGTACAGAAGTTGCAATCAAATATACACAGCAGAGGGCGGAGGCATATGAGCTGGGTGAAAATACTGGTAGAGTGTTGGCGAAAGAACTCAGCAACGAGAAGTTGCCAATCGAATCTCTAAAATACAAGATGTGGATGGAAAAATCAATGACACTCCGGCCGGAATCCTAAAAGTTTTTCAAAACTTTTATAGGCGACTATATAGTCAGGATCCTTTGGATACCGCTGAGATAAGGAATGACTACTCGGGAGAATTCTTAGGGGAGCTAGAAACGGTAAAGATAACTCAGGATCAAAACATCGCATTAGAAACTCAATTTACGTGGGATGAGATCGAGCTGGCTTTAACATCCTTGGCGGCAGGAAAAGCAACGGGTCCTGACGGTATCCCGCTGGAGTTTTATAAGACCTTCCGGCAGGAGCTTAAGCACGATATCACAATTCTATTGGAACACGCACGTAATGACCATCAAATTCCAGATTCTTGGTCTAAGACCATTATTATCATCTTTAAGAAAAAGATGAAGCCTGAATTAAACCCTGCCTCTTATAGACCTATTACATTGATCAATGCCGATAGTAAAATTTATTCGAAATTGTTGGCAGTTAGGTTAGGAAAAATAATAACCCCTCTGGTCTCTCTACACCAACATGGATTTATTCCAGGAAGGGATACCTCGGACCATATCCGACGAGTTATAACCTTTCTTGATTGGGCACAGTCCACGGGGTCACCGCTGGGAGTTCTCCTTTTGGATGCCGAAAAAGCATTCGATAGGGTCTCCTGGCGGTTCCTCTGGTCTGTTTTGCAGTGGAAAGGGGTCGGCATGGGTTTTATACAACCAGTTAAGGTAATGTATTTACATCCTGAGGCGAAGATTCGGATTACTGGTCAGGAATCAGAATCATTTTCTATCAATAGAGGTACAAGACAGGGGTGTCCTTGTTCGCCCCTGCTATTTGCTTTGTATATTGATCCCTTTTAAAGAAACTAGAGAGCAATATACATATTAAGCCAATTAAAATCGAAGAAACAGAGTACAGAGCATTGGCCTATGCCGATGATATTGTGGTTTTGACGAGTGATATAATATCAGCTTTCCCAGCTGTTAAGGCTTTAGCTGGTCAGTTTGGAGTTTTTTCTGGTTATAAGTTAAACATTGAGAAGACCCAAATTTTATGTTCTGGTATGACCTACCCTCATGATTTTCCAGTTGTTACGGAAGCTACTTATTTGGGCATCACAATTACTATGCAGATTGATAGAATTCCCGATTTAAATATTAATCCAATAATTGACTCCACCAACAAGCAACTTGAGAGGTTGGATCATTTACATTTATCTTTGATTGGGAGGAGTAATGTGTTAAAAATGCTGATCTTACCCAAGTTTTTGTATATATTTAGGACAATACCTCTTGAGTTCTCGTCCTCTCACTTTACAAAGATTGGAAGGGTATGCTCAAGGTTTTTATGGAGCTATAGGAGGTCAAGAAGAGCAGCCAAATGGCTGATTCTTCCAAAATGTAAAGGAGGTCTAGCTATACCTAATTTTTTATTTTATTATTGGGCTGCAATGCTTCAACATATGGCTATCTTATTTGTTGGCTCCAAAGCCAATATACCATTGGCAAATCGCCCATCTATCTATGAACTAGGGCTGGGGAATCAAGTTAACTGCTGTTTTGTGTCGATTTTCGAACCCAGTTATTATAAAAAGACACGATTTAAAATTGTGAGAGCCGCATTTAAGGTGTGGAAACAAATTCAGCGTAAATTTATGATCCCGAACCTTAATGCTTATTCCCCATTGGAGACTACACTATCATTACCACCAATTTTTCGGGATCAGATCACATCTCAATGGGGGAAAAAGGGTATTCAAGTAATGGGGATCTCTTTTGTAATGGACAGATTATATCCTATGCTATTCTGCAAGAACAGTATGGGTTGAAAAGAGGGGATTTTTTTAAATATTTACAAATCCGGAGTTTTTTGGGGGGGAGAAAACTATAGATCTGCTTATGATTTTGATAAAATACCCCTGGTAGAATTATTGCAAAAAAAGTCGGTTGGGTAAGATATATGCTATTTTTCTTAACTCATGTCCAGATGATTTGACAGTACAGTCGGAAAAGTGGGCTAGGAAGGTGGGGGGGACTGAGACTGAGATTGATATTGAACACTCTTTGTTATTAGCAAATCAGATCTTGATTACGGGGAACTTAAAGAGTCAACATTTCATGACAATGTTTGATTTATATTATACTCCTGCGAGGATTGCTAAATGGGGGGGGTACAAGGGGAGTAAAATGTAGTAGGTGTAATTTATATGCAGCAGATACGTTACATATGTTCTATTCATGCCCAAAATTAACAGATTTTATTTATGGTATTGAGAGATTTCTGTCTTTGATCCTAGGGTTTTCAGTTTCAATTACTTCTACCCTCTTTATTTTTGGTGTAGGTAATGGTAGTACAAATAATTGGCCAAGCGCAGTGTCGGAGTTCGTGTTTATCGCTATGGCCATCGCCCGCCTATGCATAACTTCCCAATGGATTAATATTGATCCTCCGACCTTCACAAATTGGCGGGCACGCTTATTTGCAGCATATAATATTGAGTCTTCAATTTATAAACTAAAAGGGCGGAGGAAAAAAAAGAGGGGGCAATGTTTATGGGCACCAATTTCGGATGTTTTGGATGAATAATTGGGCTGTGTATGGTTATAATTTGATCGCTTGATTTCATTGTGCTCTATGTATGTATAACTATGGTGTTTGTGAGAAAACAAAACAATAAAAATAAAAAAAATAAAAAAGATTACCTAAGCCCTAAGAATGCCTGAGTTGAATGTCCAGCATTTGTATTTCTGATTCTAGTTGTGACAGCTGTTTGGACAAGGATTTATTTTTGAATGACATCAGGTGAATCATGAGCCCTTTAAGGGTAGCATTGAGTGCTTCCCATCTAGTTGTAGGAGGCGTGTCCTCAGCAAGGTTTTCTTTTAAAAAAAATGACATTTCACTACCGTAATTTCTTTCGTACCAACATCATTGTCAAGTAGGTTGTCCTTTACATGCCATTGTCTAGGGGGTGAAGAGGAGTCGCCGAATTTGAGGGATACACAGGCATGATCCAAAATTTCAATCAATTCTATTTTGGGGGCATGGGACATAGCGAGGAGTCATTTACTAACCATAATGTAATCAATCCTGGAAAAGGAGTGGTTTGGTGAAGAGTAGAATATATAGTCGCTCCCTGATGGGTTATATAGTCTCTATACATCAACCAAACTGTAATTCTTACTGCATATTCTCATTTGTTTATGCGATCTATTACCTAAAGATTTATGTGTCGGCAGTCTGTCCAGAGCCCCATCCATCGGGAGGTTAAACTCTCCACCCAGAATCATTTCTAAATTGTCAGGTAAATCCGATGATTGCCTGTCAAACTCTTTCCAAAATTCCACTGAGTTGTCATTCAGGGCATAGACATTGTCAATAAAGAATTCTCTATCTCTTTTCTTGACTCTGGTTATAAGCCATTTGCCCTGATGGTCATGTGAATGGGACAACGCAGTGATCTCAGAGTTTTTAGATATTGTAGTAAGAACCCCATTTTTTTCGGTATTTCTGGGGAGAGACCAATCTTCACTATCCACGGACAGTAAAATTTAGCATCTTGAATGGAGTTAAGGTGCATTTCTTGTAATAGTATGATATCACCTTTATAATTTATTACAATAGTCCACTATCATTTTGCATTTGACAGGATGATTCAGGCCCTTGGTGAGAGAATTTTAATGGATGGGTACATTATGGATCTGGTATTGGAATGGGTGGGTGAAATAGACATATGCGAATGGAAGGGGTTGTGTAACTTCTGTCCCTGTGCATAAGCGTGCAGGCGAGTGTAAGTCAAAATTTGAGCTGGGATGCGCACATAGTGAGTACCTGGGTGATAAACATTGACAATGCATCCGGCAGATGCAGGGTGCCATCTAATAAGGTGGCTTTGTCATATTCTGAGAAGTAAACGGAAGAGAAAAGAGAGAGCAGAGGCAAATGGCATAAAGACAAAAGGGTACTGACAAAAAAAAGCAACAAAAAAGGCAAAAGGAACCCCATAATCAGCACCCCCCACCCTTCCCGAGAAATGTGATGACCTCGCATTTCCCCAACATTCATCTAGTTGGGACACGGTAGGCCACGAGCAGGCTGGCCCTAATACCACCAATCCCACCACAATCCAATATACAAGAAGAGATTATGTGGCCCAGATAAAAAAAGTACAAAGCTTATTGCCAACTTTTGTCTCGTGGAAGCAGCCTTAGTAATGTCTATCTATAAAAGCAACTATAAACATAACCCCTACCAGCCTGGTTATCAATGATCAACATATTTTGAGTGTTCTAACCCAAAGGCAGCTAAAGTATTGCCTAGACCAGGGAAGCCATCCGGGGGGGGCTCAAACTACAACAACATAGAGGCAATTTGACCAGTACTTAAGCAAAATAAAGAAAAGAGAGAGAAAGTGAGCCATCCATAAAACATTATAACATAAGATGTGAGAGAAGGGGACAAAGGAACGGTGTGAGAACATTCATATAGCCTCTGCAATCAACATGGGGAATGTCTGAATAACCAGTAAGATATATGTTATAGGCACAAAAACAGGAAGCAGGAGGACCAATCCAGAAGGACAGGAGAGCCACCTTGGCAAGCATCTCAGGATATCATATCCGAAAGGGTGAAAGTATCTATAAATGATTGCAAGTCCACTGGGTCTGTGAAGATCATCATTTTCCTCTTGAATACAATGCAGAACTTGGCAGGACCAGCAAAGGGGTTGGTGAGATCCCACATTGATTGACGGAGCGCCAAAAAGCCTTTCCGAATGGATACTGTTTCCTTACAGTAATCCTGTATGACAGTTATCCTGGAATCATTCCATTGCATGTGCTGGATTTTTCTCAAGTGGGATAGGATCGCTTCAGTATGACGATAACGCAGCGGTCTGAAGATCATCGTTCTCAGCTTTGTAGCAGGATTGGCAGGATTATTCTGCGGCTTGCCCATTGGAACTCTCTGTGCCCTCCCACATTTCAAAATCTTTTTCAAAAATAAGCCCAAGGGTGCATGGTAACCAGGATTCCAAAATTCAACACAAGAGTTTGAGTCACCTTCCACATTCTCAGGAAGACCAACAATCCACAGGTTGCCCCTACGATTCTGGTCCTCAAGTTCCTATAGTTCTCTCACGATCACCTTCACTTTATGAGTTGTCATGTCTGCCCGTATCTTCCAAGATATGGTTGAGTCCTCATAGCCACCAATTCTGGATTCTGCTAAAGCAATTAAAAAAATCTTCCAGAGCTGCCTCGATGATCCCTGACCGACAATTAATGTAATGAGAGAGGCCATGTTAAAAATGAGTACAGAAGCTTTTTTATAATGTTATATTTAGATATGTCCTGGCCTTTGCTGAATCTAAAACATGAAAAATGGCCGGAATTTCTCTCTGGGAAAGATGGCAACCATATAACGAACTGCCTTTCAAAGATCATGGTTGTGAAGAATTAGACCGGCCTCTACTACATACAAATATTTGAAAAGCACACAATTAAAAGATGAGCAATTTGGTGTCATTTTTAATACGCTCTAAATATAGCAAGATGACCTGGTGGGTTAATGAAACTGCTTAAAGACAAGAGACAGAACGGTGTTACACACCTGGTAGTCAATAAAAAGAGCAGCATTTATTTGAGCAACAGTATCATGAGGTGCAACTCTGTGAAACACAACTCTCACAGCATGCAATATAATTAGAGGTCCTACACAGCCTCTGAGACAGGGAAACTCTGATAACATAGCTTAACATGACAATGCTCCTGCTGCAGATATCTGCGTGTAGCCTGAAGTCACTGCTCACATGTTTGACTTAGCTTTTCATCTTTACAGGATTGGTAATTGACATCACAACTGCAGGTCTATTATGATTAAGGCTCCCAGTTTTCAGTTTTTACTGATTTTTACAGATAAATACAGATGGAAAACAATGTGTTTCCTGCCTGTATTTATTTTTAAAAGCGGAAAATACTGAAAATTGTGCTTCTTGTAAGAGACTATCCATGCTGTCTTTCATGAGCTCCAAGCAAAAGTTGAACAGATAGACAGCATAGAGAGTTAAACCACAGGATGAGATTTCCTTAAATACAGGCATATGTTAGCATATATTTGTAGTATAATGCTAATATGTACCTGTGGGTGTAGCTTTATGTTATATGTGGCATCTTTATTAGCTAAAACGTGACAGGCATCCAGATACAAGTGCACGTGTAAGAGTTAAATAAATGCGTAAATATACCATTTTGTGACTCCATTTATTCTCAAACGACAAAATACATATGGATAAATACCAATAAGATGGCCAAAAAATAAATATGGATAAATACAGACGGAAATGGTAAAAAAATAAATACCATAAAACCGAAAGCCCTAATTATGATATTGCAAGACTATGGGGGAAAGTTGTGCATTAATGCACATTCTTAGTGTTTTGACACTATGTGATCTGAAAAGCAGGATGACTTCTTCCGAGGGGAGGCAGATGGGTCTCAGCAGCAAAACTCGCCCCCTTCTGAGAAGTGATGTCCCATGAACTTCTGAAAGCTGACTATTAGAGTCATGGACTGATGAAAAAGGACAAGGGAAAGAAGACCTAAAGCACTAAGATTCTATCACTTCATCTCCAAGCTCTACATGCTCAGAATACATAGCGGCCTCACGCGTCTTCCGTCCAAGCTGTTTATTTTTCCAAAGAACTGTCTGTTCAAGTACTGCCTGCTCTTTACAATGTTCTCAACTTTCCTCTGTGTTATTTGAAATGGTGGTGCTGGGGTGTCAAGTAGTACTTGAATTCCAGTGCGAGCAGCAAATGGCTGTGGAGGGGCATTTCATCAAAGCTAATTAATCTGTACTTGGTCCATGCACCACTGCAAGAAAAGAAAGTCATGCATGGTAAGTGCTGCCCAATGAAAAGGCAGCAAGGAAGAGCGACCATAATCCCAACTAATGGTAAGCTATGGGTGGGTTTGAAGTCCATTACTGAACATAAGAGTCTCGCAAGTGAGAGCACATGTCATAGTCATAGGATTTTATTAAGCGCACATATCACCCGTGGGTCTCAAAGCGCTAGCCAAAACCCAAAAGAGGGAAGGAAAGACGACGACGGCGGGAAAAGAGAATGATCAGAACAGCCAGGTATTTAGATTTCTCCGAAACTGTCTATGGTCGGTTACCATACGCAGCTGCAGTGGAAGCAAGTTCCACAAAGTAGGGGCAAGGTATGAAAAGGATCTGCCGCCATTCCTGGCGGTGCGAATCTTGAAGGGAGTGATAAGATGTTTGGTTGCGGACCTAAGGGTTCTAGTAGGTTGGTACGAAATGAGTTTTTTGGCAAGATAACTTGGCCTGTTTCCATGAATGGTTTTGTGTACAAGACAGATGATCTTAAAATGGATGCGTTTCCTAATGGGGAGCCAGTGGAGAGCTCTCAGACTTGGTACAGATGGGGACCATAAAGGTAGATATAATACAAGTCTGGCGGCAGTGTTCTGTAGCACTTGGAGTTTGGTTAGAAGCTATTCATTGATGGGGGCCATCATGGCGTTTCCGTAATCGAGCCGACTGATGATTAGACCTTGGACCAGCGGCATACTGGATACAACTGGGATCCATTGGAAGATCTTGCGTAAGCTTCGCACTAGACTATAGCAGATGCCCGTCACATGGTTAACATGGTCTTTCATGGACAAGTTGTTGTCGATCTTCACTCCAAGGTTCCGGAACACCAGTCTGGGGGAAGGACAGGGGCCAAGATTGGGAGGCCACCAGTCACTGGACCATAGTTCTTGGGCTTTCCCAAAGAAAATGATCTCCGTCTTGCTGGCATTGAGTTGCAGATGGTTGGTTTGCATCCAGACGTTGATGTCGGTCATGCAATTTATGAATCTGAGTTTGGTGTCAGTTAGATCTGGGCCAAGAGTGATCAATAGTTGTGTGTCGTCTGCGTACGACATAGTGTCGAAACCATGCGATCTAATCACTCTTGCCAGGGGTGCCTCATATAGATTGAAAAGCATGGGACTTAGAATGGATCCCTGGGGAACTCCCTTGTCAACCGACTGGCTACGAGAGACGAGGGTACCAATTTGTACCGTCAAAGTACAATCAGCTAAGTAACTCCTAAGCCAGTTTAAGGCAGCTCCCCTGATTCCCAACTCCCACAGTCGATTCACTAGAGTCCTGTGGGAGATGGTGTCAAAAGCAGCTTATAGATCGAGTAGGACCAGCATGGCTGACTGCCCGGTGTCCAGGGCAAGTCTTATGTTGTCTACTACCTCTATCACCAATGTTTCAGTGCTGTGGGCCACCCAGAACCCAGATTGGGAAGGGTCCAACAATTTATGGCTCTCTAGTAAGGTTGAGAGTTGCTTATTGATTAAGGACTGAAGTGAGAGACGAGGCAGGAAGCGTAGAGGTAAGTAACTTGTATATTTATTCCATTGAATTCAGCACCCACGACCGAGCGCTCCCGCTGCATACCAGGATCTCTGTCAACTGATTAACGTTAACAGAATCCTGGTACGCATCGTTCAGAGCCCGATCGTGGAACAAGGTTTGAACAATGCTTTACATTCACGAGATCGGAGACATCCACGCGCTGGGGACAGCGCCAGGATGCCTTCACGAGATGCTACACACTACAACTTCTCCCTCCCCACAAAGAACAAAGTAAAGGAAGAGCAAAAATAGGAACAAATGAACATGTAAAAGAACAATGGTAAGAATAACTTGTAAGTAAAGAATCACTGACATAATATCGACAGACACAATATCGACCTACATTTTTATCGACACAAAAATATCGACGACACTAATATCGATACCCTATATTTAATTAAAAAAATATACTATTATAGACCCCAAAATATCGTCATCCAAAATTATCGTTTACAGTAATATCGAACACATAATTATCGTTATCTAAAATATCGAACATCCTTTAAAAATATACATGTCCAAAATATCGATCACAATAATATAGACAGCAATATTATCGTTTTTGTGAAAATATCGACAACTCAAAAATAGATAAAACACACAAAATTAAACACCATAAATATAGTTAAATATATAAACATACACTGCATATAAAATATAAGCAAATACATAATTTTAGAAGATAGTAAAACATATCTTAAAACATTAAATGATAAATACACTATTAATAACCATTTAAATTTTATACTTACATTATATACACACATTTTTTAACATCACATATAATATAATCCACATTTAAATAATTCAACAAGTGAGAAAAAAAAAAACTGACTCTTAATTAGCGTATTCCATATATAGAAAACAACTACCAAAACAATTAAAACAATAAATATCAACCAATGAAAACACACAATATTAAAATGAACCAATGAGGTTAACCAAACAATTAAACAAACACTATATAAAGAAGGAAAACTTATTCTTATTTTACACCTTAAACCAAAAACAATAAGGAAGCCGAAACTCTGCCGGATTTCTACCAGAAGCAAGGACTTCATCAAAGAAAAAACTATTGCATTCTTCAAAAAGTAAGTAAATTACCATCTATGAAATAACAGTAATGCTAATCTTCATAAACTAATATTTATCATACTCAAATAATTAATATATATCTTTTTTCTATTTATGTCTCCTCTACAGATAATTCTCAAATCATCCAAAAAATAACAGATCACCTCCTAAAACCATCTTACTAAGAAAGTAAGTATTCAGCAAAACGCCTTTTAAAAACATGTAAAACACCAAACAAACCCCAACTCCATCCCAAACACCCACCCCACCCCATGTACAAATTTAACAAAATAAGTAAAAATATGTTTTACTCTTCCTACAGAAAAATCCACAACTTAACAGGATTCAACAAACAAAGAAAGAACATCTCCATTTAAAAGCATCTCAAAACCAATATTGTAAGTATATTTATAAGAATGTGTATTTATTAAGACATAAACATGTATAATATTCATTTTAATAATTTTAATATACATTTGCTGTAGAATTTACCACATCACAATGACAGAAGGCGCCCAATTTATAACATCCTAAAAAGGAAAATTTTTGCTATGTTACATGGGGTATGTCTATACCCAGGAAAAGCAAAGTGGACTAAAAGTCAATTGGAAATGTAGCAAGTACTATTCAAATAAATGTTATGGTCGGGCAACAACTAAAGAAACAACTGTTTTATATACAAGGGAGCATAACCACCCTCCAAATGTTACTGAAATAGACGTTAGGAATGCCCTTGATGACATTAGAGAAGCTAGCACTAGCTCACAGAAACCTACCAGTCAAACACTGAAACAAATGCTGCCTAGAGTACCTAAACATGCTACTGGGCAAATGCCCTCTATTTCTTCATTAAAAAGAACTATAGCTCGCACCAAAAAAGCCACAACAACTACCACACCTACTCAAAAACTTTTGAAGAGTCGGTAATTCCCCCAGAAGTATCTATAACTCATAATGATGAACCCTTTGTTCTCTATGACAACAAATGCAAAGAGAAAAGAATAATTATGTTTGCTACTGCAAACAATTTAATAAAGCTTCAACAATCAGAAACATGGATGATGGACGGAACTTTTAAAATCTGTCCGAAACCATTCTACCAATTATACACTGCCCATGCCCTATATCAGAACACCAACATCCCCTTTATCTACGCATGCTACCCAATAAACAAAACTCCACATATATGGAAATACTAACTAAAATTAAACAAGAAACAAATAATTATTTTCCACAGAAAATAATAATAGATTTTGAGCAGGCAATGATAACTGCAATTCTAAAATCCTACCCACACACATCAATTCAGGGATGTTACTATCATTTCAATCAGTGTCTATGGCGACACCTTCAGAAATCAACACTAAGGGCCTGATTCCGATCTCGCTCGGAAGGGCTCCTAGCGGCATCCGTCAGTAGCGAGTCCGAGCCGTACGCATGATTTCTGTGCGACTCGTACAGCTGTACGAGCGAGCAAGTACGATGCGCTTCAAGCCTCGCGCTACGACCGACTCGTACCCGTCAGCAATGCCTACCTAGCGACTCAAATCTGTCCGACGCGTACAGTGCAATGCGTACGGTTTCCAACCAGCCAAGTACGATGCGCGTTGTGAGCAGCTGGTGCGAGTCGGAGCCTCCGGCTCGAAAAAGCTCCAGGAAGCGTACTTCAGGGGTCCGCGCCGGACCCCCCTTCACCCGGGGCCCTACCCATCCATGCACATTGCGGGGGGCACCGACGCGAACACGCGACAGGGGGCGCCCTTTTCCAAGACGTACATTTTTCACGATGGGAGCCTATGTACGCGACGTACAACAGGCTCCCATTGACTTCAATGGGGCTCCGAGCGACCCGTGTCCGTCAGCGCTGCAGTGCATCGTACTCTGACGCTCAGAGCCCCGGAGCATGAGTCGGTCGGAAAGCTCTACGGGACAGAGTCGGTCGTGGGGCTTTCCGAGCGAGATCGGATTCGGGCCCTAAGTGTAGAGTATGCGACAAACAGTTCATTTGCATACCAAATAAAAAAACTTATTGCACTGGCCTGCGTCCCAGTATCTGTCGTGGATGAACATTACAACCTTTTACTAGAAAGTCCTTACTACCAGCAACACGAACAAAAATTAAATCCCCTCCTAGACTATTTTGAAGATACCTGGGTGGGAAGACTCCATAGATCAGGCCATAGGAGACAACCAAAATACCAAATTCCATGGTGAAATGTCTACATTAGCACACTAAACCAAGAGGCAAAAACCAATAATGCTGTTGAAGGTTGGCATAATGCCTTCCAAGCATCAACAGGACGAGGTACACCTACTCTACACAAACTCCTACTCTCCCTCCAAAAAGAACAGAGCTACCAACAGCTAAGAATGGAGCAATCTGTTACACAAATCAGGCCTAAACTATCCAAACAAACTAAGCAAATGTTTGAATACCTACAACAACAAGTCAAACTATACCCTACAACAAGAGGCCTAAAATACTTAGCAATAATTGCCAAAAGCCTATACTAAATTCTCAAAGCAGTGTAAAATGTATAATACTTTTCTGTTTAAAATATTAAAATGCATGCAAAGCAATTTTATTTTTTCACAAAACTAATTAATTTGTCTAATATATTTTTATTAATAAATATATATAGATACATTAATTAGATATTTGAAAAAATAAACAACAACAATAGTAAATTTTATAATATTTCCCTCCCACAATAAATAATTAAAATAACTTACCGTTTCCGTGGCTGTAGACAGAAAATCCCACATCTTGTAAAACAATCCAGGTAGCTCATAATCCAAATAGATTAAAAAGTTTCCCCCAAAAAGAAAAAAATCCAACTGTTCCAAAAAGTAATCCTCGGTCCGTAAATCCACAATCCAGAAACCATAAAAAACCCGAAAAGTTTTTAAAAAAAAGAAAAGCTCCATGAAAACCCGAAAAATTAAGGAAGTGTAAAATAATTATTAGTTACTAAAACTAATGTACACTTCCTTAATTAAAAACGCAATCTTCCGAATAAAACCTGTAAAGAGACACACAAAAATTCCCACCCACACAAATATACACATAATATACAATATAACAGTATTACAAACATTATGCACACGATAATAAGACATATCCTACCATACTTTAAATTTTCTAAACTAGGCCTCAAAAACTAACTATACATAAATCGTCAAAACCTAACGTACGCATAAAAAACGCCATAACTTCTAAAACCTAACTGTACACACACTAACTACAACTTAACTACATTCAAATTTTCTTTTTTTTTAGAATTTGTTTTATTGGTGCAAAACAACATACAGCATTACAATCTGGTATCAGTGGAACCGCTGCTTGTACAACACTTATCAAATAATATCTAAACAATTTGTAAGCAGATCTAAACAAATTCCATGAAACATAAGCAGTGCCCCAGTGTGTGATGTTTAATCGTCTTCCTGTGAGGAATCTGCAGTGGGTGCGGTACATACCCCCCCTCTAAATGCATTCCATTTTCCCCACAGCCGTTCCCATTTCTTGGGACATCTCCTGTTTACATACACCGCTCTTTCCGCCACCATGGCCAAATCCATATCTGAGCTCCAGTCTTGAATCGTAGGAGTGTTTCGAGCCCCCCACAATCTAGCTATGTTGCGCTTCGCTACCATCATACCCAGCGTCGCCCATGTTTGCACTGTGGTATTAAAGTCCGTTGCCTCCCATCAGTTCAATAGGCAGCGTTTAGGTTCCGCTGGTACAGGGGCAACACTGAGTCGAGTTATCGTGGACATAACCTCCGCCCAATACGCCGCTATTGCTGGGCATTACCACATCGTGTGAAAAAATGTCCCTATTGCTCCACACTGTCTGAGGCAATGTGGACTATCAGTCTTGCCTATCTTGCACAGTGTTGGTCTTGTATAATATATCCTATGGAGCACTTTCAATTGCACTAAACAGAGTTTCGAGGGGATCGCTACCTCTCTTGGGGATGCTAGTGCCTCCTGCCAGTCCGTCTCATCTAGGTCTCCTACATCTGTCTGCCATTTCTCCCGGAGAGACTGTGTAGGGTCAGGATGATTGTTTATTATCTTTCGGTACGTTAAGGACGTGGCTCTTTTGGTCATATGGTCGGTGAGGAGCCTGTCCTCCAGAGGGGAGGCTTCAGGGAGGGTGGTGCCTGGAGGGATGACCGCTTAAAGGGCGTGTTTAATTTGAAGATAACGGAATCGTTCCGTGGGTGCCATCTCATAGTGGTCTTGAAGGTGAGTAAACGGGAGTACTTTCCCCTTATCCCAGAGATCGCCTATCGTAGATATTCCTATAGCGTCCCATTGGTGGAAACCTTTGGTGTTGCGCAGTTTACCTAACTTCCCCGTATCCCAGAGGGGTGTTGCCTGCGTGAGTACGTTCTTCCACCCCATCTTCCTTTGCACTATATGCCAGAGTTGGATCGTGTGTTTGGTTGGGCCCAGTAGGGCCAACTTATGATTAGTGTTATACAGTGCCTGATTAAGCCCCTCCGGACCCAGGACCAACCTGTCTAGGCGAAAAGCCGGGTCTGTTTGCGGAGCGTGAACCCACTGGTTTATGACTGTGAGCTGGGACGCCCAGTAATACATTTGAACATTCGGGAGCGCTATGCCTCCGTCGTATCAGGTCCTGACTAATTTAGTCATCGCTATTCTGGCTGGTTTCCCATCCCAAAGAAGCTTGGTTACTTCTGTTTCGATTGAGCGGAAATAGGATGGGGGGACTAAGATTGGAGTGTTGTGCAGCGCATAGAGGAACCGAGGGAGCGCCATCATTTTAAAGAGCGCAGCTCTCCCCAGCAGTGTCAATGGTAAAGCTTGCCAATGCTTGGTATCTTTCCGTAATCTTTTTAGGGGTTCTAGTAGGTTGAGAGTCATGAAGTCTTCTGGGTCTGCAGTGACGTGGATTCCTAAGTATTTGAAATTGTCCCAGACTATTTTCACTGCACATCCCTTAGGCAGTTTCGGCGGTGGGCCTACCAATACATATAATGTCGATTTGGTCCAGTTAATCGTGTAACCGGAGTGATTCCCGTATGCGCTACAGATGTTCAAAATCCTGTGCAGTGAACGCTCCGGGGATGCCATATACAGAAGGATGTCATCCGCATAGAGGGAGATGCGGTCCTCTAAGCCCTCGGCCCAGCGGAGTCCCCGGATGACCGGATCTTGTCTGAGCCACGCAGCTAGCGGTTCTAGCACGAGTGCAAAAAGTAGTGGGGACAGCGGACAGCCTTGTCTGGTGCCACGTCCCAGCGGGAATTCTGTGGATATGCGGCCGTTAGCCACTACATGTGCAAGAGGATTCGTGTACAATAATTTTACCCATGAGCAGAACTTGGGCCCAAATCCCAGTCGCTCCAAAACTGCAAAGAGGAAGGGCCATTCAACTGTGTCAAAAGCCATACGGGCGTCTAAGGACAAAATAGCTGTCTCTTCTTGTATTGTCTGCTTGCGCCCCAGTACATTATGTAGTCTACGGAGGTTTAGGGCTGTGTTTCTGCCCGGCATAAACCCGGATTGGTCCGGGTGTATCAACTTAGCTAAGTAGGGCGTCAGTCTATTGGCTAATACCTTAGCTAGGATTTTAGCTTCAGCGTTAATCAAAGAGATGGGCCGGTAGGAGGTGCATTCCCGGGCAGGTTTTCCCGGCTTGTGTCCTTTGGTCTTTAGGGAGATCTCCCAGTTCTAGGCTCATGTTGTACATATTTAATAGGTGTGGGGCAGTTGCCTTCCCGTTTTGTTTATATAATTCTATCGGGATACCATTCGGCCCCAGAGCCTTCCCAGTCTGTATGTTTCCTATTGCGATTGTTAGCTCATCGGCAGTAAACTCCGATTCCAACAATGACGTGTCGTCGTCCGTGAGTCTGGGTATTCGTATGTCTCGGAGGAATGCTGCCGCATCCTCCTGCTGGATTGTGGTTGTGGGGGTGTAAATGCCAGTATAGTGAAGTGCCAGTGTGTCTACTATCGTTTGTGGTTCTGTGATTATTTCTCCCATAGGGGTTTGAAGTTCTGCGATCCAGCGACTCGCTCGTTCTCGCTTTTCGAGCCACGCAAGGAAATTGCCCGCCTTATCTCCTGTCTCATAAAGTGTGTGAAGCGTGGTAGTCAATCGAGTTTTGGCATCGTGCCATAAATATTCCTTGTATTCCTGCTTTTTAAGATTAAGCCGGCGTGTGTTAGAGTCTGAAGGGTCCTGTGAGTGCTCTGATTCTAAGTCGTGCAATTCCTGCTCGAGTGTTGATACAAGTCTGACCTTTCCCCTCTTGTGGTCTGTAATGAGGGATATAGCCTGTCCCCTAAGAACTGTTTGTATGCTTCCCATAGGGTAAGGGGAGAGGTAACTGAGGATTTGTTTTCATTGAAATAGTGCTTCATGGTTGTGGCGAGGCCCTTCCTAATCTCTGGATTTTTGAGGTAGCCTGGGTAGATCGGGAAAATACGACGTTGAGTAGAAGTGTTTCGCGTGTACTTCACCATTGTGGGTGAGTGATCTGATATCCCCCGTGGGAGATGTGTCATGTCAGTAAATTTCCCCACGTTGTCCGCTGATGTCAGTATATAGTCAATCCTGGAGAGACTGTTATGTGCGCCCGAATGATGGATGTATTGTTTTGTGTGCGGGTATTGTGATTGCCAAACGTCAACCAGGCCAATTGTGTCAAGGAAGTCGGCCAAGGGAGAGTGCACTTGGTGCTGTTGTCGGTGGGGTGTCCAATCCAGCGTGTCATTGAGGGTTGCATTAAGGTCACCTCCAAGGATAAGGTCTCCTTCTGGAAGTTGGAGCAGGAAGGCCCTCAGCGCCGGGAATACCAGTGAGTGAAGAGCTGGGGGTAAATATACGGTCACAATGTTGAGAGATCGCCCCTCCCATTGACAGGACATGGCCGCGAAGCGGCCCTGGTCGTCTGTGTACGTGTGTTCGATGACCAGTGGGCATTGTTTCTTAACCAGGATCCCAACCCCTCGAGAGCCAGAGGAGAATTCTGAGTGGACTATCAATTTAAAGCCCCATCTGTCTAGAGCCTTACAGGTTGTCCCTACCAAGTGGGTTTCTTGCAGAAGTACTACCGAGGGCACCTTGCGTTTAAGATATTGTAGTACCAGTCCCCTCTTCACTTTGTCCCCAGGCCATTTACATTCCATGAGATCAAGGACAGGTGCAGTAGGTGCAGAGGCAGTTTAATTGACATATTAGGGTGGGTGATCGCGCACGACACTGGGGTCTATAGTGGAGAAGTTTAAGTGCAGACTGCTAAGCAGAGTTCGAATACTAGTGTAATGAGGGCGCACCATAACCCTTGACATAAAACATAAAAGAAGTGAACTAACAGAAATACAATGAAACATTCGTCCCTCCCCCCTCCCTGCCTCCCTGCATGACGGTTTGCAAACTACCCGCCTCCCCAACTGTGCAGAGTGCCTAGAACCCATTTCCCAGTAACTTTGTAGGGGGGGGTGAGATCACCCCAGTTTCATCCCCAATTATGCCCCAACATTGTATACGTTATCTGATCCGTCGCTCATGGAACTTCAGAGATGAGCCCGAGCCCCCCAATGTCATCTCAGCCATCACAGAGGGCCCATTCGAAAGTGTCCCCAGGCGGAGCTGTGATGTCCATGTCTACTCGCAAGCATGCACTCGATCGTGACGTTCTGTGGTTCGTGGCCCATGGTCTTCCCATGTTTCCAGGAGTGTTTGTGGGTGCCAGGTGCCTGTATTGGGTATAGGTGAAAGTTTGTTCCTCCAAAGGGAGGTGGACCTCTCTGCAGTCACTGTTCCTCGTCGTGCCTCTCCATCACAGGTGCTGTGTCCCGTCGTTCCGCCATTGATGTGCACACTGTTTGTCGGCTACGTTCGTGTCCGGCCCCACCGGAGTTTGCGGCTTGTTGCCAGCCCTCGAGCCAGTCGTGTGCATCCTCAGGGGTTTTAAAGAACCACGTCTTCCCATTGGCTACTACTCTTTACTTTGAGGGGAACATCATGGAGTACTTGAGCTCACTGGCTCGAAGTTCTTTCATCACTGCCAAAAAATTACGTCGTTGTCTGGCGACTGTAGCCGTATAGTTGGGAAAGAAGGAGATAGTACTCTGTTCATACCTGACAGGAGGGGCCGCCCTGGCTGCCTGCAGGATGAGATCACGATCCCGGAAGTTGAAGATACGGGCTAGTATGGGCCTGGGGTTGCTCCAGGTTTGGGCCTGCCGCCAGGGACGCGATGGGCCCTCTCGACTGAAAAATAGTTGGAGAGGCCTCGGGCTGGAGGTGATTCTTGATTAGGTCCTCCACAAACAGGTCGGTGGCAGGCCCCCCTGCTCCCTCCGGCACTCCCACGATACGCACGTTGTTGCGCCTAGAGCGACCTTCATAATCATCCAGCTTCGCCGCCATGAATTTATGTTCAGTCTCTAGGCATTGCACTTGACGCTTGAGGGCTGCAGTGTCTGCACCAAGAGTGATCGCCGTCGTTTCGACGTCCTTTACCCTCGTGCTCAGTTTCCGAAAATCGTCCCTGATTAACGTGAGTTCGGTAGCAACAGTGGCAATTTTGGACTCCAAGGACGTGTGTATCTTCGTTAACGTGTCCATTATATCCTGGAGCGTAATTTCTTTGTCGTCGGTTGTGGTATTTCCCTTGGTGGGTGTTGCCGTTTGGTCCGGTAGCTCCTGGCGGGCCTTTCTGTATGCATACTTGTCCAGTTTAGGTGGGTGTATGACACGTTGGCCCCGTCCACCCATGGTTGCAGGAAATTGCAGCGTGCGTGTGTCGGTGACAACTGAGGTGGCAGTACTCACCGCTGCCTGCCTGTGCATGTAACCAGCGCACGCGGCCTTTCGGGTTTCCCACTTCCGGAACTGTGCACCGCTTGGTGGGTCACTGACCGAATGTCCTGAGAGGGCAGTGTCTTTAGGCGGTGTTGCCTTGTTGGTCCCGCAGTCAGTGCAGCTGCACCTCACCTTCTGGTCAGGGGTAGTGTGCTCTGGGGATTGTAGTGGGGGTATGATCCCATCCCCAGCACCCCTATAGATACCATTCCTATGTTGCGGGGTCTCGCACTGCCTAACGGCCTATTGCAAGCGGGCCACGTCTGAGCTGAACCACCCGGGCACTGCAGGAGGGGCCGTTGTATAGTAATGTCTCGGGCTCGATCCTCCGAGTTCCTGAGGACCAGTGCAGGCGGGTCCGCCTTACCGCGTGGCACTCGTGGTGAGTGAAGCGGCAGGTGCAGCTGGGCCCAGACGCGATGGGCAGGTGAGCCTCCGATTCTCTGGCCGGCAGGTCACTGGAGGCCCTGGTCTCAACGCGGCAGGCAGGCCACGGTCACCCCACCCGGTGCGGCCCGGCGCTCCCGCCTCCGTCGACCAGCGCTCGTGGAGCGATCGGTGTGTGCCTCCTTCCGGCGGTGTTCCCCGGCACCGCAGCGAGAGTAAAGTCCGGAGGGGAAGCGGGTGCCCAGGGAATCCGACGGAGGTCCGGAGTCTCTCGGTCGGATCTGACCCGCAAATCGACGCCTGTCGGCAGCCCAGCAGCACCTCTCCCACAAGCCCAGAAGCAATGTGGGGATGCAGTTTCTATTTCTGGGTCAGCGGATCACTGGAGGCCCCGGCCTCAGCGTGGTATGCAGGCCTCAATCCTTGAACACGGTGTATCTCGGTGCACCTGCAGCCGCCATGCATCTCAGCTGGATCGATCGGTGCCCGTCACCTTCCGACACCGTTGGATGGCACTGCAGCGAGATTTGGGTCCGGATAAGTGAGGCGGATGGTTGGGGAATCTGGCGGAGGTCCGGAGCTCCTCTAGGCTGCGGCCATGTTCGTCAGCTGCCGGCCACGCCCCAACTACCTTCAAATTTAATAAAAAATGTAGTTTTAATAAAGAAAAGTAATCTTACCTTGCTCGACGTGAAGCAGCTCCCAACCGCGACCTTCTCCCCTTTGAAATAACCCAAAACAACCGCGAGCAGTTACGAAATACAAGCCCCAAACAAATATGGCAGCTTTAAACATATAAAATAAATGCAATTTAATTTTAAAAATGTTATTACGTGATATAAAAATTACTATCATGTGTAATTAAAATACTACAATTTGTATCTTATTTATTTAAATGTATTATAATTTTTGGGGCATTGTAAAATTATAATAATAAATATTATGAAACACAATATTTAATATTATAATTCCATGTATTTACATGTTACATACAACATTTATTAAAAAAATATATATATTTTTTTATCTTTAAAAAATGTCTACTTTAGAAATAAAATGTATAAAAATTAAACTTTGTAATAATTATTAATATTAATATTTTATATATTAATATTAATAATTAAAATGTATTATGTTTTTTTAAAATGTAACTAACTTTATATTTAAAAAATGTATTTAAAAAATGTTAAAACTGTCATATTATTAAGTTGTTACAAATTTATGTAACTAAATAAAAAATATTAATAATACCAAACTAGAATTAACAACTGTTAAAAATATGTATTTATTTTTGAAATGTATCTAAAGAAATGTGAAACTACATTATCTGATATTACAAAATGTACACAAGTGTTTAAAGCAATGTACTAATGTATTAAATAATTTTTCATTAATTATTACATGTAAAAATTTACATATGTACAAACTATGTTGTTTTTGTAAAATAAATACAATTTCCTATCTTTATGTATTGGTTTATTGTACATATTTTTAATAAAAGATATATTTCTTTTTAATTTCATAATATTTTACAATAAATAAACATCAATAAAAAAATTAAAACGTCTAATTTATTGTCTACCATTTTATTAATGTTATATTCAATGTTAAATATTAAGTTTATTTTTATTAAGTATACTGTGTAAAATAATATGTTTTAATTACATTAATTAATTTGATACTACTTTAAACTGTAATAATTTTTTTAAACTATAATTAAAAACACATTTAGCTAAATTACTATTCCCACTCTGGTTGGCATAAATACAGGGTGGGTGCTGGACACTAATCTTAAATAATTTACTATTCCCACTCCAGTTAATATTAATTAGGGGTAGGTGCTGGACACTAGACTTAAATAATTTACTATTCCCACTCCAGTTAATATTAATTTGGGGTAGGTGTTGGACACTAAACTTAATTAATTTACTATTCCCACTCCAGTTACTATAAATTCAGGGTAAGTGTTGGATACTAAACTTAATTAATTTACTATTCCCACTCCAGTTTGTATTAATTAGGGGTCGATGTTGAACACTAAATTTAATTAATATTACTATTCCCACTCCAGTTAGTATTAATTAGGGGTAAGTGCTGGACACTAAATTTATGTAATTTACTATTCCCACTCCAGTTAGTATTAATTAGGGGTAGGTGCTGGACACTAAACTTAATTAATGTACTATTCCCACTACAGTTAGGGGCCGATTCCAATCTCGGCCGGTAGGGCTCCGAATCGGATTTGTCTTTACCGGATCCGATTCGGAGCCCTACTTCCTGACCGAATCGTACGTGCGTCCGGGCGAGCGAGTACGATGCGTGCGCTCGCGAAATCTCCGACCGACTCTGCTCGCAGGACCCGACCGCTCCGACCGACTTCGCACGGGGACGACTCGCACCGTGCAATGGAGACGTTCCCGGCCGGGTAAGTACGATGCGCACCTCGACCGCTCCGACCGACTCGCGCAGTCCGGCTCCAAGGAGCTGTCGGAGCCGCACTTTGGGGTCCGTGTCGGACCCCCTGGAAGCGTAGGCACGCGAGTCGCACACAGGGGGACCCATGGGTCCCCCTACACGTGCATGTACGGCGCGACCCGCATCGAAGCGAACACGCTGTAGGGGGCGCCTTGTTCACGCCGTGCCTATTGAGTCAATGGGAGCCCGTGTACGCGTCGTACGACTGGCTCCCATTGACTTCAATGGGAGTCCGACCGAATCAAGTCCGATGGCATACGTGCGCATCGTACTCGTTCGGTCGGGCTGCTAGGGTCCGATTCGGTCGGAAATCTGTCCGGGTCCGGCTCGGTCGGGGAGATTTCCGGCCTGAATCGGAATCGGCCCCTTAGTATTAATTCAGGGTAAGTGTTGGACACTAAACTTAATTGATTTACTATTCCCACTCCAGTTAGTTTTATTTAGGGATAGATGCTGGACACTAAACTTAATTAATTTACTATTCCCACTCCAGTTAGTATTAAATTGTGATAGGTGCTAGACAACAACCTTAATTAAATTACTATTCCCACTCCAGTAACTATTAATTAGAGGTAGGTGCTGGACATTAAATTTAATTAATTTACTATTCCCACTCTAGGTAGTATTAATTAGGGTAGGTGCTGGACACTAAGGGCCGATTCCGATCTCGACTGGTAGTGCTCCGAATCGGATTCGGATTCACCGGATCCGATTCGAGCCCTGTTTCCCGACCGAATCGTACGCGGGTCCGGCCGAGCGAGTACTATGCAAGCACCCGAGAAATTGCCGACCGACTCGAACGTGGCTTCAACACGCTCCGACCGACTCGCATGGACACGACTCGCACCGCGCTATGGAGACGCTTCCCGGCCGGGTAAGTACGATGCGCGCCGCGAGCAGTCTGACCGACTCGCGCCGTCCGGCTCGAAAAAGCTGTCGGAGCCGGACTTTGGGGGTCCGCGTCGGACCCCCCTGTACGCGTAGGCGCGCGAGTCGCACACCACTACTACCACCCTTACCCAGGGGGGCTGGATGCCTACCACAACTACCACCCTTACCCAGGGGGGGCTGGATGCCTACCACTTCTACCACCCTTAGCCATGGGGGTACCAGATGCCCACCACCACTACCACCCTTACCCAGGGGGGGCTGGATGCCCACCACTACTACCACCCTTAGCCAGGGGGCTGGATGCCTACCACTACTACCACCCTTAGCCAGGGGGTGCCAGATGCCCACCACTACTACCACCCTTACCCAGGGGGCTGGATGCCTACCACTACTATCACCCTAAGCCAGGGGGCTGGATGCCTACCACTACTACCACCCTTAGCCATGGGGGTGCCAGATGCCCACCACTACTACCACCCTTACCCAGGGGGGGCTGGATGCCTGTCACTACTACCACCTCTACCCATGGGGGGCTGGATGCCTACCACCAACACCACCCCCACTCATAGGATGGACAATGCATGACACAACCAGCACACCACAACCTAGGGAATGCAAGAAAAAGACATCCCCCAACACCATGACAAGCGTGTGTAGACTGTGTCAAATGCCTACAACACTGAACATGACTTTGAACATACAATGTGACCCCCTATCACATGTGCCACACATATATGTGTGTGGCCCCCACAATGCAAGCAGGCCATGACCATTGTGGCAATGGGGTCCAAACCCCCATCATCACAGTGACCAAAAGGTAAGTGTGGGGTCCATAGCTGAAGCACATTTTGAACATTGTGGCAATGGGGTCCAAACCCCCATCATCACAGTGACCAAAATGTAAGTGTGGGGTCCATAGCTGAAGCACATTTTGAACATTGTGGCAATGGGGTCCAAACCCCCATCATCACAGTGACCAAAAGGTAAGTGTGGGGTCCATAGCTGAAGCACATTTTGAACATTGTGGCAATGGGGTCCAAACCCCCATCATCACAGTGACCAAAATGTAAGTGTGGGGTCCATAGCTGAAGCACATTTTGAACATTGTGGCAATGGGGTCCAAACCCCCATCATCACAGTGACCAAAAGGTAAGTGTGGGGTCCATAGCTGAAGCACATTTTGAACATTGTGGCAATGGGGTCCAAACCCCCATCATCACAGTGACCAAAATGTAAGTGTGGGGTCCATAGCTGAAGCACATTTTGAACATTGTGGCAATGGGGTCCAAACCCCCATCATCACAGTGACCAAAAGGTAAGTGTGGGGTCCATAGCTGAAGCACATTTTGAACATTGTGGCAATGGGGTCCAAACCCCCATCATCACAGTGACCAAAAGGTAAGTGTGGGGTCCATAGCTGAAGCACATTTTGAACATTGTGGCAATGGGGTCCAAACCCCCATCATCACAGTGACCAAAAGGTAAGTGTGGGGTCCATAGCTGAAGCACATTTTGAACATTGTGGCAATGGGGTCCAAACCCCCATCATCACAGTGACCAAAATGTAAGTGTTGACAAAGAAAAAGCTGCAACTGCCAAACTGCATGGATGATTCCTGGTCACAGAACATAAAACACATCAGTGGCAAAGTAGTGCATGTGTCCCATTGCAACATAGATTGGGGAGGCAAATACTGCAGTGCAAATAAGACATACCTTTGGCCATGTGCAGACAAACACACCCATGGGGGCTGACACAGTCAACATTCATCAATGACACAATGACAGAAGTGACCATCAGAATGCAGACCCACATATTTGCACCAATGGGCACACAAATGCAGATACCCTGTGGAGACTGTAGATGTGAGGTGAACAGATACCATACCATGGCAGCAATGGGACACACAAACCATGATCATTGTGCTGACTGATGACCTAGGAGTCCCAGGCACAGCAGGGGAAACCCACCAAACAACATACAGCCAATGGCACACCTAAGATATGCCAATGCAGTGGTGCAGATGCACAAACACAAACAGGCAGACCCACACTGCACATCAAACACAACAGGTGAGGGGGTGCCAGTGTCCCCAGGCAACCACACAACACATGAGGAGGCCTGAATACCAATTATACAGATGTGCATACAGTGCCACACAAAGGTAACTCATGGATCCAAATCCCCTATGTGGGCAATCAGGCATTGTCAGATGAGAGGGAGCACAAATCACACATGTCACACAGGCACGTAGGAACAGCAACTGACACAGCAAGACACAGACACACCACAGCACTACCCCCAGGGCCCCCACAATGTGGTGACCCTGGGCTGCATTACAATCCCACTGTGATGACAAAGCTAAATGTCGTTCACACTGTGAACCACAGTCATGTGTCCTGAGCAACAAACTACCATCACACCTACACAAGCACAAATCAATCAGCACGGCCAGTAAGCCAAGGCCAACATGGAGGCAGGGGTCTAGCCGGGCAACAACTCTCATCTGCACACACTCAACACCACACACCTCGACCTCCAACAATGTGCAGCAGTGAAGCACACATGCACTGGTGACATTGCACATGCACCCATGACAATCCCAGGGTGGTGGGTGGGAACCAAGGTGCAGAAACACATCACACATGGCCACTCAACAAGACTCCTGAATGTCTGACACACTGCACACTGACATGGACATGACGGCAATACCACACCAACCAATGGGATCCCAGCCACAGTCACACACCAATGAAGAAGCCAAGGTCACCCACAAAGAACACACATAGACAACAACCAACATTGCAGCCCGGACCCTGAGGAGTGCCAGCAGTCACACACACAACGTGTCACAATCACTGAAAGATAACACAAACTGGAAATCACATGACAGGTGCAAACAACAAGTGCCAAGGGGAAACCTGACTGTGACCCATCTGCGTCTGCACACAAACTCAGCCCTGACAGCAAACACACCTATGGGTGACACCCTGATGACCAGTAATGTGCCATGCACCCACATCACAGAGAACCCAGGGAGAAGACTTTGGGGGAACATAGGTCAACTCAGCAAGCATCACAAACAGGTACAACACTAGGGATCACAGCATGCACAGCAAAACGGAAGTGAACACACAGACATGCTCATACAACACACACCTTGGGCGCAGGCAATGTCACAGGAGTACACACTGCCATGAGGGGACTCCACTCCTGTGTGAGGAAAGCTGTGCCATATGTTGCCTCAGTAGGGCCCCATCATGTCAGCTGAGCACTTGGTCACACAATCAACAATTAGCACCAAATAAAGGCTCCCATCACATCAGCCTGGTCATGGGAGTGCCAACGAAATCATCAGCACAGATCCAACACACTTGTATAGCAATGTTGCACTGACAACACAGATGAGTCCTTCCCCATTGATGCCCAAACCTGCATGTCCAGTGGAGATGGCCACACGGTCAGGGAAGTAGACGAATTGAACAATGGCAGGCACAACAGGTGTGCAGGGGTGGAAGCCACAGATGTGAAATTGCTAATGTAAGTAGGAAATCCCATTGCCAAATACTGAACACATGACACCCTCAGATGCTGCTATGGATGACATGGATACACCACAGGATAGGACACATTCCCCCTGGACCACATGTGTTCCTGCACAGTAACACTTCATTATCATGAGACCAAATATCACCATCACTGCAGCAAGGGCATGGTTAGCATCATCAACAACATGTACATCAGAAGCATAAGCACTAGAGAACAGAAAGTTGCTTTATTCAGCATATGTGTGTCCAAAAACTCAGAGAACAGTAATGCTCCAACAAAGGCCAATGGCCAGTCCATCAAGTAAGTCAATACAGGGTGACAGTGGCAGATGTCACCCTACGCATGCCTGCACTGCACAAAACCAGGGACAATCCACTAGGAGGGGAAACCGGGGGGGCAGGCCAGGTACCGCAGGGACAGGATCAGGGCTCACCAGGAGGAGGCAGGGAAGGGGTGGTGGGTGCTGGAGAGCCACTGACAACTGCAGTGGAGGTGTCTGACATGGTGTGTGCCGGCACAACTGGGGGCATGACTCAGATGTTGTGGGTGCCGGCACGACTGCAGTGGACCCTGCAGATGGAGTGGACAGGTCCGCCACTGCAGTGCCCAAGTCAGACAGGGTGGTAGTGGACTCCACTGCAGTGCCTACCACCAGGGAGGAGAATGGGGAACAGGCAAGGTGGGCTGGACAGAGGGGAGGACACCCTCACCACATCAGTGGCACAGACAAGCGCAGCGGGGGTGTGGTGCCGGGAGAGCAAGTGGCAGGGGGAGAAGGCCGGATCCTCTTGGGGATGGTATATCTGTGGGTGGGGGAACCTGGGGCAGGGTGTGGTGGGGGCACCTGTGGAGTGGGGGCCTGAGGGATGGAGGAAGGAGACCTGGTGCCTGAGCTGCAGGGCGGCGGCGGGGTCTTGCTCTTACGACTCCGGGGGACTTGCGGGTGGGGGCCTCAGTCGGTCTGCGCCTGGGGGAGGGTGTCCGGGGGCGAGGGGCACTCTGCTCCGTGTGGGTGGGCTTCCTCTTCCCCCTGAATGCTGTATCAGCTGGATCGGAGGGGAAGAGGCCGAGGTCACTGAGGAAGAGCCGCTGGGTCTTTGGGGTTGCAGGTGAGGCAAGGGAGGGTGCTTTGGAGGGAGAGTTAACTGAGGACTGCGCAGTGCTCGTGGATGCGTGTGTGTGTTCCAGGGCCCCATTCCCTTTGAGTCTGGTTTCAGTCCCCTGACTGTGCGTGCGTGTGTGTTTTGTTTGTGGTGTGTGTGTCTGTGTGCTGGACGTGTGTGTGCTGGTGTGTGCCTGTGCCGGTGTGTGTGTGCTTGGGACGGGTAAGGTGCTGGGGAGTGTGGATGGAGCAGAGGCAGGAGGGGTGAGGGACTGTCTGAGGAGGGACACTGCTGCCATCAGGGAGGAGTCCGAGGACCTATTGCCCCTCTGTAGGTCAGACATGCCCGATGAGATACCCTCCATGAACGACACCAGCTGAGTCAACAGAGCGGTGTGCGCATGGAGGACACTCAGCATGGCTGTCTGCCCTACATGGACCTGGCGAAGGAGGTACACAGACTCCTCACTCAGGGCAGCAGGGGACACAGGGGCAGGGGGTGCGGTGCCTGGCCCAAAGGAGACACGCTCCCGAACATGGGAGCCTCCACGGACCTGGGGAATGGGAGCCGATGGGAGGGCGGTGGTGGTGCTGGTGGTGGCAGGGACAGCAACACTAGCTGGGGTGTGGTGGCTGCTGACACCCGCCTCCATAAGGGAGTCATCCTCCGAGCCGCTGTGGTCCTCAGCTGAGGTGGATGCTGCTGAGGACTCCTCGGTGTGGCTCCCCTCGCCCTCCGTGCCACTGGGTCCCTCCGACCACTCCTCGGCTGCTGACTCAGTCTGGCTCTCCGGCTCCTCCTGGTCCGTGGAGCTGTCCCCTTCCGTGGCCGTGGATGTATCTGCAAACAATGGGGAAACAGACAGACATCAGTCACCTGCACCAAACGCACACACCACTGTGAGCACAGCACATTACAGAGCAAGCCCTGGCATCATTAGTTGAACATTGCTAAAAGTGCCCTAACTGAACAGGAGAAGCCAATTGTCAGTCTGATGCCAACCATGGCACTCACATCCCACATGGCCTTGCACCCATCTGTCTGGTGTCTGTTGGATAGCAACACCCCAGTGTGGACACATGCACCACCTACACAGTAGTTGGACAGTGCAGAGGACACGGTGTAGCATGTGGACATGCACACATCACAACTCTTGCCACTGAGTCAGTACAGGTTTCCGGATGAAAGGGATGCCCAGAGTCAAATAGGAAATGCATGTGATGCATACCAGCGACAGACACCATGATGCACCCATGTCCTGATAGCCATCGCCACAATGGTGTGCATGTAGCACATGTCACTCCCCTGCAGGATCACCAATAAGTAGACACATGCCATGGCGGAGGCATGACTGCTAAGTCATACATCACTGTCTCAGTGATGTATGACTTGGCAGCCAGACAACAACACTCTGCACTGTGTCACAATAGTAGGTCATGGGGAATGCAAGTCCTGGAGCTGCACAAGTGCACATGTACATCCCCCACACAACACATCATCTTAACCCTCATCTGTCCAGGTCATACCGATTGGACATATGGGAGACCTGTGACACTACCCTCTGAACCTGAGCCCCTCACAATATGCTGTGAATGGGAAACAGCTGCCTGAACTTCACATTCGCATACCCCAGTCTGCACGGGCAGCTGATCAAACACCTATGTGACACACAAGTATCGTCTCCTATGGTCACATCTCCAGTGGCATGCTGAGCCCCTACCGAGAAACACCCCAGCAGTCCTGGCAACAAATCCACAGCACACTGACACAGAGGCAGACACCTGAAGGGTCAAATCACTGCGCACAACGTGTCAGCTAATACCCGGGAGTGGGAGTACAGGTGTATTGGATGGGCTGGAGTAGGCATGACTGTCCTGCCCCACATGAATGAGGGATGAGCCCTGGACAGTGGATAGCTGGCTATGTATGTGTGACACATGTAATCTGCACACTCCTGGGGCCCAAACATTGTTCCCACCCGCTGCATGGGTGTGTGCCAGATACCCCAGGCACATGTGGTGGCTCAGCTCAGCAAGTGGACCGCATATCAAAGCAACACGCAGATTACATGTCCGAACACAGGCATTGTGTGAACAATGGACCCACCCATGATGCCCACAACAGAGTTAGGGAAACAGATGCTGTCCCCCACCTTGAGTGAAGCAAACTGCAAGGACACAGTCCCAAGTGACACAATTCCCTGAATGTAAGGGCCACACCTGGGTATCAGATGAGGAGTGGGCAGTGCACAATAGAGGGACATGGCTCCTGGACAACATGACTGCTGTACTGTGGCAGTTTAACCAGGCCAGAGGAGGGCACATAGCATGTAATACAGAGTTCACAGTGCAGTCTTTGACTCACCCCCTCCTTGCTGCTGTCTGGCCTTCAGCTGCCCATCCAGGTCTGGAAACACCACCGCCAGGATCTGGAGCATGTGGGGGGTCAGGGTCCGTGTTCCGCCCCTCCTGCGAGGAGGCGACAGCTTCAGCTGGACCCGTGCAATCCTCCGGGTCCAGCCCCGAAGGTCCTGCCACCTCTTCTGGCAGTTGCGGATCCGGCGCTTGTAGACCCCCACGGACCGGACAGCCCGGACGATGTCCTTCCAGATCTCCTGCTTCCGATGGGCATTAACCTGTCAGGATGACAAAGTGAAAAGGCCATTACTACACATGCAACATATCCGTGCATGACACAGTTGTATATACATGTCTCAATCACAGGGGCACATGATGTACACAGGCAGTGCAACGCTGCCCATGGACAGTTTGCCAGAAGTCACTACATGGTATCATTGCATGGGAAGTAAAACCTTGTTCAAATGCACTGTCACTGCACCATACCTGTCCAGTGCATGTCACTACACACTATGGGGGGTGACAACTACTCAGTGAGCCTGCTAGCCAGTGGCGTGCAGACTTTCAGCCTTGCTAGTCAGACAAAATGCACATTCAGAAAGGCAGTGCACAGAACACTCACCTGCTCCCCTGGTGTCCCATACAGCTTGCTGTACTGTGGAAGTAGGCTGTCCAGCAGGGCCTGGTTCTCCTCAAGGCTGAAGGCTGGGGCTCTCTCCACAGTACGTGCCATTGCAGGGTCCAGAGGGGGCAGAGACAGCAGCAGTGCAGTGGCAGATGTCGTCCTGGAGCATGTAGTGCAGGCAAGTGAGCTCTCAGGGGAACAGCCAGCAATATATATGTGCTGCAGAGGCAGATACTGTCCCATGTGTCCAAAGTGATAGGTCCAAGTCGTTTGCATCTTCTGAATCTGGCCAATCCATGGAATAGCAGCACCAATACACGCCCACAGCATCCTTCAAATCTTCAACTTCATGACATACATGATTTTGCAACATTGTTGTGGGTGACCAACTGAATTTCCAGCAACCGACTCGTTCGAATTTCGAAAACGCGTCCGTTGCCAGGCTAGGCCATTGACAATGGGTGCGCACCGATCGGTCCATTGCTGTTCAACGCGTACAGGGGTACAACGCGTACCCGCACACATTGAATGCAATGGGCCGGCCGGGTGCACCGATCGGTCCATTGCTGTTCAACGCGTACAGGGGTACAACGCGTACCCGCACACATTGAATGCAATGGGCCGGCCGGGCACACCGATCGGTCCATTGCGGTACAACGCGTACAGGGGTACAACGCGTACCCGCACACATTGAATGCAATGGGCCGGCCGGGTGCACCGATCGGTCCATTGCTGTTCAACGCGTACAGGGGTACAACGCGTACCCGCACACATTGAATGCAATGGGCCGGCCGGGCGCACCGATCGGTCCATTGCGGTACAACGCGTACAGGGGTACAACGCGTACCCGCACACATTGAATGCAATGGGCCGGCCGGGTGCACCGATCGGTCTATTGCTGTTCAACGCGTACAGGGGTACAACGCGTACCCGCACACATTGAATGCAATGGGCCGGCCGGGTGCACCGATCGGTCCATTGCTGTTCAACGCGTACAGGGGTACAACGCGTACCCGCGCACATTGAATGCAATGGGCCGGCCGGTGCACCGATCGGTCCATTGCTGTTCAACGCGTACAGGGGTACAACGCGTACCCGCACACATTGAATGCAATGGGCCGGCCGGGTGCACCGATCGGTCCATTGCGGTTCAACGCGTACAGGGGTACAACGCGTACCGCGACACATTGAATGCAATGGGCCGGCCGGGTGCACCGATCGGTCCATTGCTGTTCAACGCGTACAGGGGTACAACGCGTACCCGCACACATTGAATGCAATGGGCCGGCCGGGTGCACCGATCGGTCCATTGCTGTTCAACGCGTACAGGGGTACAACGCGTACCCGCACACATTGAATGCAATGGGCCGGCCGGGTGCACCGATCGGTCCATTGCTGTTCAACGCGTACAGGGGTACAACGCGTACCCGCACACATTGAATGCAATGGGCCGGCCGGGCACACCGATCGGTCCATTGCGGTTCAACGCGTACAGGGGTACAACGCGTACCCGCACACATTGAATGCAATGGGCCGGCCGGGCACACCGATCGGTCCATTGCTGTTCAACGCATCCCTGTACAAGTGACTGGCATATGTCACCATGCCTGTCTCAGATGAACATATGCCAGCCACAGATAGCTCCCAGGGAGTGAGGGGCACACCTACAACACCACAGCCTGTCCAAACTGTATCATAAGGCATGTAAGGCTGCATTTCCTATTGTGTGTATGTTGGTGTACATGTTGTCCTGTGGGTGTCACCTGGGGGCAGCCACCCCCAGGCTGTGCACGTGTTCATGGGGACAGGATCCTGGGTGTTACGTGTACATGACCACTGTGATGTGCAACTGTTCATATCTGTGCATGTGCCATGGTCACATTTCACGGTGGTGTATGTGTATGTCATGTCACATACCCCGTGAGTCCCATGTGGGACGGTATGTTTGAGCCAGGGTGTCCCAGTGGCACAATAGTGATGGTCCTCCACAGTCTGTGTGCATGTAGTGTTTACAATGTCTCTGATTTCATGTGCACAATGGGAGACAGTCTCCACATCCACGTTGTGTGTGCATGGACTTTGATGTTGTGCGTGTGTGTGTCACAGACGTCCATGTCTGTCCTGCAGAGGCAAGTGGAACCACTACCTGTGGGGGTCATGGTTGTTTTGCTGTGGTGTATACCTGATACTCCATGTAATGCCAGTGTCCATGTGGCAATACAGGGTCCCTGGGAATGTACCTGTCGTTGAGCTGTGATGCCTGGGGCACATCTGTCCTCACATGTCACTGTGGGGGGTGATTGTGACATGGCAGCAGGAGATGGGAACTGTGACACGGCCTCATGATATCCAATGGGCCAACCTGGGACTTATTGATGCCACTTGTTGAACCGTGATGACAGATGTTGGCCATGTATGTACCATACATGTCCTTACGGAACTGCACACTTCATGTAGTTGTGCCTCATAATGATGTATGATGTGATATTGAGTGTGTTCAATGCCGCATATGTGGGGTGACTGACAATCTTGCTTTCTTCTCCTCTGCACTGCAGGGCTCCTGCTGTCCATAGACCATTCCCAGACCTGGCAACGATGGTGGAACGGGACAGCATCCGACGGTACCGCTTCACCAGGCAGCTGATTGAGGATTTGGCAGTGCAGTTGGCCCCACATTTGCAGCCTGGCCGGCCGTATCCTACAGCGCTGACCCCCAAGGTGAAGGTGATGGCAGCCCTACACTTCTTTGCCACCGGTACCTTCCAACATACTGTGGCGACTGCTGGTGGGATGTCACAGACCATGTTCAGCCGTGTGCTCCGCGATGTTTTGGAGGCAATGTTGCTATACCTGAACCGGTACATCTATTTCCCTAGACTGCAACGACTCACTGACGTGAAGAGTGACTTCTATGCCCTGGGGAGGATGCCGCATGTCATTGGCTCCATTGATGGGACACATGTGGCTTTGGTACCACCACAGGCCCAGGAGCTATGCCTACCGTAACCGCAAGCACTACCACTCGGTCAATGCACTGGTGGTGTGTCTTGCAGATATGACCATCTCACACGTGTGTGCCCGTTTCCCTGGTTCAGCACACAATGCCTTTGTGATGAGGAGTAGTCGCATCCCCAGGATGATGGCACAGATGCAGAACCAGCGTGCCTGGCTTGTCGGTGTGTACTGACTTTGTGCCATTGTGTGTGATCTGATCTGTAGTATTCCGCCCACTTTTCCAAGTCAGCTAATGTGCACTTGTCTGTCCGTAGGTGACTCGGGATACCCCAACATGCCGTGGTTGCTGACACCCCTCAGGAACCCTGTGACACCAGCCCAGATGCGCTACAATGAGGCACATGGTCGGACCAGGAGAGTGATTGAGCGGACATTTGGTCTCCTGAAGAGCCGCTTCCGCTGCCTCGACAAGACAGGAGGGTCCCTCCCATATGCCCCAGCGAAGGTGTGCAAGATTATCATCGTCTGCTGCATGCTCCACAACCTGGCAGTGCGGAAGGAGTTGCCTCTCATCCAGGATGACAATGACCAACATCCGCCACCTGTGGAGGATCCTGGCCTGGACCACGATGCCAGTGATGATGATGATGATGGTGATGTCCGCACACAGCTCATCACCAACTTCTTTAGCTGAATGTGAGTATCCTGAGGTGTCATGTCAATGATGTGAGTTGGCATGATATGTGTAGGTGGTGCTCTGGTGCTGTTGGAGTGTGTCCATGGGCTACTTGACTGGATGTGTGTAGCGATGTGTGCTTACAGGTGGTCTGTACTCCCCAACAGTGTTGACATGCTAACTTGGTTCTGGGTGGGTATCTTGTAACATGTATTGTGCATGAGTTTTGCTGTTCTGTCCTGTTCTCCATTGCTTTTGACTGTGTGTCATTTCTGTCCTTCACAGGGTACTTTCAGATTCGTTTGGTCAACTGTGTCCACCGACGACGTGATTGTACTTCCAGGGTGGTAGCTGTTGTGTCCCTACAGGTGATGTGCGCCACACCCATGGACTTCCTTCCTTCTACAGTTGTTGACTGTGTGCCCGCTGCCAGGTGGGATTACCTTGCATCTGTAGTGGTTACGACATGTTGCAACTGTGTAATAAACCTGTGCTTCACTTTGTGATGTGCGTTGTCTGTGGTCACACATTTGACTGCCATTTGCTTACTGCACCTGTGGGCTACTTGACTACAACTGGGAATAGGTGTGGTGTCTGTGCATTGCACCGTCTTTCCTGGCAACATCAGTGTAGGCAATGAGTCAGATGGCCTAGGTGTGTATGTGTTGTGTAGCCCTGGTGGTGTGTCTCCCTCATATGTGTCACGTTGCCATTACTCACATGCCTGTGTTGTACTTGCTGTTGCAGTTCGCATACACAGTGTAATTTTGCAGTTCATCATCCCCATGACAGCACCCACGTTGGAATCACAACAGAGGCAAGTATGGTGTATTAGTGTGTTTATTGTGATACATTTGTGTGAATAGTGCATAGGATGGTTAGTGCTGTACATTTATATTGCAATCAGAAGTTCCTAGATGAATTGAAAGTCCTGGTAGACAAAATCCCCAGTATCGGGGCCACAGTTGTCTGAGACATTGGTCCAACTTGTACTCCCCATGTCATGTGTGGGAGTTGTGTTGCCGTCAACAGGGTGAACAGTTTGTGCACAAAGGTGAACATCCAGAACAGGTTCAGGCTTCCTGGGGTTGCACTTGGCCATCGGCCTCTCACTTGCCCCTCCTCGGACGACCCCTCTTCTTTGGGGGGCCCCTCAAGTACAGGCTGCTGCGGTGCAGGGGACTCTCCGCCAGAGTCATCCTCCCTCCCTGTGGCAGTTGCAGTTTGTTCAGCACCAGATGTTGTTGGCACACAGGGAGGTGTAGACTGGTTGCTGTTCATCTGGCGGAGGCATTGTAATATGTCCCTATGCACCGCCGTCATCTCTTGTAGTGTGTCCCACTTGGACTCCACGCGGGACATGTGTGAGTCCAAGCGGGCATGATGGGCAGCCTGCTGCTGTTTCATGTCTCTGAGGAGCCCCACTACCTGGCTGAGATCTCCGGTGCTGGACTGGTACGCATCGGCTATGCGTGCCAGTTGTGGGTCATCATGCACACCAGACACCTCTGCAAGCAGCGACCTCTGTCTCCCACCCCTCCCACCACCCCTGCCGACATGTGCAGTGCGTGCAGTGGCACGCACAGATGACCCTGGTCCCCCTTGGGGGTTGGTGGTGGTGGTGGTGTCCATGGCCCCACGTTGGTCCAGGGTCCCTGTGCTGGTGGTGCTCCTTGTTCTGTCCATGTCGGCAGGGATGGTATTTGTGGTGACAGTCGTTGGAGGGGTGGGTGCAGGGGGTGCAGCTGGTGGTCCTGCTGGTGCTGCAGCTGGTGGTCCTGCTGGTGCTGCATGTTGACTTGCACCGGAGGTGCCAGGTTGGTCTTCTTCATCCGAGGAGGGCAGAGGCTGTTCGACACCAGTGAGCTCCGTATCCTCTTGAGCCTGGGACTGGGACTCCTCAGCGTCTGCTGCTGTGTCCCCATCATCACCTGTTTTTGGGAGACACACACAATGTATGTTATGTTTCTGCAGGCATCAATGGTTGACACACTGACAGTTGTGACTGTGCCTCTGGGTGCGGGCCTGTACATTGCATTGTCCTAAGTTGTCACAGTCAGGGGTTGATATTGGTGTAGCACATTGTCCTGCATTATTTGGGCATGTCTATGTATTTGTTGGGGTGTGAACATGGTCTGCATTGGTTGTATTTGGTTGACAGCCGGCCCTCCTTCCCACCCAGCCAGTCAGTTATCCCACCATGGACTGTGCTTGCATTGCAGGGAGTGAAAGTTGTCTTTCAGGATGTCAGTCAGTGGTGTCCTGCTGTTGGTTGTTGCACAGTTGCCAGCAGGGCCTTGTGCTCCCCACAGCAGTAGCCAGTGTCAGCCATCTTGTGAGTCCTTTTCCACTCCCTGTGATGTGAGCATGGTTGTGGGTGGTGTTGATGGGCCAGTTGTGAGGCTGAGCAATATCTGTGCCTACTACTCCCATCATGCTATTGCCTCCACCCCCTTCCCAGCATGCCCATCCTTCCTTCCTTTTGACTCTGCTTCCCTGTGGGGTGGGCTGCCTGTGCTGACAGGATGGCTGGGAGTGTTGTCCTGGCAGTTGTTTGGCTAAAAGTCCCAAGAGTGTCCCTGTGCTTCACACAACATAACCCAGGGTGGTGGTTCTTTGTGGGATCTTGAGTTAGGATGTGAGGCATTGCATTCTCCCAGGTGGGTTATGTGGAGTTTGTGTTGAGGGGGTGTGTGAGGGGAGGTGCTTGTGACTATGGTCAGTGCTGCAAGTCCTCCTTCCCACCCAGCCAGATATCCCACCATGGAACGTGCTTGCATTGCAGGGAGTGGAAGTTGTCTTTCAGGATGTCAGTCAGTGGTGTCCTGCTGTTGGTTGTTGCACAGTTGCCAGCAGGGCCTTGTGCTCCCCACAGCAGTAGCCAGTGTCAGCCATCTTGTGAGTCCTTATCCACTCCCTGTGATGTGAGCATGGTTCAGAGTGGTGTTGATGGGCCACTTGTGAGGGTGAGCAGTATCTGTGACTCCAACTCCCATCATGCTATTGCCTACACCCCCTTCCCAGCATGCCCGTACTTCCTTCCTTTGGACTCTGCTTCCCTGTGGGATAGTGTGCCTGTGCTGACAGGAAGGCTGACAGTGTTGTCCTTGCGTTTGTTTGGCTACAAGTCCCAGGTGTGTCCCTGTGCTTCACACAGCATTACCCAGGGTGGTGGTTCTTTGTGGGATCTTGAGTTAGGATGTGAGGCATTGCATTCTCCCAGGTGGGTTATGTGGAGTTTGTGTTGAGGGGGTGTGTGAGGGGAGGTGCTTGTGACTATGGTCAGTGCTGCGAGTCCTCCTTCCCACCCAGCCAGATATCCCACCATGGAACGTGCTTGCATTGCAGGGAGTGGAAGTTGTCTTTCAGGATGTCAGTCAGTGGTGTCCTGCTGTTGGTTGTTGCACAGTTGCCAGCAGGGCCTTGTGCTCCCCACAGCAGTAGCCAGTGTCAGCCATCTTGTGAGTCCTTTTCCACTCCCTGTGATGTGAGCATGGTTGTCAGTGGTGTTGATGGGCCAGTTGTGAGGCTGAGCAATATCTGTGCCTACTACTCCCATCATGCTATTGCCTCCACCCCCTTCCCAGCATGCCCATGCTTCCTTCCTTTTGACTCTGCTTCCCTGTGGGGTGGGCTGCCTGTGCTGACAGGATGGCTGGGAGTGTTGTCCTGGCAGTTGTTTGGCTAAAAGTCCCAAGAGTGTCCCTGTGCTTCACACAACATAACCCAGGGTGGTGGTTCTTTGTGGGATCTTGAGTTAGGATGTGAGGCATTGCATTCTCCCAGGTGGGTTCTGTGGAGTTTGTGTTGAGGGGGTGTGTGAGGGGAGGTGCTTGTGACTATGGTCAGTGCTGCGAGTCCTCCTTCCCACCCAGCCAGATATCCCACCATGGAACGTGCTTCCATTGCAGGGAGTGCAAGTTGTCTCTCAGGATGTCAGTCAGTGGTGTCCTGCTGTTGGTTGTTGCACAGTTGCCAGCAGGGCCTTGTGCTCCCCACAGCAGTAGCCAGTGTCAGCCATCTTGTGAGTCCTTTTCCACTCCCTGTGATGTGCGCATGGTTCATGGTGGTGTTGATGGGACAGTTGTGGGGGTGAGCAATATCTGTGACTACGACTCCCATGATGCTATTGGCTACACTGACTTGCCCAGCATACACAGAATTCCTTTCTTTCAGTGGTCTTCACTGTGTGTTGGTGTTGTAGTGGTGGCTACATGTCTGGATGTGTTTGTTAGTTATATTTGTGCCACTGCCTAGCTGTAGTTGTAGTTGTGTTTGTACATGTGATGACACGGTTAAATGTAACTTTGAGATGGCATGTGTTGTGTTTATCTGACTGACATACACATTTTGGGATGATTCTGTTCTGGTTGCTGTGTAATTGCTAAGAGTGCATGGTTTGACTCTCCCCTTGACAGTGATGTGTGTGTGTATTGTGGCAGAATATTGTGTACATTTGTTGTGTACTCACCAGGCTCTGGGATGTTTTCTAGTCCATAGACGCTCACTGGCGGAAGGATGGCCCGCACCTTCTCCTCCCAGGGCCTGAGGTATACTGACTTGGCAGGAGGGCCACTGCCGGTGTATTGGCTCAGGAGGTAGTCCTTCTTCAGCAGCTCCCGTACCCTCCTGCGCACGTCATACCACCTGTTCTGGATGTCAGTCTTTGTGCGCAGACATGGTGATTGTGCGTTCACCCTGTTGATGATCCTCTCCCACATCTTTGTTTTCTGGGAGATGGGTGTCTGTTGGACCAGTGCGCCAAACAGCTGTGGCTCTACCCTGAGGATCTCGTCTACCAGGACTTCCAATTCACAATCTAGGAACTTGTGATTCTTCTTTGGGGGCATGGTGATGGGTGGTGATGGTGAGTAATGTGTGTGTTGGTGTGCAGGTGAAGGTGTGTGAGTGTGTGTTTTGCTGGGTGTATGTGAGGTAGCTATTTGTTGGTGTGCTGATGGTGTGTGGCTTGTGTGAGGGATGAGCTGTGGGTGTGTGGTTGCTGTCTGTTGAGTGCTGGCAGTAGAATAGTAGAATAACATTTGCAAAGGATCATGGTTGGGATTTGTGTCCTTTATATGGGTGGAGTTGTGGGTGTGTCTTTGTTCTCTGTCCCCCCCCCAGTATTTATTGGCTTTGTAATTGCTTGTTTGGCCTTTTTTTGTGTATTTTTCCTTAGTACTTTCTGTGCATGTTTGAAACGTTCTTGTGACCGAGTCGGACCCTGCAGTTGTCTCGTGCGGTCTTCTCCGTTTCGTTCACGCTGTGTTTGTGCAGTTTTCTATGCTGCGTACGCGTCGGTCGCGGTGTTTTGTGTTACTTCGGCTCGCAGTTTTGTATGCGTGTCAGTCGTACGGCTTGTCCTCCGTACGACTCGGTCGTGGTTTTCGCGCCTTGCATCGTACTTTGCGGTTTGGAGTTCGCGTGTACGTTTCGGTTGGATTTGTTCCGGGTGCGTGTCGGTCGGTTCGATTCGCGTGTTTTTCCGGCCGGATTGCTGTTTTCCGTGCGGCTCGGTCGTTCGGCTTGGGTTCAGTACGTGTCGGTCGAATTTTGCACGCTTTGCATCGTACTTGGCGTGTCGGGCGCCACAGGTACGTGTCGGTCGGAATTAATTCCGGCTCCGAGTCGGTCGGTGCTTTTTCTGGCCCGAATCGGAATCGACCCCTAAATTTATTTAATTTACTATTCCCACTCCAGTTAGTATTAATTAGGGTAAGTGCTGGATCTGAAATTTAATTAATTTACTATTCCCACTCCAGTTAATATTAATTTAGGATTAGTGCTGGTCATTAAACTTAATTATTTAACTATACCCACTGAAATTACTGTAAAATAAATGGAATTGCCAGACCTTTAAAATATATTTTTTTCTTTTCCCTTTAAAATTACTATAATATGACTAACTACACTATACATAAACATTTTCAGTATTTGACAACACCTATAATAAATTACTACACTATATAATATAATACATTTCATTATTTTTATAATTTATAAAACAAAAATATATATGTTTTTTTAAAATATTTGTTTTATTACATTTAAAATATCACATGTAAATAATATGTTATCTACAAAAATACCTAAATACAAATATTTCAATCTTAAATTTTAAAGATTTTTATAAATATATCTCCTAGATTAAAGTTTTAAAAAATTTACACATTTTATTTAAATTCTAAAGTTTTCATTCTTAACAAATGAAATATTTAATAATTTCCATTTATTATATTACATTTTCTAACTTCTTATATTTTATTTATTTATAATACACAATTCAATATAAATATTAATAGATTAATAATTTACACTGTATACACAATTTTTTTTTATCTTAGTAAATATTTTTTTTCCTTTTTAAATTTCAAAATATTTCAACAAAATGTATAAAACTGTAACCAACATTATATCCTATAAACACAACTCCAAACTGATTAAACAATACATTCAATATACAAATAAAATATAACCAAATTGAGTATAGAAACTTCCAATTTTTTTGACATTTCATTTAATATTTTTTAAACACTCCCCACCCTTATCCACTAGAAACTCAACATCCCACTCCTAAAAAAATTATTTCAAAATTAGATATATTTTCTCAATTATAAATTAAAATTTCGAAGTTATTATAAATTAAAATACATTATTTTAAAACACTCCTCACCCTTATCCCCTATAAACACAACATCCCGCTCCTAAAAATTATTTTTCTAAATTCGAACTTATATTTTCTAAATTCGATTTTTAAATTTCGAATTTATTATAAATTAAAAACAATTATTTTAAAACACTCCCCACCCTTATCCCCTATAAAAACAACATCCCGCTCCTAAAAAATATTTTTATAAATGTAAAATGTATTTGCTAAATTATAATTTTAAATTTCAAATTTATTATAAATTAAAAACAATTTTTTAAAACACTCCCACCCTTACCCCTATAAACCCAACATGCTGCTCCTAAAAATATCTTTATAAATTCAAAATTATATTTTATAAATTATAATTTTAAACTTCAAATTTATTATAAATAAAAATCAATTATTTTAAAACACTCCCCACCCTTATCCCCTATAAACCCAACATCCCACTCCTAAAAAATAATTTTCTAAATTCGAAATTATATCTTCGAAAATAAAAATTAAAATTTTGAATTTATTATAAATTTAAATCAATTATTTTAAAACACTCCCCACCCTTATCCCCTATAAACCCAACATCCTGCTCCTAAAAATATTAAACAAATTAATTTTTTTATAACATTAACTAACTAATATTATACTACAAAAAAACTCTAAATACATCAAAATATAGTACAATAACGATATTTTAACATAACGATATTTTAACAGTTGATATTACAAACTTCTATATTTTTAACAATACTTAAAATCGATATTGTTAACATCGATATATATAACATCGATATTTAATACTATCGATATACTAAACTCGATATTTATGTATATCGATATTAAAATTTCGATATTATGTCTACTTACCGTAAGTAAATGCGCAGGTACCTATGGTAAGTCTAGGTTACAAATTCATGACAAAACATAATCATTAAATTTGGAAGGTAATCTTCTTTGACAGGTACCTCCTCCTCGCCAAATGAAGTGAGAGACGAGGCAGGAAGCGTAGAGGTAAGTAACTTGTATATTTATTCCGTTGAATTCAGCACCCACGACCGAGCGCTCCCGCTGCATACCAGGATCTCTGTCAACTGATTAACGTTAACAGAATCCTGGCACGCATCGTTCAGAGCCCGATCGTGGAACAAGGTTTGAACAATGCTTTACATTCACGAGATCGGAGACATCCACGCACTGGGGACAGCACGAGGATGCCTCCACGAGATGCTACACACTACAAGGACTCAAGGACTTTCCCAAAAAAAGGGAGAAGCGAGATGGGCCGATAGTTGTTGGGTTCCTTAGGGTCAGTGGTAGGTTTTTTTAGAATAGGCTTGACCCTAGCTGCTTTCCATTTTGTGGGAACAGTTGCACGACTTAAGGATAAATTGAAAAGGTCAGTGAGGATTTTGAGAAGAGCTGGTCCGATGTTGGACAGAGTTTGAGGTGAGACTGGGTCGGCTGGAGAGCCTGATTTGACCTTAGAAAGGGCAATGCTGACATCCTCTTAGGTGAATTTGGTGAATTTGTTTAGAGAAATTAAGGTGGGTGTATGATCGCAGACAGATAAGTTGTAATGATGTTCAAATATCTGATTAGGAAAGAGGCTGTGGATGGTGTTAATCTTCTTCACAAAGAAGGTGGATAATGTGTCCACCCAATCCTATGAGGCAGGGTTTTCAGACTGGCAGGAGGAGGGACAAGTGAATTCCTTTAATATTTTGTAAAGTTCTTTGTGTGAATTGGCGGCCTTGTTTATTCTGTCACATATGTGTTTTTTTTTACTGTTTTGATGTTGTCAAGGTAGCGTCTATATATAAATTTATAACGCATGCTCTCGCTGGCTCAACCTAAAAAACCAGGAGAGATTGGAAGGAAGGGGAATATAAGGCTACAGTGAGAGGGAGAGTGTGGTGAGATTGAAGGAAGTAGGAAGATAAAGGGAGAGGTAGGCCAACGTTGCAATACATGAGGAAAAGAAAGTGGAAACACATGAAATGTAAAGAGAAAAATAAAGCAAAAAGTGGCTAGAGAAGGAGATAGAGAATAAGATAGAGTGAAAAACATTAGGAAATAGCACGAGTGAGAGAAGGAAAGGAACAGCAGGTCAAACAGAGAAGAGAGTGCACAAGAGACAAAGAGACAGATGGAAAGGAAGGTGTAGAGTAAAGGAAAGATAGGGCATGAGAGAGATAAAAACTTGTAAAAGGGATAGTGAAGGAGTGGGTGTTAGATAGCAAGAGAGAGAGAAAAGAGAGAAGCTAGAGTCTGGAAATGGAAAGAGAGAAACCGGGAGACAGATAAAGGGATTAGGGATAAAGGGAAAAGTCCCAATTACTTACTGGTGATGGCACGCTGGTACTTACACCTCAATCTTTTTGTGAAATCATCAAACATATTCCCCCATTGGTCGTACGGACCTTTGTTAGTTGAGTCGAATCGCTGTAAGGGAGACAACATCAGAAATGCATTTCCAACTTGTGAATCCTATGTTACTCTACAATAAGGACCAACAATCAAACTTTAGGATTAAATCGTTTGTTTTTAGAATATTTATCCATCCAGTATAAATGCAGGGTAAAAATTAGTTCACAAGATACAGCAATATAGTTTGCAAACTAAAATGTGTTAATAAGTTGAGCTGTAATAATGTGAAATACAGAATGGTAACAGCCACAACGAGAATGAAGCAAATTGTAGCAAATAGATGTTCCATAAAGAAACGTCCCTTTTCTATTTTAAACATAGATTGAGGACAGAATTTGCTAAGGGAATCTCTATCCAGGGAACATAGAAGGTGTCAGCATAGAATAGAACTTCTGTAGAAGTTCAAGAAAATAAAAGAAATGCTCAGCATGAAGCTTTACATTTAGAGGAAAGTCCAGCAAGAGAGAGATCATAGTCAGGGAAAGTCTGCCTAGCTAACTATGGAAACACCAACGATATATAACAGTAGCTTCAAAAACATCCTTATCTCACCCTACACCACCAGAAAGCAACCAAATTGTTGAATGTGAGGGGAATCAGCACACTCCCTTAAGCTCACATCTCACTGAAACTGGGACTGCAGCGGTCAATCGTGAGCTTTTCACCATCCTAGTACATGATAAACAGAAGGCCTCCTTTGAGCACTATTTCATAGTTTGTCGCCAGATTCCTCCATGCAGGCCTTACTTTCAATTGTCTAATACAAGCAATGAGTCTTTCTCTAACTAATGAGACGCATTATATCACACCTGCAAAAAGAAGAAAACAGCATACTGGCAAGGTTAAAACACATATTTCAGTGACAGCCTAAAGTCAGGCTAACTTAACTCAAAAGTCAAAATAAACTTTGGTTACAAAATTATGCATGCACATATATATACTGAGGATAAACGTTAGACATAAATATAAGGAAAACATGAATACATTGGTCACTTAATCGATGTGATACACATGTATGGATTCTTAATGACTTAGGGCCAGATGTAGGTAACTTCAATTTAGCGAGTCCTTAATAGCGATTTTTACCGAATCGCTATTAAGGACTCGCTAAATGGAATGTAGGTAGGAATCGCTAAAATATTAGCGATTCCTTAACATTCCTTAATAACGAATCGGTAATTGAGATTCGTTATTAAGGAATACTTAGTTATTCATTCCTATGGGCTAGGAGGCCCATAGGAATGAATGGGAAGATATTCACTATTAGCGATTCGGTATTACCGAATCGCTAATAGTGGGAGGTATTACAAGGGTGCCAGGGTGTCCAAAGGACCCTAAGGGCATGGATGTGTGCCACATGGCACATTTAAAAAAGCAAAAAAGTGCTTTTTTAAAGGAAATCGCTACTTACCACCAACTTGAAGTTGGTGGTAATTAGCGATTCCTTAACGCTCAAGTGCACTATTTTTAGTGTTATGTACATTGCATTTAAGGAATCGGTATTTCCGATTCCTTAAATGCAAGAGCGAAAATAAGGAATCGCTATTTTGCGATTCCTTATTTTGCATGTAGGTATGAACTCACCTACATTGCACTCAGTTAAATACCGGTCGGTAACGCTGAAATTCTCCGAATTTCGGCGTTACCGACCGGTATTTAGCCACCTACATCTGGCCCTTAGTGACTAGAATGATTGTATTTTATTAATTAGTTTAATTAATTCACAAATGTTAATTAAATTAAATCACACATTGAACATAAATGTCATATATGATGTATAAATGTAAATTCATGGCATATAAAGGAGGGGCCTAAATTGCGCTGCTCCACTGATAATCTTCATTACTCCAGAAACCCTTCCTTGCCTCAGTCCTCAGTTCTCTCATGCTCTGTCTTTCCTCTACTCTACACCTTTCTTTCCAAAACACAGACTGAGTGGAGTGGTTATGGAGGTTAAATAGGCCAAGTTGTAAGGGCCAAGACAACATCTAAAGCAGGATAAAAGTTGTTCTGAAAAGTCACATGGTGTATTTGTAATTGTTTTTATATAGTGCTTACTACCCCATACGAGGCGTTGAAGCACTTTACGGCACGTAGCACGGTTCTCCGGAAACTATGGTTAGCATTTATTCCAGTGGCTATTGTGCTTAGTCATGTGCACTCAAGAAACAATTGAATGCATTTATTCCAGTTATTTTGTGACAGATTGTATTAATACGGGTTAGGTGTGATCATTAGTGGGGGCTATGTGGTTTCAGGTGAATGTTTGGTGAGATAGATAGGCTGACGGAGATTAGGTAATATTAGGTTACAGGGATAGGGTTTTAAGCAGGAGAGGTTGTGATCTATGAAATGAGGTATCAGCCACTTGCAGAATTACAATAAGAGAGATTGAGGCCGAAAGGCATAAGAATGAGAGGAGACTATGCTCAGAAATAGGAGGAGATGAATCAAGCAGAAGTCAGTCAAGGTCAATTTTTCAAGCAGGATTTTAGGAGTGTAGTGGGAGAAGGCTTTATGAGATAACAAGCAATCGGAGGATATAAGCTGTAGAAAGAAACAACATTATACATAGTACACCATGTCCTGGAAAGGTAGCTTAAATATGCAATTGCTAGTATGCACATCATTTAAACATTATGAGCCCTAGCCTGATGTGTCTCAACCCTAGGACAGTTCTTTTAAACATAGTCTGCAGTATCCAAACCTTGCTACAGGGTCTGTATGCTGCACAAAGGAGTTGACACTGAAAAAAGAAAAGGTCTCATTTAAAGTTCTTCCCTCACTATTCTGCAATTAGAGAGTTTTTCACTTACACGCTCCCACAAATTTAACTGACCTTTATAATTTTTTATTATTGTTAGGTGGATAAGGAACTTTCTGAGGATGACCCTAAAGAATGGAGGGATGATGCAGCAAAGATATCCAGAGGATAAATTGTTAGCCTCAAGCAAATAACTCTGTCATAGAAACTATGCACGTTTATGTCCTTTTCAAATGGTTGTCCACTGCCCCTACCTACTAAAGTGGGTGCTGAAATTGTAGGATAGTCAGGTATTCCCTGGCACCCACAGACGTTCTGCCTCATGGCAGAGTTCTGAAAATTCCCCCAGGTTTATCCACAAAAACAACTGAATTATTGCTGTGTGCAGTAATACCACCAGACTTGTAATACGATATGGGCAGGCCACAGTACTGAAGATGCAACACTTATAGTGAATGATGATATCCTCTCACCTTATATAATGGCCACCTCTCCATCGCCATCCTACTTCATATAACCACTACTTTTCATACACTTGACCATCCATTTCTCTGTGATACACTGATAAATGTGATGGGTCTTAAAGGAATTTTCCTGCAGTGGTTTCACTCATATCTCTCAGAGCTCTAGCAAATAAACATAATTGAAAACTCTTTCTCTGATCACTTCTTCATCCCTTGCTGTGTCCCTCAGTGGTTTATCTTAGCAATCATTCTCTTCAATATCTAGGAGGTATCCCTGTGAGAACTCCTCAAAGATCTTGGTAACTATTCCACCAATACGTAGATGACATCGAGGTTTATCTCATATTGGATGTTGCATCTGCATTTCTATGCCATGCATTCTCCCCTTAGTGTTATGTCCCCTGCTGCTCAGCCAAAGTGACTGTGATGTAATTAGGATGCTGATGTGTGCCTGGTTGAGTGAATGTCCATTGGAGTGCGTGGGCTGAGCAGAAAGGATGCTGCTCCCGGTGGGGCTTTCCTGATACCTTCCTGATTCCTTACTACCATCTTTACCTATAACCTGAGACTACTAACTTGAGAATAAACCTTATCCTGTCTCACTTATACTACTGGCTACACTGCATCATCATTTACTATAATGGCAATGATTGGAGGAAAAACCTGCACGTGGAAGGAACTTTTGGAGTAACTACGAGTTGAAGAACTCCTGAACTCCTGATCTTATCGACCACTTTGGTTCAGGAAGAAAATGGATTTGTGTGTAACAGCAGCCACATGTAATAGACACGCTCCAAGCACATCCTTCACACACAAGAGTTGCAGGTACAGAGGTGCCACCCATGCCCCACAAAGATGGAGTGAAGGACACAGTTGCAGAGGTCCCAGATCAATTAAACAAATACAAGAGGCGCCAGTAGGTGACTCTCCCTGGCATTTCTTGCTGCCACCACTGACAATCTTCAAGAGCCCGATGAGCTGACAGTAGGCACACTCAGTAAATGAGGGCACACGATGTCCCTCACCAGGCCACAGACCCGCACTGGGTCATATTCCATGTTACAGGAAGCTCTCATCTCATATGAATAATTGTGATGTGTCATGAGGCGAAAAGTAGGAAAAACCCACAGAGTTTGCTATGGGGAGCTCAGGACAGGAGTGCAAGCTCCGCAGAGCCATGCAGGGCACAGTTTCCATCCCAACACTGTTCCTAACTAGATTCAAAATCACCTTCATAAAGCCATGCCTCTAGTTACAGCCTGACACAAGCATTGGTTAAGCCAATTGGTTTGGCCTTGTTAAGTTATCATATAGTTTATGGTATGGTATAATTTTTTGGCAATACATAAGTGTTACGTGTATTGCACGTAATAGGACAATTTATAGGCTAGAAAATAAATAGTGAGTGACAGCCTACACTTTTGACAGAAAGTCCTCAAGGCTGTTAGAATAAGACAAAATTCAAAAAACAAGACAAACATATAGGGTCTTATTCACAAATGTATATTTACTCGTGTTGTGGATTTACTTTACTGTTACACCTTGATGTAAATCTACATTTGTTGCTAGTAACCATTGCTGAGTGTAGATGCCTACACCAACCTGGTGGAGTCTTCTACAAAAGGATTTAAGATGTAAAGGTATTACTAGTAACTTCTCACAGATAGGTGGAGATCTAAGATGTAATGTAACATATAACTGTAAAATAACATAAAATATTTATGTACCTAGAACTATCAAAATGTTACCACACATGAACTCATTAAATTAAATGTGTTTTAAATAAATAATTGATTAAATCTATTTATTTAATTTATAAATAATAGTTCTAAAAGAATGTTTTACAGAAACATTTCGATTTGTATTTAATATGTATTACAGTTTGTTAAAGCTTATGAGAAGAATTAATTTAGATTATTGTTAATTTTTTAACAAATGCTTAAAAGTTTGATATACTTTTATTTTTAAATTAACTTTAATTTTACATTTTAAAACGTGTTTATTTAACATTATTTTCTACGGGTGTTATTTTACGTCTCTGTATCAATTATTTTCTATGACTTACTTCAAGGTTGGGCTAGTGTACATTTACTATTGTCACCTTTATAGCTAAACTTTAGAACTATATCTTGTGAATAGAAATGGGTTCACTCTTTTGTAGGTGGGTGTACGTAGTAGCCTGTCCCTCCCTTAACAAGGTTTGTGCAAAATGTGCGTAACTTGCTTTTGCGTGATTACGCAAAATTTCGGCAAAATTCTGCAATATTATGTGTAATGATGCAAAAGGTGCATCTGTCATTTAGCTCTTTATTTTAGATTGAAATGAATCATTGTGTCAATTTTTGATGTGAGGACACATTTAATGATAAAAAAAAATACTAAAAAACAAAAGCACAGCAAACTTCAGTCGAGCACGTTGTGTTGTTTGCGGTAAATCTTTATTGTGAATGGAAGATTCACAATAAATTTTAACTGCGAATGGCATGTAATTAATCGACGTGGCGTAATTCCATACTTTTGGGAATTTTGTGTAACAAGTATAACACAAAATTTGCGAAATATGCTGTCATAATTAAAATTTCATCCAGGCCTACCTTATATCTCTCCTTACTTTTTCCTAAACCCGTCCCATTTTGTGGTAAGTATTTGACATTTTCCAGCCATCCCCTCTTGCCCCGCCCACCTTTACTACTGAACCTCAGGCTTACGAGTGCAGAGTAGCAGAAATCTCTGCACAGAAATGGTTAGTGAATAGCAATTTATAGGAGACGAGTAGTAGTACTGGTTTACTACTTCATGTACTACAAACTGCAGCTTGTGAATATGCCCCATAATTAGCATACATCTTAACAGTTTTGAACATCTTTGTTGTATTTACCAAATATATTCCATAAAGAGCCAAATTGTTCAAAGTTGTCAATTATGTTGTTGAAAGGCACCTTTTGTTCAATGTTAGAGGTGTAAAGCACTGCTTCTTAACCTTTTGACTTCTGCCAACCCCCATTTATTCATTACTTGAACCAGGGGATGCCCACAGGATCATTACTGGAAACCAGAGACTCCTACTAGTAACGACTGGAAGGCGGGGACCCGGCCTAAGCATTTTCAATACTTTGAACCGCAAAATAATACAGAAAAAATACAGAAACAAGCATTCATCTAACAAACATGCATATGATAAAATATTATATTTAATTCACGAAATAATTAAAAAATATATACATTTTAATTTTAAATGGGACGATTGGAGCTGTTCTAAATTCAATTGAGGCCACTCGTCCTCTATACTTTATTCTGTTTGATGCACTTACACTGATTCCATGAATCAATCTTAAGATACTAGCTTATTAGCCTCCAAATTCACATTTTTTCACAATTACAGAGTGTGTTAAAATGCTCAAATGTACATTTGGCTTCTTTATTTATAAATACTTAATTAATATGTTCTAAACAGTCGCGAACCCCCTGAGGAAGCTTTGCGGAACCCCAGGGGTCCCCGGATCACCAGTTAAGAACCACTAGTGTCGAGATAGTAACGGACAGAATTATGAGACATTTCATCACATTAATGTATTGACATTTCTTGTGCATACATCAAATATAAATCACGATTTATTGAATTGATATGTCATTCTGGATATATAACTTATATCAATTCAAAACATGCTGGAATTGTTTGTACATACATATCACAGTCTTTATTTCTATTCATTACATTAATACACTATCCACCACTGATTAAGCATTGCACCAAACAGCCACCTTGGAATGGTAATGCACATAGTGCCTCATTTACAATATTTTGACGCATGGCAGCGCAGCAAGCCTTCCTGCTGCGCTGCCATGCGTCAAAATAAAAGGGCAGGAATGCGCTGTAGCTACAAGATGTGCCTCATTTCTGTCCTTCTCCCCTGCGCTGGCGCACACACAGCAGGCGTGCGCCAGTGCAGACACCCTTGCGTCATTTTGCAAGGGTGCCTGCGCTGAGGGGATGATTGTTTTTATGCAGGAAGGAACACCTTGCTGCACAAAAACAATGATTAAAGGCATTTTCCTCTTTCTATGCGTGCTTCAGAATGCAGCACACATAAAAAGAGGAAACAACAAGGAGAATTAAAAGTATTTCTCCTCGTTGCACCTCCTTACATCTCTCCTGGGAAGAACAGCATTCTGACACATTTCCAGGTTAACAAAATGTTGTAAATCTGGTAATGCGTCAAGTTCCATGGATGTTACGTGGGAACACCCACAGCAGCAGCCATGGAACGCCCCTCTCATGCAGAGTAATGCGTGAAAGGGAAACATATTTACAAGGCCATGAAAAGTCATGCAGGGTGACTTTACATGACCTTATAAATATGGGGAAGCCCATTACGCTGCCGGTGCGTCAATAAAAGTGACGCACCGGTGGTTTAATGGGCTTGTAAATAGGCCCCCCAACTTATAATTGATGCAGCTTTGCAAGACAGCTGCCACATAGCTTCAAAATGGGGTGGTCATGTTGTAAAAGTTAAACAGTGACAGAATATGAACAATGGGGAGAGGATGTGGGATGTGGCTTAACGGCTGGGGCGGTCGACCTCAAGTCTGGGGAACTGAGTTCGAGTCTCTGCAACGACGCTCAACATCCTGTGATTCTGGGCAAATCACTTAATCTCCCCGTGCCTAACAAAAATGAATGTGTCCTTATGTAACGCAACTGGGTCTCATGTAAAGCGCTCTGATAACTGATACCTTTGGGTCAAGTTCGCGCTATATAAAACACTGAAAAAAAATGCCTTTCCACGATGGGTGCCCAGGTTAGAAACATAGGGGGATATTCTCAAGAACGTGCGATAATCATCGCCAAAATAGGCTAACGCAATTTTTCACATCGCCGTCTATCGCGGGAAAATAACTCCTTGTGAACGTCTTATTCTCAACACGGCGGTAACATGCAATAGTTTCCCGATAACGCGTCAAATGTCCGCGATAAAATTACCGGGACGGCAAAAAAAATCTAAAGCCTAATGTGAAAAAAGTTGCGATGTGCCCAACCACGATAAAAAAATCAGCAATAAGCTGCGCCAGGCCTGCAATTCACACACGTCAGGCGGGAAAAATCACTATAAAAGCAGAAAAAAAAAAACACAAACAAAACCAATACAACTGCGAAGCACAATGGAGGCAGCCGGAGCAAGTACAGAGGACAACCAGAACCCCACAACCCCCACGGAGGACCCGCCTGGGACCTCGGGGTCAGGGAAGGGCAAGGAGAAGAAGAAGAGGAAGACACGGTTCAGTCCGCAGGAAAACAGGATCCTGATAACGGAGGTGGTAGAACACCATCAACAACTGTTCGTCACCTCCACTGTGTCATTGGCAACAAAAAATGGAATATGGCAGTCCATCCTGGACAAGGTGAATGCAGTCGGAGTGCTGAGGAGGACAATGGAAGAGCTCAAGAGGCGCTGGAATGATGTGAAGCGCAAAACCAAGCAGAAACTCTGCAACAACCAGAAGGCAGCAATGCAGACTGGAGGTGGGAGTCCAGCGCCACAGGAGGAGCTGGATGAGATGGAGGAAATGGTGTCCACAGTCATCAGTGGGGAGACGGTGGCAGGAGTTGGGGGACCGGACACTGCTCAACATGACCTGACACAACAGCAACAGGGTGAGTAACGACCATGGACTGGGGGGACGGGGGGAGATGGGCACAATGGCACACATGCACAATTAAGTATAGCACAGTGCACGCCCACAATGACTCTGGATCATGTCCCTGACCCCTGGCACACTGCAGCACACATAGAAACCGCAAGTAGGCCCCGTTGACTATGTGCCCAGAGGGGACACTTCCCACACATCACCAATCTCACAACCAACCCATGCACATGTGCCAAACCCAGCAAAGCGGCGTGTCTGTGAGCCACACTGACAATGCAAGTGACACTACATGACGAATAGCATGGCTGCAGTCAATATACCATGACATGTTGCACGCCACGACACTGAGGTGGCTGAGTGTGGACCACATCCGTAAAGGAGCAGGTCACACTCTGACACATCCACGTGCACAAACAACCCCTGACGTCAACAACACATCTGCGGACAAACCATGCCCCAGAGTCCCAACTCCCACCTAGAGCCCAATTTACCCAAGTATGCAACATCTCAGCACTGTATAAGCACAGAAGTCAAAGGCACACCGCCTGAAAGGGACAAGGGGCAGCAAAATCAGAGCTGCAGGGGCGACTCTCCCAAAATGCAGCACACACACATAACATTCAGAGCACATCAACATTGACAACAATGTGGTACAAAGTGCAACACGTTCACAACAGGACAGAGGACACAACTGGTGCCGCTTGTGTGTAGAAACGGCCAATCACATTTGGCATAGCAGGGAAATGTGAGATGATAATGTACAAGTACAAACACACATCCGTGATGTTGTCGAAATGTCCACTGTCCCGCATCAAATAGGCAGCTCCTCCCAAACAGTCACAATGTACATTGTCATGCAGTCTGTATGTAAACTTGTACAATGTGTCAACATACATGTGAACACAATGTTAAACTGCATCTCCCCTACACATTGCAGAGGGAGAATGAACACCTCCTGCAGAGCAGACCCAACAGCTCTTCACTGATGACGAAGAGGACCTCCACACCTTCGACGCCCTCCAAGAGCTCATGGATAGCTTTGGCACCTCACCTCCAGGAGCAGGGCAGCCCAGCTGCATCGAGGAGATTTCACCCCCTGCACAGACCACACAGCAGGAAGCACCCACCACCACGGCTGACTCCCAGGACCCCCACGAACAACACATGGCCTTCCAACGCCGTGTGTTAGGGTGCCAGGAGAAGATGGCTGATCAGGTGCAGGTGGGGTTCGACCTCATGGCAGCCAAACTAGATGCCATACGTGGGTGTCTAAGTCCCATCAGGGACCACTTACAGTCCCTAACGGGCACCCACAGTCCGCTCCATGCTCTCCAACGATCCATGGCTGACATCGCTGGAGTCCTGACTCTGAGACAAGAACAACTGTCTAGTCAGAGTGGCTCCAGCGATGTCAGCCGGGAGTTGGAACACATGCGGAGGACCATGGAGAACAGCGAGCGGATGCAGGCAGAAAGAATGGCTGCCACGGCTGCACACCAGCGAGATGTAGCTGGGATCTTCCAAGCCCTGCAGACCCTCATCATGGCATTGCTGCCACAAGGCCTGGTGCCGATGAATGCTGCTGCTGCTTCTACATCTACATCTCCGCCCCCTGATGTGTCAGTGCCTCACAGTGCGGCAGACAATCCACCTCCAGCCCCTGATGTGTCACTGCCACACAGTGCGGCAGACATTCCACCTCCGGCCCCTGATGTGTTAGTGCCACAGGGCTGCAGACAAAACACCACCACCCACATGTGAGGCACATGAAACATCAGAGGATGAAGATGCGGATGATTCTGCCTTAGTGGTAAGAAGGAAGCGGTAGCATTCATCTCCGCCATATGGCCTGTTTCTGCTTGGTTCTGCCCTCTGCATCATCACCTTCCACTGTCCCCCGATACACTCTGCGACACTCACCTGGGACCTCGACATGGACTGCCATATTCTGTTTGGTTACCAATGACACAGCAATCAGACTGCGGTTTGAACTCCTCCTCTTCCGATGAACTTGTCATTCCCTAAAGGACTCTGGCTGGCCCTCCACGGGGCAACAATGTAAAGTGGGGTTTGCATGACCCTGTACTGCTCCAGCTTCAACACTCCACTGAAAGTGAATAAAACATTCAGATTCACACAGATGTGTCATGTCTATGATCATTCAAGTATGAAAGTATGGATGAATGTAGGGTCGGTGATTCCCCCTTACGTCCATGTTGCTCATGTTGTGGAACTTGAGTCACAGGGTGCAACATTGCCGATTGCGGTCTGGGTGGCGCCGACACTACAACAGAGACACACGCATTAGTTACTTCCTTGTCCAGCCCAGAACTCAACCACGCCCAGAGCCCCCGGCTCATTGTTCACACCCCTATGCTGGACTGGCATACGCCAGCCCAGCCCCCTCCGCTTACGCTTACAGGGGGGGACGTCAAAGCTACATGTCCCAGATCTTCCCTGTAGTGATCTGCTGATCACTGGTCTAGTTGTCAGCATGCCACAGCCACTCCCTGAGGGCTGGTGTACACCCACACCGCACCCATCCAGCACAGGCGTCACAGGACATGTGACCCTGCCAATAAAAGGGGCCTACACATCAAATTACCCACTGCCGGAGGTGACATGATGGCGTCCGCACCACGAGACTCAATCATAAAGGGGCCATGACCTGTGGCGCACTGGGTTAGTGGCACCCGATGCACTGTGGCCGGCACGGGCCCACCGCCATGGGACAATGACTTGCGGTGCACAGAGTTGGTGGCACCCGATGCACTGCAGCCGGCACAGGCCCACTGCCACAGGACGATGACTTGCGGTGCACAGAGTTGGTGGCACCCGATGCACTGCGGCCGGCACGGGCCCACCGCCACGGGACGATGACTTGCGGTGCACTGAAGTAGGGCACCTGAAGAGCTGAGCGGGTGTGCAGCCTGAGATGATGCGTAGACCTCGATACGCCGTCCTGCAAATCAAGATTCGATTTGAATTGAGGGCCCTGCTGGAGCGCAGTATACGCCGAAGGCAGCAGTCAGCACACACATGACTCCGCAGTGCGGTGCCGCAGGGTGCGCTAGGGGCCTGTGGCGCGGAATCCAGCGATCGGCTGAGGAGGTTGCACCGGCACGTGGTGGGCCCTCTTGGAGACACGCCGGTGGCGGCAGGTGAGCATTGAGGCCTGGGTGCACAGGGGCGGCCAGTCATCGCTGGGCGGCCAACCGGGCTGGGGACCAGGGCTGGGGTGCAGCAGGCGCACAGGATTGCACAGGCACCACCGGTCACGGCGGCGTTCTCGTGGCTGGGTGGGGGGCGCCGCCCTGGCATACACGACCCTGCATGCAATGACGAGATGTGCGCGGGTTGGCTTGGGACGTAGCCACCTCTTCTCCAGTGTAAATCTGGCCGTTGAAGGTGGTCGGCCACGTGTGTAGGCCTATGGACAGGATGTGGCAGACACAGAGACACATGCAGTGGTTACTTTGGTGGCCATGCCAGAACTGAACCACGCCCAGAGCCCCGGGCTATTTATTCACGACATACGCCGGCCAAGGCCACTCCACTCACGCTTACAGGGAGGGGACAAAACTACATGTCCAAGGTCTTCCCTACTGCCTGAGGTAATCTGTTTGCGTCCACTGTCCACAACACTACAAACACCAGCAGTATATGTCCACATGGACATGTCTGTGCTCTGCATACTGAAGTCTGCCAGCACATCACCGCCACACTTGGCATTGTGTACATTCTTATTGATGGGTCACTTGCCTCCTTCGCACATACTTGGTTCCCACCTCTCCCACATCCTGCAATTGTGTGGCAGAGGTGCCATGCCGTGGATGGTTTGTCTACATGGCTGGCCACGGTTACCACAGTTACTTGTGTTGTCGTGTCTGGTAGTTGGGCATGTTGATTGGCATGTTGTATGTGATTTTGTAATGTGTGCATTCCCACAGTTGTGAGTTGTATGATTGTGGAGTTGAGGTGTGTGGTGTGTTCAGTTGGTACTTACTGACAAGCAGTGCATTTCCATAGGTGCCATCCTCAAAGCGCTGGTTGGTGATGGACTTGCGGAAGATGTAGGAATCATGCACACTGCCTGGGAAGTTTGCGACGACATTCGTGAACAGGCCCCGGTGGTCCACTTTTGCCTGCACATTGATGGAATGTGTGTGGTTTCTGTTGCGGTTATTGTGTGCAGTGTCAGCAGGGTGGACAAGTAGTACATGTGTGCAGTCAATTGCCCCCAACACGTGCGGGAAGCCAGCTATGGCGTAGTTCCCTTGCTTGGTCTCCAGCTGTTCCTGCGCAGTGTGGGGGAAGTGAAGGTTCAGGGGTATCAAGCTGATACAAACCATGATGCTTACAGGTATGATGACTCCTGCATAATAAGACCGTAACAGAAGTTCGTGTGGTCGTAACCTTCCTTTTCTTTCCTACGAAGGTTACGCCCACACGAACTTCTGTTACGGTCTTTTTATGCAGGATTTATCATACCTGTTAGCATTCCGGTTTGTCCAAGTGCAATACACTGCACCAGATTACGTGTGTGACTATACGGACGCTTGACCATTGTCACCATTCATCCAACAGGTTTCTGAATACTGACTTTCGGAATATGGAATTGTATTGGGGAGTTCCCCCAGCATATGCAGTTAATTGAATCCACACGTTGCCCTGATGAAGTTCGCCGTTGGGAATGGAACATGTTGGCTGAGCTTTTCGTATTGTTGATTTATGTATTTGTAATAAAGAACTGTTTTTACACTACTGTTGACTACTGGACTTCATGACCTGGCGCACCCCCATTTCAGGAACTACAATCTTGGATCTGGAGCACAGAGGCGTCAGGCAACGGCTGGCGTTGGGGTTGGCTGCGCAGGAACACTATGAATTGGGACTAGCGTGTGGTGCGGATACAGGGGCCCGCCGTTGCTTTTGTGGACATGCATCCAAGACATGGGTGAGGAAGTTTGATAGGGCTGGCTGTGAGACTCCTCCGACTCTGGCAGTTGTTGGTTGGAAGGTACCAGAGGCCAACAGGTGCAGCACAGCCAGCAGCTTTGTCTGCGGAGGGATGTTGGTTGTCCGCTGTGTTGGTACCGCCAGCCTGTAGGCAATGTGGGTCAGGATGCGGAGGATGGTTGTCCTTTTGAGCCTGTAGTGGGCAATGGCATCCTCTGGCGTTGTGTCTGCGGCTGGTGCGTTTTAGGAACGTCCGCTGTCTTGTTCTGCGCTGCCTAGGTGGTAGTCCGGGGGGGTGTCCGGGGGGGGAGGGCCTGGGGGTGGTGGCAGTGGGTGTTGTGGCCCTCTTGGGTCTCCGAGCTGCATGATCATTGGCTCCATGGCATCTGTTGGTCTTCAGATGTGGCTCTGGGCTGGGCTCCCTTTCATGCTGCAGGTTGTCGTCCTGCTTAACACCAGTAAAAGGCAGGTGTTAAATCCCTGCTGCTAACGCGCCTTATCGCCTGTTTTTGGATCGCTTCGCCGATCTGGCTGGTCATTGAGAATATTGCGAAGTGGTGTTTTCGTGTGTTTTTGCACGGGAACGCCTACTCTGCATATCATTAGCGTTAGTTGTCGCTCTCATCCGTGGCGATGTTTTTTGTGGCAGCTATCGCTGGAAAACTGCGATATCGGCAGTTTGCACCAGCTTGAGAATAGGGTGACAAATCTATCGCCACTTTTGCGGCGCTACTGTGCCGATAAATCGGCGATAAGTCCTTGAGAATATGCCCCATAGACTGCACCAGATGTGTAGCACTTTATAGGAAATGAGGAGTTCAGCACCAGTAGGAATTGTTGAGTAATCTGAAAAGTAAGTTAGTAGCCCGTAGAACTGTCTGAGGTGCTCTAAAAATGTAATAGAAAGAAATGAACATGGAGTTTTGAAAGGAGTAAAGAGAAAAGGAAAAGGGAAATTTAAAGGAAAAGGGAAATTTAAAGGAGTGGCCCACATCGTCTGGTACTAAAGCACACTCATTTTCAGGTGTAGTGACAACACTCTCTGGGCAATAGAGCCAATGGCTGAAGTGGTTGACGCCGTGCCCCATGATGTACGCTGGAGAGAGGAGAAGCAAAATGTGAATTACTCTAGAACTTACCAGTGGCTGAAGAGCGCTGACCCCAGAGCCCTTCTGTCAATGTTTATGCATGTATTATTTTGATGTTTTTATTGTATGAGCCCAGCAGACAGCTAAAGCTGTCAGGGCCAGACCTACAAATGGTAGCAACTGGGTATTGGGGTTAAGGAATAGGGTCTAAGTGCGCATTTTAAAGATATCTCAGACACTGTAAGGGGTATAGAAAGATTGTTCAAGATGTTCAGGATGCACCTTATCTGTTACTGCCAACAAGATACAATCTTCTGGCCTGGAGGGAAGAGGAGATACCTCAAAATCCCTGGCCCTGGATGTGGGCAGGTACTGTGGAGGTTGGGGACAGAGCAGACTCGGGTAGATACTATTGAAAGCTATTATTTATCTCCTTGACTACAGGTATTGCTTGATCATGTCTTGCTGATTCTAATAAGAAGGTCTACAAGGAGTTCAGTGCTCTACGGAGACTCACTCTCTCGTGTCTACATCTGACAGTGCAGAATTTCAGTCAGCTGTGCCTTGTGTCAACCTTCTTGCACTGAAGGACTTAGTCCAATTCTCACTGGGCAGTTCAGAATCCTCTTCTTCTGGTCAGATTGCAATAGAAAAGATTTCTCCAGAGATTAGGCCTTGTTCCTAACCCTAAAAGAGGCCAGCCACCAACAAAAAGGTTCTTTCACTGGCAAACGTCTTCCCTACAATGACTGCAAAGTCTCCACTCTTTCCACATAAAGATCAAAGTACATGGCCCACAGGAGTAGCATTTATTGCTCTTGTGAACAGGGTTATTCACAGTGCTAGATTTGTTTATCGTCTGTGATCTTCCTCCAATAAGTAAGATTACATCTTGCTTTTTGTCCTATTTTCTCTCGGGCATGTCAAGTTGGACAGTATAGATTAGTTTGTTTAGAACTGTTCAACATCATTTCTGGATTTAAGCAAGACTGCTTCAGTCACAGCTCTCTAATTGCCAGGAGAAAGCCTGCACAACATAAGAAGGGGGCAATGAGAGTAGGATATCAGTTTTATATATATAAAAAAAAGGTTGAGTTATTCCTCCAAGATGTTCCACAATTTCAGTACTGGGGAGGAGTTGGTCCCAAACAAAGTGGAAGTAGGATGTCACCATCTTGTGTAAAATGCACTCGGGGTCCAGAATAGAAATCAGCCATATCATGCCTGAGTGCATATACCTGAAACAAATACCCTGCATACCAGAGAAAAGGCAGGACCCCAGTTATTTAGTGATTAGTTGGATTTACAAAGGGGCACCAGTAAGCAGGTATCACACCAGGGGTGTGATGTAAAAAAGGCATGTGTCCCTGAACTAAAATACACTTGACTACACCAACAGTCACTCCATAGCTACTATTTGAGACCTCTGTTATGCAGAGGAGAGATCAGCTGAGAAATACCTTGACAAAAGATGAGGAACCTCAAATGAGTGCTTGGATTGTCACATTGACTGGTGAAATAAAGCAGGATAAACAATCCACACTATACCCAAAACAACTGGTCACGTTCTGAAGGCTTCTCTCATTCATTGCTGATTTGAAGTAAAGATTCCAACTGGATGGTGGTTTCTAAATAACAATTTAATAAATATAACTTCTGCATCTCAGAAAAGATTCCAACTGGATGGTGGTCTCTTGCTCTGAACAATTTCTAAACCATATATATGTGGTAAGTCGACCACCACCTTTCTGATAGTCATTTCACTAGCCTTTCAAACCACAATTTAAAATTGGATTTATGCACTAATTGGAGCGACCATCATAGACTTCCATCCGTAATATAAACACATACCTGTCGTGTGGGACCGTTCACCACACTTGGAATTGGCTGTCCACATCTGTTTTTGTCCTGAGGAAGACCCGCTGTGACGCTTGTTGATTTGCAGATACCTCTGGGTCGAAACGTCGACTCTCTTTGTCCAGTTCATGTCCATCAGTTTCCTCACCCCCCAAAATAGACGGATTTCATACGGGTGATTGAAAATATCTGTTCAAAAACTTTGAAAGGACAGACCCGTATTGATTGCTATGTTGTATATATGTATATTACCTGTATGCCTTGTATATCCCACTCATGACACCACTTTTTCACTTGATGTCACATTGTTCACTAAAGTCATCCTATTTTTATGCTACGTATTGTTGAATTCATATATGTGACAGCCATATACTAATTAGTTAATACCATATTTGAACTAATGAGTTGTTTTGTTGGAGTGTTCCGTTAGATGTCTAAAAAATAATTCATTAGACTTTGTCTTTGTAAATGATAATCATTGAGTACTAAGCAATTGGTTTATCTGACAGAACCATCTTTCTGGAGAGAGGCCACAGGCCTTGATGTAGAAACTCCCCGAGGGTCCTTATCACTAGGGTCCTTAACTACAAAGACAGATATGCTATCCTCAGAGGAGCGAGGGCCCTTTCCATTCAAGTCACCTCACATATCCTGGTATTTCTGGACTATATCCGGTTTGTTCAGAAGCAGAGGAAATCGTTTGATGCAGTTAAACAGAAACTGCAAACAATGGGCCTTACTTATATGCTTCTCTTCCCGAGATGTCTTAAAATAATCCACAACTCCCGATCCATTTTCTTTGACAACCCAGAAGCAGTGTGGGAATGGTCAGCAGAGGAAAAAGCCCTCCTTTGACCTCCTCTAACCAACACTCCATGGATAGGCAGCCCTCACGGCTGCATTAGTAGAAGAGACTAGAACCACCCGGAGAAGGTGCCTACGGAAACAAAGAGGCCTCCATGCAGGGTCTCTGTGATACTCCTGGGGCGGAAGAGGGGGAGGCCCAGAAAGGCAGATGATAGACTCATACCCCCATGAGAGAGCTGGCCAAATCCTATACAACTGTCCGAGACCTGACTGACGACCACAACCCCATTTGAAGCCACCTCGAACCTCTTCACAATGATGTTTCCAACTACGGAATGGCCTCGCCATGAACTTAACACTTCAGAATCCTCTCCACCAGCAGCATCTCATCCTACCATAAGATAAGGAGGCCGGGCCTAAATAGCCTATGTTGTAGATTTTGAACTATGTTGTTAGAGTTTAATGGGTTGACAGATGCTTCTAGGATAGAAGGGTGGGGTGGAGGGCTCTGGGGGGGCACGAGGGTTGGGTTTTGGTTTTTTACCTTTCACTTATTTCAGTTACGGTTTTCATGTGACACATTGTTAGAAATGGGATCTCTAGTTGGCAAGGGCTTGCACCTTGGTCCAAGTAGGGACCCTTCTTCCTAGTCAGGGTAAGGGTGTTACACTCGTGAAGTAACCCCTGCTCACCCTCGTGGTAGCTTGGCACGAGCAATCAGGCTTAATTCAGAGGCAGTGTGTAAAGCATTTGCACATAACCAACAGTAATACAGTGTAAGCACTACAAACGGACACCACACCAGTTTAGAAAAATAACCAATATTTTATATACTCAAGACAAGACCAATTACGACAAAAATTCACAATACTATACTTTACGAATGAATACTTGATACGGTAACTTCTTCTTTGCAGGAATAGCACAAAAGCAAAGTTCGTCACGAGTCGGTAGCTCCGTCCGAGCCTACCGTGATGCTGAAAAACACAGAGTCTAACAGTTCCAGCCGACCGCGTCGATACGGGCCAGCAGAGTCGTGCACAGACTCGGTTACAGTACCTTTCTCGTTGTGGCTGGTACGGAGTGTACGAGCCGGTCGGCGTTCGTCGCGGTTGCGGTGCAAGACGGAGCGATGCAAGGTGCGGTGTCCCTCGATGCGGTGCAGGCAGCGGCTCGATGAGCGTCGTGTAGACGGAGTCGGTGAGTCCAAGGCGTGCGATGCAGGGTGAGACGATGCTCGATGCGGTGCTGACAGGTTGCGATGCGGGCGACCAAGCCGGAGTGCGGGAGCTGGCGTCGGACAGCGGTGCGAGTAGGAGCGGTGCGTCGCAGACGTGCGAGCGGTGCCCCAAATGCGGTGCGGTCACGACTCTTGAGCCAGTTGCAGCGACCTCGTCGGTCGGGTCCGGTTGGTTCAGTGAAGCGATGCGATGCGAACTGCGGTGCCCACAGGTCACGGTGCAAGCAGCGGCTCGATGTTGGCGGCGGCCGGACGTCGCCACGGTGAGACCAGGGTTGCGATGTGAAGCGGGGCGATGCGGTCTGCGGTGCAAACAGGTCACCGGCCAGGGATGGATTCGGTTGACGGAGTCGGTTGCAGTTCCCTTCCTCTGTGGCGACTGAAACAGCGTTCCAGAAGCGGTACCCAGAGGCTTGTGAAGTCTTTGCAGTCCCTGAGACTTCTTAACAGGAGGCCAGCTCGGTTTCAGGCCCTTGGAGATACTCAGCACAAGTTTGTAGAAAGTTCAGTCCAGTCCTTTCACTGCCCAAGACAGAAGCAGCAACTGCAGGCCAACCCAACAAAGCAACAACACAGCAAAGGGGCAGTACTCCTCCTGGCAGCTCTTCCAGCGCTTCGTCTTGGCAGGTTCCTTGATTCCAGCGAGATCTAAATTCATGGGGTCAGGGCCCCAATATTTATATCCCAAACTCCTTTGTTCTCTGAAGGCAGAGAGGCCTTTGCCTAGTCCAAACCAGTTCTGGAGCACTTTGTTGACAAGTCTCCGTCCCTTCTTTCAGTGAGTAGGCCAGGGACATCAGACGCACCACAGGAGGTGGAGCCAGCATTGTGGAGGGAAGGCACTGTCCTATTCAGGGCCCAGGTGCGACCCCTCCCACCCATCTACATGTAGATCTTGCTATTCAGCCCTGTGCTGACTCACCCTGTCTCCTGGCATCCCCCAGCCCCTGTCACTCACACTCCAGACAAGGAATACACAACCTCGCAGAGGCAGGCTTGGATGGTTAGATAAGAAAATACCTACTTTCTAAAAGTGGTATTTTCAAACACAGAATGTTAAAACCAACTTCACTAAAAGCTGCATTTTATCATTCTGAGTCCAGGCATACTAAACTCGAATTTCTACCATGTTCCCGGGGTCAGTTAGGATTATAAGCTGTAATAATCAAAACTGCCCGTTCTGGCCTAGGGGAACAGGTAGCCTTGCAATAGTGAAAACGAACTAGGCTGTAATTCACTATCAGGACATGCCGCACACACCCGGGCATGTCCTACCTTTCGCATACAACGTACCCTGCCCACAGGGGTACCTTGGGCCTACCTTAGGGGTGACTAACATGTAGCAAAGGGAAGGTTTAGGGACTTGCAAGTGTGTGCACTTGCCAAGTCGTCATGGCAGCCCCAGGCTGCGCACAGGCTCTGCGGTGGCAGGCCCGAGTTACGTTTTACGGGCTGTTTGCGTGGGTGGCACAATCCAGTGCTGCAGCCCACCAACAGCATTTGGTCTATAGGCCCTGGCACTCGTAGTGCACTTTACAAGGGACTGACACATAAACCAAATAGGCCAATCATGGAAACACCAATCCATAACGCATTTTATACAGGAGCACTTGCACTTTCCCACTGGACCGCAGTGAGGAAAGTGCGCAGAATCATTACACCAGCAAAAACAGAGTCAAAACCGGGAGGTCAGAAAGCAAAAAGTCAGGGGAAACACGCCAAAAGATGCCAAGTCTAACACATGTCCCCTCCAGCTGAAAGTAGGGAGAACTACCCAACCCCATTGGAGTTCTCTTCACTAAGGCGGAAGAACCTGGACAGACCATCTGCGTTGGCGTGTTCTGTACCAGGACGGTGTTCCACCGTAAAGTCCATTCCCTGTAGGGAGATGGACCACCTCAGCAGTTTTGGATTCTCACCCTCATTTGCATCAACCACCTGAGGGGCCTGTGGTCTGTCTGAACCCGGAAGTGAGTCCCAAACAGGTATGGTCTCAACTTCTTCAGTGCCCAGACCACAGCAAAAGCTTCCCTTTCTATGGCACTCCACCCTCTGTTCCCTGGGAAGTAGTCTCCTGCTAAGGAAGACTACAGGCTGATCCAGGCCCTCTTCGTTCAGTTGTGAGAGCACCGCTCCCACACCATGCTCTGAAGCGTCAGTCTGCACGACAAATTCTTTGGAGAAGTCAGGTGCCTTGAGCATGGGCGCCGTGCACATGGCTGCCTTCAGGGCATCAAAAGCTTTCTGGCAGGACTCAGTCCAGATCACTTTCCTGGGCTGCCTCTTAGAGGTCAGCTCTGTTAAGGGGGCAACAATGGTGCCATAGCCCTTAACAAATCTCCTATAATAACCGGTGAGACCTAAGAAGGCTCTCACCTCTGTCTGGGTCTTGGGGGGTTTCCCAAGCCAGAATGGTGTCAATCTTGGGTTGTAGGGCGCCACCTGGCCGCTCCTACCTGGTGTCCCAAGTACACCACAGAACCCTGCCCGATCTGGCACTTACTGGCCTTGATCGTGAGGCCTGCACCTTGCAGAGCCCTCAACACTTTCTCAAGGTGCTGTAAATGTTCTTCCCAGCTGGAACTGAACACAGCAATGTCATCCAGGTAGGCGGCACTGAAATCCTCCAGCCCGGCCAACACCTGATTGACCAACCTCTGAAAGGTGGCAGGGGCATTCTTCAACCCAAAGGGCATCACCCGGAATTGGTAATGACCTTCTGGGGTTGAGAATGCTGATCTCTCCTTGGCCCCATCGGTTAAGGCAATCTGCCAGTACCCAGACGTCAAATCAAACGTGCTGAGGAACCGGGCAGCTCCCAACCGATCAATGAGCTCATCAGCTCTGGGGATGGGGTGCGCGTCAGTCCTGGTGACGGCATTGAGCCCACGGTAGTCCACACAAAACCGGAGTTCTGGAGTGGCACCGGGCGCCGCAGCCTTCGGGACCAAGACCACTGGGCTGGCCCAAGGACTGTGGGAGGGCTCAATCACCCCTAACGCCAACATCTTAGAGACCTCCTCCTTGATGCTGGCTCTGACCCGGTCAGTCAACCTGTAAATCTTGTGCTTCACAGGAGGGCTGTCACCAGTGTCCACGTCATGGGTACACCAGTGAGTAACACCGGGGGTCAGAGAGAACAGTGGGGCGAACTGTCCCAACAACTGGCGACAGTCCCCCTGCTGCTCCTGAGTCAGAGTAGGGGAGAGGATCACACCCTCTACTGACCCATCATGCTCCTTGGTAGACAGGAGGTCAGGGAGAGGCTCACTCTCCTCTTCCACCCCATCATCTGTCGCCAAGAGCATACTCACTTCGGACCTCTCGAAGTGGGGCTTGAGGCGGTTCACGTGAAGGACCCTCAACGGGTTCCTTGGAGCCTGCAAATCCACCAGGTAGGTGACGTCACTTTGCGCTCCTTTACCTCATATGGCCCAGTCCACTTGTCCTGCAAGGCACAAGGTGCCACTGGGGCCATTACCCACACTTTTGCCCAGGTTGAAATTCGACCAGAGTGGCGTTCTGGTCATACCATCTCTTCATTTCTTCCTGGCTGGCTTCTAGGTTCGCCTGAGCGAGTTTCCTGAAGCGGGCAGTTTGGTTTCTAAAGGCCAGCATGTAGCTAAATACATCCTGGGGAGTTTTCCTGGGAGCTGCCTCCCAGCCTTCCTTTACCAAACTCAGAGGTCCTCTGACAGGGTGGCCATACAGGAGCTCAAAGGGGCTGTACCCAAGAGACTTCTGAGGCACCTCCCTGTATGCAAAGAGTAGGCATGGCAAGAGGACGTCCCTCTTACGCCTCATGGGTTCTGTTAGACCCTTGATCATGCCTTTCAAGGTCTGGTTGAATCTCTCCACCAGACCGTTTCCTTGTGGGTGGTAAGGAGTGGTGAACTTGTAGGTTACACCGCACTCCTTCCACAGGGATGTCATATACTTCGATATGAAATTGGTCCCCCTATCAGAAACCACCTCTCTGGGGAATCCCACACGGGAAAAGATCCCCATTAACGCCCGGCCCACCACTGTCGCCGTCGTTGTCCTGAGAGGGATTGCCTCCGGGTACCGGGTGGCATGGTCCACCAAGACCAGGATGTACCTGTTGCCCATGGCTGTCTTGGGATCCAGTGGCCCCACAATATCCATCCCTACCCTTTCAAAGGGTGTTCCAACAACAGGGAAAGGTTGGAGAGGAGCTTTGACCTTCCTCCCACTCTTACCACTTGCCTGGCAAGTTTGGCAAGACCTACAGTGTGCATCTGACTGCCTTCGCATTTGGGGCCAAAAGAAGTGGGTGACAAGCCTGTCAAAGGTCTTGTCCTGCCCCAAATGTCCTGCCAAAGGCACGTCATGAGCCAGACCCAGTAGGAAGGTCCTGAAGCGCTGGGGTACCACCAGCACACGGGCTGACCCAGGCTCAGCAACCTTAGGCTCACTGTATAGGAGACCACTCTCCCAGTAGATCAGATGTGACCCGGACTGATTACCAGCTGCCTGGTCTGCAGCCTGCCGCCGCAGACCCTCCAGAGTAGGGCACTCGTTCTGCTCCCTGCAGAACTCCTCCCTGGTGGGACCCCTTCTTGCTGCCAATGGGTCAGCTCAGAGATGTCTCCCAGTTCGGCTACCTGCTCCCCTGTAGGCACCGGGGCATCCCCTCGAGGTCCGCCTCCTCCCGGTCCGTGGGAACTTCGGGGCCGGTTTCCGCGCCCCTGCCCTTTCTCTTGGCAGGGACTTGGGCCACTGTTTCAGGCTCCAAGTCCTCTTGATCACCCTTTCTGGCTGCCATTGACCGAGTAGACACGCATGCCCACTCTGGCAACCCAAGCATCTCCAAGTGAGACCTGAGCTCAACCTCCTTCCATGAGGACTGCTCCAGGTCGTTTCCTAGCAGACAATCTACAGGCATGGTAGGGCTCACAACCACCCTCAAGGGACCTGAGACCCCCCCATTCAAAGGGAACCTGCGCCACCATACACTGGCGCTCAGAGTTGTCGACAGCAACTACTTGGTGGAATGCTCCTGGGACTACTTGCTTCTCAGACACCAGGTGACACCGGACTGAGGTCACACTGGCCCCAGTATCTCTGAGAGCCTCTACCCTGTTCCCATTAATGGTCACCCAGGTGCTATATTTCTTTGTGTTAGGGGGCACCTGGTTTCCTGGGACCATCTCACTGTCCCCTAGTGAGACAAGGGTCATTTCTGCGGGATCCCCACCCTCCTGTGGGCACCCCTCCTCCCCGAGCGCTACACTAGCCAACACTTTGGACTGTCCACCGGTGGGTGGCTGTGTCCCCTTTGGGTACTTAGGGTCCCCTTAAAGTGACCTACCTGGTCACATGCATAACACTTGCGAGGGCCGGTCTCAACAGGCTTCCCTGTAGAGACCCCTTTCTTCTTATCACCGGGGGCTGGGAACCTTTACCCTGGGTACTAGTTTGGGGCCCTTTAGAGAACTCCTGTGCTTTACCCTTGTCCCCCCACCTTTCTGCTGGGGACCCTGCCCACCTTTGGCTGAGTCTCCCCAAACGCTTTCTTGTGGACCCTGGTACTCACCCAGCGGTCCGCTTCCATAGCAAGCTTCCTGGGGTCAGTTAGCTTACTATCAACTAGGTGCTGGCGCAGATCTGCAAAACATAGACTAGACAAGTGCTCCCATGCAATCAAGTTGTAGAGCCTCTGAAAATCTGTTACACTACTGCCCTTCACCCAACCATCCAGAGACCTGCAGAACACATCCACACATTCAAACCAAGTGTTGGCATCAGACTTCTTACTGGACCTGAACTGATCCCTGTACTTTTCAGGAGTAAGACCATACTTCGTGAGAAGGGCATCCTTCATGTCAGCATAGGTGAGGTGATACCCCTTACCCAAAGCTATCAGAGCATCCCTTGCTTCTTCAGGGAAAAGTGGCCACAATCCTGCTCCCCAATTCTCCTCAGGGACCCCATTCATGTGTATGGCTGCCTCATAACCCTGAAACCACCTTTGTATGTCATCCCCCTTCTTGAACTCCTTGCCTACGTTCTTGGGAATGTGCACAATCCTGTCTGCCTTTCTGGACGAATTGCTGCCACCATCTGAGCCTGACTTACTCCTAAGTTCTAGCTCCTTCAGTTCTCTCTCATGCTCTAAGAGCATCTTCCTCTCCTCTATGGCCAATCTCTTCTCCTCCCGCTCACTCTCCAGCCTGAGCTTCTGCAGCTCAAACTGCCTTGCCTCCCGCCTGTCCTCCAGCTCCTCTGGGGACAGACTGCTGCTGCCTGACCTGGCGGGTTCCCCCTACCCAAAAGCACATCCACCCTGGAAATAGGCTCCTCCGCCTCCTCACTGAGATTACCAGGCTGCCCATTGGCATGTCTGGCTGCTACCCAGGCCCTCAGCGCCTTCTGTAGCTCCTCCTTCCTTGTGAGGCCTTTAATTTGGACTTTCAGGTTTTTACAAATCGTTCGTAGCTCCTTTACGGCGTAGGATTCCATCCTATCCTCCTCAAAGATAACTTCCAGAGATGCAACGGATGATGCAATTGATTCAGGCATGACAAAAGTAGTGAGTTGAAAGCTGGCAAGATCAAAAATAGGCCAAAAGAAAAAGAACCAGTATGTGGTACGTAATGGTCTGCGATATGGTAGTAGTGCACACCACTCACTGTAAGTCAAGTGCAAACACAAGTCCTATCCTCACCGCTGACAACCAATGTTAGAAATGGGATCTCTAGTTGGCAAGGGCTTGCACCTTGGTCCAAGTAGGGACCCTTCTTCCTAGTCAAGGTAAGGGTGTTACACTCGTGAAGTAACCCCTGCTCACCCTCGTGGTAGCTTGGCACGAGCAGTCAGGCTTAATTCAGAGGCAGTGTGTAAAGCATTTGCACATAACCAACAGTAATACAGTGTAAGCACTACAAACGGACACCACACCAGTTTAGAAAAATAACCAATATTTTATATACTCAAGACAAGACCAATTACGACAAAAATCCACAATACTATACTTTACGAATGAATACTTGATACGGTAACTTCTTCTTTGCAGGAATAGCACAAAAGCAAAGTTCGTACGAGTCGGTAGCTCCGTCCGAGCCTACCGTGATGCTGAAAACCACAGAGTCTAACAGTTCCAGCCGACCGCGTCGATACGGGCCAGCAGAGTCGTGCACAGACTCGGTTACAGTACCTTTCTCGTTGTGGCTGGTACGGAGTGTACGAGCCGGTCGGCGTTCGTCGCGGTTGCGGTGCAAGACGGAACGATGCAAGGTGCGGTGTCCCTCAATGCGGTGCAGGCAGCGGCTCGATGAGCGTCGTGTAGACGGAGTCGGTGAGTCCAAGGCGTGCGATGCAGGGTGAGACGATGCTCGATGCGGTGCTGACAGGTTGCGATGCAGGCGACCAAGCCGGAGTGCGGGAGCTGGCGTCGGACAGCGGTGCGAGTCGGAGCGGTGCGTCGCAGACGTGCGAGCGGTGCCCCAAATGCGGTGCGGTCACGACTCTTGAGCCAGTTGCAACGACCTCGTCGGTCGGGTCCGGTTGGTTCAGTGAAGCGATGCGATGCGAACTGCGGTGCCCACAGGTCACGGTGCAAGCAGCGGCTCGATGTTGGCGGCGTCGGACGTCGCCCATGGTGAGACCAGGGTTGCGATGTGAAGCGGGGCGATGCGGTCTGCGGTGCAAACAGGTCACCGGCCAGGGATGGATTCGGTTGACGGAGTCGGTTGCAGTTCCCTTCCTCTGTGGCGACTGAAACAGCGTTCCAGAAGCGGTACCCAGAGGCTTGTGAAGTCTTTGCAGTCCCTGAGACTTCTTAACAGGAGGCCAGCTCGGTTTCAGGCCCTTGGAGATACTCAGCACAAGTTTGTAGAAAGTTCAGTCCAGTCCTTTCACTGCCCAAGACAGAAGCAGCAACTGCAGGCCAACCCAACAAAGCAACAACACAGCAAAGGGGCAGTACTCCTCCTGGCAGCTCTTCCAGCGCTTCGTCTTGGCAGGTTCCTTGATTCCAGCGAGATCTAAATTCATGGGGTCAGGGCCCCAATATTTATATCCCAAATTCCTTTGTTCTCTGAAGGCAGAGAGGCCTTTGCCTAGTCCAAACCAGTTCTGGAGCACTTTGTTGACAAGTCTCCGTCCCTTCTTTCAGTGAGTAGGCCAGGGACATCAGACGCACCACAGGAGGTGGAGCCAGCATTATGGAGGGAAGGCACTGTCCTATTCAGGGCCCAGGTGCGACCCCTCCCACCCATCTACATGTAGATCTTGCTATTCAGCCCTGTGCTGACTCACCCTGTCTCCTGGCATCCCCCAGCCCCTGTCACTCACACTCCAGACAAGGAATACACAACCTCGCAGAGGCAGGCTTGGATGGTTAGACAAGAAAATACCTACTTTCTAAAAGTGGTATTTTCAAACACAGAATGTTAAAACCAACTTCACTAAAAGCTGCATTTTATCATTCTGAGTCCAGGCATACTAAACTCGAATTTCTACCATGTTCCCGGGGTCAGTTAGGATTATAAGCTGTAATAATCAAAACTGCCCGTTCTGGCCTAGGGGAACAGGTAGCCTTGCAATAGTGAAAACGAACTAGGCTGTAATTCACTATCAGGACATGCCGCACACACCGGGCATGTCCTACCTTTCGCATACAATGCACCCTGCCCACAGGGGTACCTTGGGCCTACCTTAGGGGTGACTAACATGTAGCAAAGGGAAGGTTTAGGGACTTGCAAGTGTGTGCACTTGCCAAGTCGTCATGGCAGCCCCAGGCTGCGCACAGGCTCTGCGGTGGCAGGCCCGAGTTACGCTTTACGGGCTGTTTGCGTGGGTGGCACAATCCAGTGCTGCAGCCCACCAACAGCATTTGGTCTATAGGCCCTGGCACTCGTAGTGCACTTTACAAGGGACTGACACATAAACCAAATAGGCCAATCATGGAAACACCAATCCATAACGCATTTTATACAGGAGCACTTGCACTTTCCCACTGGACCGCAGTGAGGAAAGTGCGCAGAATCATTACACCAGCAAAAACAGAGTCAAAACCGGGAGGTCAGAAAGCAAAAAGTCAGGGGAAACACGCCAAAAGATGCCAAGTCTAACACACACACAATGCACACTGGCTGTACCGTGTTACAGATGTTGCATGATCCGGGTGAACTTTGGAGGGGCTGGTGCGGGTGGCTAGGAGGCAGTGCCCCCCTCAAACCCATGAGAACGCATATACACACAGCTCAGGGGCACATGGATGCCTCTCTCAGTTAGACCACTTTTATGCCAGCAACAGACATAGCTATTACTGCCGGGAAGCCATCCTCCCAAGAGAGATTTTGGACCATACTCTAGTGACCATGCGTGAGGAACTGATGGTGGGTGGGCCACGACCTATGTGTCAGTTGAGTGCCTGGCACCTAACAGACCCCCAACCGCACAACAGAAACTGAAAATCTACTTTGAGTTAAATCAGGATATGTTGACAGTCTAGGAACTTTCTGGGCTGCGGGGAAGACGGTCTTGTGGGGTAAAGTAGAGATCTACACAAGTGGGCAGTCCGAAGCAAGACTTTAGAAGATAGTAGACTTTGAGGTCGCTTTCTTGCGCCTTGAGTATGAGCATCGTAAGAAACAAGATGAACATTTCAAATGGAGGGTTGCAACACTTCAAGCCTTCTTGTGGCAACTCTACCTCGAGGAGGCCAAGAAATGTTGGATAGCAACCCAAGCACAGGTCTATGAGTGGAGTGATGAAACCGGGAAATTACTCCATTGACTCGCGACCCGCAGGCCATGACCCAGCTGATTCCAATGATTAGAGGAGCTGAGGGAAACACATTTACTACATCCGTGGTGATTGCGGCCGCATTTGCCTCATACCATAGTAGACTATCCGCACAGTGTCCCCACGCCCAGCGTGAGAGTACACACCCTCTCATTGATGACCTCCCTCTGACTACTCTGTTAGCTGCATTCAGGGCTTTTCTGGATCAACCCCTTACCCTGGAACAAGTTGCTACAGCAATAATAGATATGTAACCAGGCAAGACTCCAGGACCAGACGGATTCCTGGCAGAGTACTACTCCAGGTTTAGGAATACCCTTGTCCCGCATCTCCTTAATCTATATCAAGATGCAGTAAAGGGAGGTCAGTTCCCCGCAGAGCTGGATATAACCACCATTGTTGTCATCCATAAACAGCTAGAGGACTGTTCCTCCTACCAACCGATTTCGCTGATCAGTACTGAGTTAAAAATTTACACCAAAATACTGGCCAACAGGTTACTGTCAGTGATTACGACTTTGGTTCACCTGGACCAATACAGCTTTTGCCGCATCGTAGCACACGCCACTGCATAAGCAGATTCCATGCCACGTTTGCCTGCCACGACACACTCTCAGACCCCAAGGTGCTCCTGATACTGAACTTCGAAAAAGCCGCTGACTCCCTTGACTGGTCTTTTCTCTTTCAGGTTCTTGCCTGGATGGCCTTTGGGCCACGCTTCCTTAACTTTGTCAAAGTGCTTTATGCCAAACCTCAAGTTCAGGTGAGAATCAACTGTGTTCTCTCCCCCACATTTCTCATTGGTCGCAACACCCAGATGGGCTGCCCCCTCTCCCCACTCCTGTTTGTGCTGCAATGGAACCTCTGGTGACATGGATTAGGTGCGACACACAGTACTGGGGCGTCTGATGGTACGATGGCCTTGATGACCGCATAGCGATATATGCGGTTTATGTTCTGCTCTATACGTGTAGCCTGGATATCTGGGGCCCCCAGTTAATCCAGATACTGCTGCTTTATGGCGGGGCCTCCGGGCTACAGGTAAATTGTACAAAACCACTCATGATATCTCTTAAAGGATACAGCTCCAAGACTACCTGGCAGTCCTGGATCCCAGTGCGCCATCTCAGATTTCAACACCTCGGCGTCTACATTGCCCTTGACCCGGGTCTAACCTGAAGTCTCAATCTTCGATGCCTAGTGCAACGTGACCCAATGGCTGAACCTACCGCTCAATGTCCTTGGACGAGAGGCCCTTTTTAAAATGATGCTCTTATGTAGGTTCCTATATTTAATGCAAAACCTCCCCCTTCTCATCTCCCAAACATGGTTTATGCAGCTAGCCAGGAAGATAAAGGCATTTCTGTGGCTAAACAAAACTCCCAAAATTGCCTATCATAAATGCATGCAGTCTATATATGATGGCGAGATGGTCATGGCCGACTTGCGTATTTATTACTGGGCATCCCAGATCCAAGTAATTAATGACTGGATCTTTGAAGGCTATGAGGATCTGGCCTTCGGGCTTGAGGTGTCCATGATCAGTCATCAGCATATAGAGGGACTGCTGTATGGGAACCCACTCCCCAGATCGCTCCCAGAGATAACACCAGTGCCTCTCCAATGCTGGAGAGCAGCTCTCTGCTGGATCTGATTGATCACAAACCGATGCAGGAAACCCCCCTGTGGCAAGGTACGTGGCTTGCACATCCTGCTTGACTACAAGGCTTCAATTGTTGGGACTTAATCGGCTTTACCAAACTAGACGATGTGTGGATAGGTTTGCACATTAAATCCTTCACAGACCTCAAAGCAGACTTCACATTACGCAAATCTGAATTCTACAAATATCTACAACTACATCATGCCCTGATGGCACACCAATCCATAGTAACTAATCTGCCAGACCATAACCCCGTTGAGACCAAAATTACCTTTGGACCGCTGAGACATGGTGCTTTCTCTACCCTCTACAGATCCCTGGTAGCTAATGCATCCGACCATTTTGGCCCCCTTCGGGATCGGTGGAAGCACTGGGTGGGCCCCCTGTACGACAGTGATTGGCAAGATGCAAAGATAGCTCAGAGAGAGCTGATTATCTCCTTATGCCTTCACCTTGACATGCTTAGATACCTCCATTTGGCCTTCACCTCCCCCTACTTTTGCTACATATGGGAGTGGTGACAAAGGAGAGCTGCCCTAGGTGCCGGTCTGTAGGCTGTGGATTCTTCAATATGGTCTGGGAATGTCACACTATCGCAAGCTACTGGAAAGAAATCTTTGCCACACTATCCAAGATTATGGAGTGTCTGATTGACTGCAACCACGCTTTCCTCTACTGGGCATCCTTGGTGATGTTGGTGGTCCCAAGGGAGAATGCATACTTGTGGTTATTGGGGTCACTGTGGTTGGATGGGACATTGCAAGGCATTGGAAGTCCGACAGAGCCCCTCCGTAGCACAGCAATGGACCATTATGCCAAGCTGGAAGAGCCAATATATCAAGCACAAGGCTACCCACACAAACATGGGAAGATGTGGAGAAGTGATGGTTGTTCTATGACTTGCACGCCTGAATAACGAAATGTGGCTTTTGTTTTTCCTTTCAATCGCTCTATTGCCAATGCCTGGTGATGCATAAAATGTGTGTGTGTGTGACACACCCTTTCATTCTGTTACCTGGTACAAGAAAATCAATAAAAAGGGTTTATCAAAAGGGCAGAAATGCATACGTACCTCTTTGCGAGAAGTGGAATTTGTGACTATTACAGCGCTGACTGCAATCACCACAATAATCCTAGCTACCTGGCTTGGTTTCAACGCAGCCTAAGTTAAGTTCATCTACTGTGCTTGATTCTGTTCAGCCTACATTAAGGTTAGTTCCTTTGCTTGTTCTTTACTCATCCTCCGCTAAGTTTAGATGCCAGGCTAGGTTTCTACTCGGCTTAAGTAACAGTTGGCTACTGTGTGTGGTTTTTGCACAGCCAGTGTTTTAGTTCACACCCTAGATTGATTTCAATTGAGACCATTTTACAGTCCGCTGCAGGGCAATTTTTAGCTGCCATCCTTGGTTTACTCTCAGCATTTCTTCTGCTTTCCTAGCTAATTTTTTGCCAGCAGGCCGTTATTATTCAAACCCATTACTAGATTTTCTATACTTAGCCTCTTCATAATAAAGATGTTCAAAGGCCAGGTGAAGACTTTATAACCAGCTATATACAGATCTTGCTTGTTTTCATCCTCGGAGGTCTTAGTTGAAGGGACCATTTCATCCTTTACTGTTATGATACTTCTGCAGTTATCCTGTGACCCTTTTGTTTGCTAGCATTTAAAGTCACAGGGATAACATGTCTGCCTATTGTTGCACAGGCTAATGGCTCACAATAAGTTAAATGGACCATTGAAGGTGTCTCCTGCTGTCATCCGTAGAATGTCCATAAAAAGTACTTATTAGTACCTCCTTTTTTTGCATTCTGAAAAGTCCCAAATTGATCACAAACTTCTTCATAGACATCCCTTTACACCCTCCCGCGACCAATTATCAAGGTTACAACAGAGAATATAGGGAACAGGGGAAGATGCAGATCCTGAGCAAGGAGTCTTCATTCTTTCATCTCTCAGTCATCGATTAATCTGGCTGCCATTCTTAAAGGGGATTTTATACTACAGTTGCTAATTTACTTCCTAGTTACATGCATGCAAAATGGTTAAATTAGTAATATGTAGCACAGTCTAATGAGCTTTGTAATAAATACTCATTCTGTGCACAATGTAAAACAATTTGTCACCGCTAAGAAGCCATAATCAAATCAATTTTTCTCAAGAACATGATCTTTAATTGTTTATATTCAATTACCCCTGGGGTGTTTCCATGAATACAAAACAAAACACACAAATGAGGCCTGAGGAGGTTTAGAGACCAGCAGGGGGCGACTCCCCTTTAACACAATCAGACGTCACTAAATTGCACCCCTGGGTCTAAATCTCGAACGGAGGACAGGGGAGTCCCTTTTAAAGGACGGGTTCCCTCACCCAACCATGGGTGGCATGCTTCATCATAGGGTAACCTCATCGCACCGCAAACCTAGTCGCGGTGCGGGCTGCAAACCCCTCACTGAGAGGGAGGAGCTCAGGGATGTTTTTTATGTAGAGAAGATGTATCCTAAAACCTTGAGATGAGCAGGGTGTGGAGGGAGTGAAATGAGAAGTGAGTGTGAGCTAAAACTTAACTCCCTGGTATGCCAGAACAATCTTTAATAGGGCATCCAGAGGTCAGGATTAAAAAGGGTAAAGCTATGGCAGGGGAATTCAACCTGTCATAGACTAGTAGTGGTTGACATGTTTCAGACTAGCACCCTCCGTAGAGGTGTATCAGCTTTCTTTAGGATCAAACGTACAGAGTGAAGTGAAATAACCACGCATACCAAACTCAGTAGGTGGTAAGAAAGGCATACAACCAGCTAATGGGTATAGTAACCACTCAAAATTGCCGCTGGTCAGTGTCTTCCCTGAAAAGAGACAAAGTGTTAGATAAACAATGTATAACACATATCACCACACACTCACTTATGAATCACCACGTGTACATGCTATAAATGCAGTCGTGGCCTATTACAGTATGAAAGTGACTGTTCTGAGCGATTACCCGTATTATCGCGTGAGCTAATGGCACCTTAACCTTGGCACACGCACTCAATGTGGTATCCAGTTCCTATATAGGAGGAAAGTGGGGAAGAAAAGCTTGACTGTAAAGTGCAGTCATAACAATACAAAAACACACAGTTGACTAGATGTGAATACAATTGTAAAAGTAAAACATTGCCATGGGGAGTATTATGAGAATGGCATAGTCACTACCATTCATCAAGGCTCTGTTATGGGTCTTAAGGAAAGAGCAGTCATAGACTTATAGTGATGTCTGAAACCACCCATGAAAAGGCGTCAGCCTAATGGTAGATTGTTAAGACGCCAAGAAGAAAAAGGGTGAGGATGCTATGTTGGCTATGCTGCTGCCAACACAGAGCCCTTCCTTTAATGTGCTAGATACACTAGTCCCAAAGGACACAACCCACTCAATGCAGTGGCACATTGCATTCTCAAAAAAACTATGCATCTGTCACCTCACCAAAATGATGAGGGGTACATACCCATAAGGCGCAGCTATCATGGCAAAGATAAAAATATATAGAGCTAACAACCGCAAAGCCCTTGAGCCAGCAAAGCTGCCTGCAACTACAAACAAACTAGATGGAATATTTTGTTTTTTAATCAAATTTTTTCTTTTTATTAATGCAAAAAAAGTCAGTAGGTTCAACAACATTATACATTTTTGTAAATCATATAGAGAGCAAGGCAATTAAAAAGAAAGAAAAAATTCGGAGGTATTGCATTCGTGTTTTTTCCCCCCGCCCCAATTTGACCCCCCACCCTAAGCTCCCCTCCCCCAACAGGGAGTTGGTCATCCTCCAGATACTCTTACAGACTCTTTTACAAGTTCAAATTAATGCTTTAAATCAATCACCCATTGCTCGCCAACCATCTAGTCAATGGCGCCCAGATTTCTTGGCCTTTCCTTCGGTTGCGTGGTCCCCTCTTTGCATAAATGGCTTTTTCCAAGTTATAATTCGCCATTAGCCGAAAAAGCCATTGTTGAAAACCCGGTGGATTAGGGTCCAGCCATGCAGATGCTAAGCACAAGCGCAGTACTGCCATACCAATAAACACTAGTTTTTCCCCAGAGTTCCCCTGCAGATCCTGGTCGACCCCAAGTCCAATTAACATTGGTGAGAGATTGCAGGCAATCCCCAGGGCTTAATTATAAAAATTAGTAATTTCTCGTTTTAATATATCCAAAGCGTGACATGTGGCAAAAATATGACTAAGGTCTGCTTGATGTAGGGCACAGCGCGGACAAACCGTTCCTCTTCCTGTACCCCATTTAGCGATTTTTTAGGGGTATAATAAAGTGAAAAAAACGTTTTATAGTATTGGGCCTGTAGTCGGGCTGGCACTAAAATATTGTGTGCTAAACTATATGCATGAAAAAATAACTCCTCCGAAGCGCCGGTCTCTGCCTTCCATTTTGCGGCTCGATTTTCCATATCGTCTGGCATTAATGATTAATGAGTTAAAGAAATTATAGACCAAACCGATAGACAGATCTCTATTCTTTCTAAGTTTATCTATAATTTCAATGTTAGAAAACCCATTCGCCCCCCCCCTTCTTAGTCAAAAAGTCCAGAATTTGCAAAAACTTAAAGAAATCTCTGCTATCGAGTCCAAACCATTCTCTAAGATTTTCAAACGAAACTAGGCCGGCTGGAGAGAAGAAGCCACCCAATTTAGTCAGACCGGCGTCGCTCCATCTTTCTATAATAGAGCCTTTAAAAATCTCCGGCAAAATGGGGTTGTCACAAATAGGCGTGTAAAAATTCAAGCGGCCAAGCCCAATGAGTTTCTTAATACATTTAATGACCTTGAAGCAACCTTGTAGTGACTTAAAACGGACTTTCTTATAATGATTGTAATGCTGGTGTCGCCAGGCCCATCCCCATGCCTCCGTGCCCATAACAAGCTCAATTGGTGATGGTATCTCTTTAATCCTGCTTTCTCTAGGTTTTTCCTGGATGAGAGCTAAATTATGCAATAAGGTAATAGCCCAGTTATAAAGTTTGATATTTGGTAGGGCCAGTCCGCCCCTTTCTTTGGGCAAGGAGAGGAATTTAAATGCTCTTCTAGGTTTCGCATATCCCCATATAAATCTGGAAAATAAATCTTCGATTGCTTTAAAACATTTAATATCAAATTCTAAGGGGATTGCGCGCAGCAGATACAACATTTTTGGAAAGAACAGCATTTTTACGCTATTGCATCTGCCAATAATAGATAGATGCAAGTTGTGTAATCTAGCCAGATCTGGTTTAATTTTGGCTATTAGTGGTTTAATATTATCGTTCACAATACAGTCAGTGTTTGCAATAATATCGACACCCAGGTATGTTGCCTTTTCGACCACTCGGTCAACACTAATCTTAGCATATTCATTACAGATAATCTGGGTTTTATTGCGATTGATAGAGTACCCGGAGAGAGACCCAAATCTCGCCGCCTCTATTTCGATCTCGCCAATTGCTACATCAGGGTCAGGTGTCACCAGAGCGATATCATCGGCGTATGCCAGGACTTTAGTTTCCCAGTTGTTGGTTATAATGGGCCGGATAAGATTGTTATGTTCTAACTGACGTAGAAAGGGGTCTATATATATTGCAAATAAGAGAGGGGAGCTCGGGCAACCCTGTCGGGTACCTCTCATAATATTAAAGCTGTCAGTAAGTTCTCCATTCACCAAGAGTTTTGCAGTGGGAAGGACATAGAGCATTTTGAAAGCTTGCAAAGGCCCTTTCCAATCCCGACCCTCGACAGAGCCTCCCAGAGAAAGGGCCAGGAAACTCTGTCGAAGGCCTTCTCCGCGTCCAACAAGATTAGTGCTATTGGTTCCTTAGTAATATTTTTAGGGTCAAGAAGTGTAATGACCCTTCGGATGTGATCGGTCGTCCCACGTCCGGGAATAAACCCGTGCTGTCGTATTGAGATAACCATATGGATAACTGAGGCCAGGCGTGTAGCTTGCATTTTTGAGTAAATCTTGTTGTCCGAGTTAATCAGTGTTATGGGGCGATACGACCCAGGATCTGTCGGTATTTTATTTTTTTTAAGAAAAATTATAATTTTGGCCTGTGACCAAGACTCAGGTGGTCTACCCCCTTTAATAACATGCGTGACCAGCTGCATCATACAATCTTTCAGCTGTGTAGAGAATTTTTTATAAAATTCAACGGGTATGCTGTCTAGACCAGTAGCCTTACCACTTGGTAGGCTATTGATACACAATAGTATCTCTAACCATTGAGGCTGCTCCTCTAGCTGTAATTGTAGCTCCTGTGGGAATTGTTCTATGGGGTTCTGATTAAGATATGTCACGATCTCTGCCAAATTTCTTTGTGGAGCTTCATAATAAAGCTTTTGGTAATAAGAATGAAATACCTTTCGGATCCCCACTGAGTCTGAGATTAATCCCTTGCCAGGGTCTTCAATCTCCGAAATTAGATTCCGCGTAGCCCTTTGTCTCGCTCTAATAGCTAGATGATGACCGACTCGCTCGCTACATTCGTAGGCTTCCTCTCGCCAAGCGACAAGTTTGTCGGCCACACCTTTAGCTATTATTTCCATGATTGCTGATTTAGCAGCCATAACCCTTGCTTGTGCTTCCCTGTATTCACCTTTGCTTACAATTATACTGATCAGCTCTTCTTCAGCAACTGCTAACCTCGCTAATCACTCATTCATTGCCTCTTGTTTTTTTTTATTCATTATGAGAGAAAATCTAAGTGTTTCCCCCCGTATTTCTGCCTTGAGTGCATCCCAAACAATATCAATTCTAGCACTTCCTATATTTTCTTTAAAAAATTGAGGTATCCACCCCTTCATGAAATCACAGTATTCTTCGTTAAACAGAAGCGCCCGCTCATAACTCCATGTAAAAGAAGCACCACTTTTAAACCCTGCCATCTTAATCTCTACTATTAACGGGTTATGGTCTACCAATATACAAGGAGTTTTTTCTATTCTGCAATCCTGCAGTAGGGAGTGGGATACTAAGATATAATCTATTCTTACATGTTTAGTGTGAGGATGAGAGAAATAAGTGAAACCAGGATTTGTAGGATTCTGCCGGTTCCAAAGATCCGTAAGCGCATGTTCCTGACATAAGACCTTAATGCCGTAAACACCTTTGGTTTCCGGTCCTTATATGTCCAACCTGGCTCCTGCCTCAAATTCTTATCGGTAGGCAAGTTTATATTGAAGTCCCCGCAGATTATTACCGGGAGTGGCCAATTAGCTAATTCGTTATTGATATAATGGAATACCATTGGGTCATCTACATTACTACCATAGATGGAGCAAATAGTAAGTGGGTCCCCGTTATTCCTATGACATAGAGTGATTGCCCATCTCCCTAGCTGATCAGCTATGGTGCGGCTAAATTGCAACGTGCGATTAGATGCCAAGATTGCAATCCCACATGTACGAGAGTTCTGCATTGTGGCCGCCACCAGTACATACCCAAGTGTCGCTAGAAGGTGTTTCTGTGAATTTTCAATGTGCGTTTCCTGCATACAAATTATGTCTGCTTTTAATAACCTTAATCCTGTTGCTGTATTCCGTCTTTTTTTAGGATCATTGAGACCGCAGATATTAATTGTGGCGATACGTATTTTACTCATTTATGCTTAATAGTGCTTATCCCATCTTGTAAAGCAAAAGTTTGCAGACAATAATCTCCCTTCTAGTAGACCAACCTCCCCTGCCCTCCCAGCCACCCAGTGATCCCCCTCTACCCTGCACCTCCCCCCTCCCACCACCTATCCTAGAGGTTACCTGGCCTAGCCGGGGCCAGGAGGATGGCATCTGAGAGACAAAAAGACCCTGTGCTACCACCGGTCTACCCCACCCCAATTTACCCCTCAGTGAGAACACAAAAACGGATTTTTCAACAATGAATGCATTCTAAGTGTAGTAATAAAGAACTTCAAGAAAAAGAAAAGATAGGTAGAGATAAGCTTAACATGTTAATAGTGCTCAGGTAAAAGTCTCGTAATATCATAATGGTATTTCTTCCCAGCTGGTTATATTTAGAGCATTTCCCGGTATTCTGTCACTGCTTGTTCCCGGCTCTATCAACAATTTCCTGTAAATATGCTTTGGCCTGAATCTCGGAGACGAAGCTGCGAGTGGTCCCCTTATAAACAACTTTTAGCCGTGCTGGATTCTGCAGGTATACATCGGCTCCTAGCTGTTGGAAAGGAGTGAAGAGCTGCCTCAGCCTCCATCTCCGCTCAACTGTTGCATGGGCAAAGTCAGGTCTTGTGAAGAAAGTAATCCCATCAAATGTTCTTTTATTCGTAGGTCTAGCCAAATCATACAGTGCCTGGTGTAGGAGAAAGTTTCCAAAAAACACAAGCATGGCACGGGGATGCTGAGGTGTACCAGAGGCACGTTTGGAGGGAGTTAACGGGAACCTGTGCGCCCGCTGATCTTCTTTGTCCCAGTCCCAAGTATGTCATTCAGGGAGGGCCCCCTTAAGGAGCGTGATCATGTAGCCCCTAGGATCATTCCCCTCCACACCTTCCGGAATGCCTAGAAATCAGAGATTATTGCGCCGCTGCCTATTTTCTTGCTCCTCCATCTTCCATATGAGGTCCTTAACTATGCCCTCATGTTCATCTCCTTGACTTTTCAGTGCGGTTACGTCTTTCTCTAGGATTTCTGTCCGTACTTCAACGGAAGCCATCCGATCTACAATCTCTGCGCAGGTTCTGCCGACCTTCCTCACGGTGCCTTGTAATTTTTTGGCGGCTAGACGTGATCTGCGGCTGTCAGATTTGGCTTCCTCCTGGAAACTCTTGATGGTCTGTAGAACTGTTATTAGTGCGGGCTCAGACTTTGCCCCGTCTTCCCCTCCTCTGTTGCCGCCATTATTGCCTTTAATTGTAGTATTGCCACCAGAGGCGACCGTTGTATCTGAGAGGACCGTAAGTTGTGTTGCGGAGTAGTCCCATCTCAGATCAGCCGCGCTTCCCCCATCAGGGGTATCGCATCTTCTTTGTCTTTCTACCTTCTTTTTCCTTTGTACCTTTCTCTGCCCATGTCTGTTCTTGTAGAGCTCTGTATTTGAACTGCTGTCTCCGTTAGGCCCAGCTTCTTCGCTTGAGGCGGATATACTTATATCCGATATTTCAGATTCGTCAGTTAACGAGTTGAACTTTTCCGGAAAGTTGTTGGACGTCTTAGGTGAGATACAAGGGGATTTGCCACTTGAGCTTCGCGCTGTTTTTATTGATCCCTTAGATGGGCTGCTGCTGTTTATCTTTTTTTTATCCAAAGAGTCGTCCTCATCAGTGCATTTTGGTAGCTTGCCAGGGGGCTCCCTATCCGGATCGAGAGTTGAGCGGGCGTCTGTCGCGGTTAGGGGGGTGGAGTATGATTCGGGGGCAACCATACCCTCCCGTATTGTAGATGAGGGAGTACTTAAATGCATCGTTCCCACAGATGTATTTACCTCCGCCTCAAGTTGTTTAGGCAAAGTTGTTTCCACCCATTCTGCCCCTTTTGCGCCATCTGTAGCAGTGTTAGCCTTGAATCCTGACCCTGCTGCTAACTCAAAGCTGCTCGTGATTAACGGCTGACAATGTCCAGGATCTATATGAGTTTTTATCAACGGTCTCCTTGTAGCTTCTCCTTTCCCTTCTTGATTTGCAGCCTCCACTCCTTCATAATTCTCCCCCTTCTCCCCTTCTCTCTTTTTTTGAGCCCCTTGCTTTTGCTCCCCCGATTGTCTAGTCGTTTTTGCCGATTATCGGCTATCCCAGAGCCGGGTTGCAGTGCTGATTGCGTTTGGGAGCCGATTTGCATATTTTTACTTTTGCCTGCTTTCGCCCCCCTGCCCGCCATCCTTACTTGTGCTTGTTGGGCTCTCCTGCTGCTACTAAGTATCCCGGTGATGTAGCAGGCCGCCAAGAACTCCACGTATTGCCCAAGCAGCTGCAGTCCGACGAGTATCTCTCTCGCAGCGAGCGGATTTCTGTGGCTCAGAGTCAGGTTCCTGTGTTGCAGCTGCAGCGTTGATGCCGAGTCATGCCGCAGGGCGAGGAGCATTGGAGATGACCGATTCACAGCGGTTCTCTCGAGGTAAGGACGTGGCGTGTAGACGACTTGCTCTAGTCCTGCTCGTCGCGTTGGATGCCTGACCATTAAGGTATACCTGTGCTGCAAATTTCGGGATGACTGCATTCAGCTTCTTTTCCGCTGATTTTGTGTGAAGCAGAATTCCGTTATTCAGGGTTTAAACGGAGTAAGAACGCATTTTCTCGGGGTCTGACCAGCGGAGCAACGCGTCGGAGTTATCGCTCAGACGCCATCTTGCCTCGTGTGCAATAGTTCTTAGGAGAAAAAAAAGCTAGATGGAATGTTAAGGGAAAAAAACACAGCAATGTGCAGCCCATGGCTTATTGGAGTCCATAGATGCGGGGGGCACCAAAGGAGTGTAATCATGTGGCTGGGAATGGGGTTGCTTATGTCCCAGTAAAATGTCATTCTACAACCATGAGCGTGAAAGTGTGTAACCATAAGAGATAATTCATGTCTAATAATGGCTGCCAAATACGGAGGGTTAAACAACCAAAAGAGATTGCTCATGTCTAATAATGGCTGCCAAATACAGAGGGTTAAACAAGAACACGCCATTTCTCATAAAGGCTGCCAATACAAAGGATTAATCCAAAAAACACCGTTAGCCTGCCGGCAAAATCCCCAAAAAGGCGGAGATGCCTGCGACTGATTAAAAGCTAAGTGTGGTGTTACGGGAAAAACGCCCAACACATATGGCTCCGGCTCAACAAAGTGCATGTACGCAAGAGAAGCCATAGGTAAGAGTAAGAGCTGCGCCTATGGACCACCCCCCAACTTGTTGATTATAGAGATTCTCTTTGGGAGGTCATAAGGATCAATGGCGCAGTAAAATTACCATGGTTTAGGCATGTTGCAGACTGGTGCAGGTTAATGAACATGATGGATCTATGGAAACATCCTGAGAGGGCTACTGGAGACGACTTACTGAGATTAAAAAGCAGGTACTGGGAGGTGGTGGGTGATCGCTATGTGAATAATTCGACTTGCGGACAGCTTACATCCAAGTTTTTAGCCATAAAATTCTGTCCACAATTCGAACCTTTCTTGGATCAGATTTTTCCCCCTTGCTAAAAGCTTGTATATCAGATTTAGATATGGTAATTTGCTTTTAAAATACCCGGGCAAGGAGGTGGTGGGTTTACAATTAGGTTCATGTTCTGCCTGTTCTTCAGCTATTGAATCTGAAGAACATGTTTTATTTTTTGCCCTGGATATCACGAGTTGCGCAGAAGGTGGCTAAGACCCATCTGCCTTAATGCAGGTGTTAGGCAGTATCACATTGCTTATAGAATTTTAAAGGCAGACGTTTCTGAACCAATAGTTTTTGCTGTCAGTCGTTTTTTTTTTGCCTTCTGGATAATGCGGCAGAAGTTTATATTACAGACTGTACAATAATATTAATTGTTTATGAGATTTGTATATTACCTGTGCTGTGTATTTTACAAATTGTCCCTTTGTCCTATTGAGGCTTTGTATGTTGTAAGGTTTTAGGGAAAGGCGTATTTTGTAGTTATCAAATGCACTTTTCTTCTCGCTCTGGTGGTCTTTTTTAAATCTTTCCCTTTTTAAATACCCAAATGAATTGTTTTAAATATTTTAATTGTAAATAGGAAAAGTTTTTTTTATTTTTTTTATTGTATACTTTGATGGTTTGTACAGAAACCGAATAAAGTAAAGTAAAGTAAAGTAAAGTAAGGGTTCAGTGTCTGGGGTGTTACGCCCGGCACGCGTCGCTCACGGCTCAGTGGGGCTCGTGAGCTCCAGTATACCTTTGGGATTAAAGAAAACAAGGTAGCTCGCGGCTCATTGGAGCTTGTGAGCCACAGTATACCTATCGAGGTTGGGAAAAATGAAGACAAGGTGTCACAATGCCTGCAGGATGTCTTTCTCTAACCTGCAACGTGCACCTTGGAAGGGACGCCGGCAAGTGAGGCATGCCCGGTATTCGAGCTTCGGCTCAAGGCATAGCTCCGCCCACCTCTGTGTGATGGTGAGTGGAAACTGAAAAAAAGCTCAGCGCTAAATTAGGAAAACTGTAACCCAAAATACTGGGAAAGGCAGTCAGTAAAGATTGATAACAGTGTCGCCCCAACCTTGTAAAATGCATTGCAAAACATAGAAATGCAGAATTTAGGAATGGCAGCCAAAACTTTATTGGCAGGCACAGAAACAAGTTTGAAAGCAAAAAACTTGAAACTCCAGTCTGAAAAGATCTCAAACTGGAACTTGACTACAAAAACTTTATTGACAAAGGCAACTCATAGTGCCCGAGTGTATAGTCGCTTGATGGCAAGAAAGGGTCAAAAACACTTGAAAACCCAGTCTATAAAGGATCTCAGACTAGACCTGGAATGTCAAAACCTAATTGACAAAGACAACTCTAAGTAGCACATAAAAACAGGGGGAATTACTACCCAATTGCGCTGCCATACTATATTAGCAGTCACAATAAAGGGGGGGCAGTACTACCAGAATGCGCTGCCACACTTTATAGGTCAGAGAGAAAGATTGTAAGATTGTCCTATTCTAGGAATAAAGCCAGAAAGTGTTGTGTTCATTGAGGCCAGGTAGCACTTGCAAAAAAGGCCTGCGGAATAAAACAAAAAATGGGTATACCCTGTATTGACATAGTAGAAGAGGCTTGTGTCATGATGCCTCATTGGAAAACTTAAATTTGGGAAGTTAAATGAAGACTCAGTGTTGTTAACAGTAACACATCTACAGAAGTCCGGATCAAGCATGCATAGATGTAAAGTGTACACAACCTCTGGTCATATCATGTTAGTGGACTATCCCATTAAGGGCGAGATAAGCTTAACCAGGGGATATCATCATTCAGACCCCTACTATCAGTACATAGCCTAAAGACCCAACGCTGCTTCTTTCTGAACAGATACTGGGACATGTTAGCAACTGGTTGAGTAATGATGGGTTTGCCTAAGACAGACCATGTGAAGTCATTCACATCGTGCCACTTTTCCTGGAAGTGTGTGGTTAATTTGTTTATCTGTTTTCTACAGTGAATTGTACTCTTATGTTCCAGGATCCACGTCTAGACCTTCCTCGTGGTCATGCCCACATATCTCAGTCCGCATGGGCAGGTGATCAAGTAAATCAGACAGTCCGAGTTACAATTCGTATGTTGTTTAAGCTCCCATGGGCAGTCTGGGCCGATGTCTATATGTGTTGTATGTGTAGTTTGTGCCCAGACGCTACAGCCATCATATGGGGAATGACCTTTGACCGGTTGTAAATTCCAAAGAGTATTTTGTTGTGCTGGCTGTTTGCTCCGTGGTCTCGTGTGTACCAATTGGTCCTTTAGATTGGCACTACGTTTGAAGGCAAACATGGGTGGGGGTAGTGTGCGTGAACCCTTGTTGATGATTTTCCAATTTTTTGTAACACATTTTTGGACCAAACTTGACCTGCTACTGAATGTGCTGACGCATATCATCCTGTCTGTTGGTTGTTTTTCGGGGCGCACCTCAAAGAGTGCCTCACGGCGATTATTCCTAGCTCTTTTCATTGATCTTTTTATCAAAGGGCAAGGATACTGTCAGTCAAGGAGTTTCCTTTCCAAGGTTGCTTGACTTTTAAATTTTTCCACATCAGTGCAATTGCATCTAAGATGCTGAAATTGGCCAAAAGGCAGATTGTCCTGCAGGGACTTGGGATGGTAACTGGAGTAGGAAAGGAGGGAGTTTTTAGCCATGGGCTTTTTATACAGTTCTGTACACAGTGTTTCCATGAATGCCAGACACAGACACTGTCCTGAACCAAATGAGTGGCATTTCGACATATTAAGTGGGTTGGGTAAGATCAAAACTATTAGTGTTCCAAGTTAGGTTGGGCAGAGCTTGAGAATGCAAGCCCTCCTAAAATATTTTTAGACCACCAAAACATTGTGAAAAGGCTTTCTGGGTAGTGTTCATTAAACAAACATATCAATGAGGGACAACAATGTATGATGGCTTTAACATGGACAGACCAATATTTGTACAGAAATCTCCTAATTATCTTTAAATTAAATGTTACCTCTTGAACATTGCCATATTATGTGATGTGTGTTTGTAAAGCACAGTATCACCCATGAGAGTATCCTGGCACTGAGCATGGGTGTGTGGCTCACCCTGCCTATAATAGTTTTGTTAATTGTAAAGCCAGGTCTTCATCTTCTTGCGGAATTCAACAAGAGAGGAGGAGGCTCTGATGTAAAGTGGGAGGTTGTTCCATTCTGTAGAAGCAATGTAAGAGAATTCCCGTCCTCCTGATCTTGTTCTGTTCATGCACAGGATGTGGGCGAGTAGGAGTCCTGTGTGACCTGAGGTGTCTGAGGGGTTGGTGGAAGGTGATAGGACTGTTTATGTAGGTGGGGCCTAAGTTGTGTAGTGCCTTGAATGTTTATGTCAAGAGTTTGAAAAAATTAGGTTGTTTGTGTTTCAGGAGCTAGGGGAGCTCCCTGAGGTGTGATGTGAGTTCTCTGTGGGGGGGGGGGGTTGAGGATGAGTTTGGATGCCAAGTTCTGAATAGTTTGGGGGTCTTCTAGTGAGTGAATTGCTTGGTGATCCCAGCATAAAGGATGCTGCTGTAATCCAACTTGCTAGTGACTAGGGCATTGAGTGACAGTTTTCCCAGAGTTGCTTGGGAGCCAATTGAAGATCTTCCTCAGTATTTTCAAGTAGTCAGAGCAGGATGCTGTGACGGTGTTGACTTGTGCGGTCATGTCCAGCTTGCTGTTAATGACTATTGCTGTTAATGACTATATATGAATACCCTGGTGAGGGTGCTGGGATTGGGAGCGGGTCCTAGTTCGATCAGCCACCAGTTGGAGTCCAATGGTGAGGTGTTCTTGCTGAAAATCATTACTTTTGTCCTGCCGGTGTTGAGCTTGAGACAGTTAGCTTCAATCCAGTTAGCAACATCATTCAAGCACACAGTAAATGTGTTTCTTGTGTTGGTGGTCTTGTCTGAAAGGGAGATTATGAGTTGCATGTCATCGACGTAGGATACAATGTTGATGTTGTGTGGACAGATGACTTTAGCCAGAGGGTTCATGCATGCATTGAAGAAAGTAGGGCTGAATGATGAACCTTGAGGCACTCCAAATATGGGTTTGCTGGCTTCCGAGGAGTAAAGTGCCATGCTGAAAGCTTATGTTCTATCTGTTAAGAAGGAGCAGATCCAGCAAAGAGGTCCGGGGGAATGAGTACTGCTGTGTCTCCTCTGTGAAGGATCATGCAGATGTTGTGTATGGCGGCATTGAGTGCCTTTTCTGTACTGTGGTTGTGCCTGTATCTGGACAGCGTGGCATCGAGGAGCTGGTGGTTGGTGAGGCATTCGTTGATTAGTTTCAATAAGACCTTTGTGGGGTATGGTAGGAGGGAAATGGGTCCGTATTTGGAAAGCATGGCTGAGTCCACGTCTGGTTACTTGAGCAGGGGCATGACAGTGGCATGTTTTCAAGTGTCCAGGAATGTGGCTGAGTCAATGGAGGTGTTGAGGATAGGTGTTAGTGCTTTGCTTATCAGTAGGAATCCTTTTGTTACGGCATGGTGGGGGCAAGGGTCAGCTGTGGCACCCTGAATGGATAGTGTTCATGGTAGCAGCGATTTTGATGTTGTTGAAGTGGGACACAAGGTCAGGGATTGTTCTTCAGTCGTGATGTGAATTTAAGTTGCAACGGTGATGGGGACCGGTATAGGGTCAAAGTTACTGTATATGGAGGTGATTTTGTTACAGAAGAATTCAGAGAGCTTGTTGAAAAGGTCTTGCAAGGGGGTGATGTTTCTGGAGGCGACAGGAGGCGCAATTAAATCTTTGTTGATGGTGAAGATATCCTTGCTGCTATCAGTGGAAGCAACAATGCGATCGCACTTTGTGTTCCGTATCTGCTGGTGGTAGCGTCTTAGTGCTGATTCGAAGATGTCTTTATCTGTGGTGTCTTTACTTATTCTGCATTTGCTTTAAAGGTTGCTTGCAGTAACATTTCATCTGCTTCAGTTTCCCCGTGTACCAGTTGGCCTGTGCCTGGCTCTTGCTATTTGGTTGTGCTTAAAGGGCACCAGGGTGTCAGCACATGCAGTGATCCAGTTGTTGAGGTTCTTGATGGCTTTCGGCAAGTTGCTGGTGTGCTCAGGCTGGTGCACAAGGAGGACCCGGCTTGGCAGTTTCGGCTGGACTGTTTCCATGAGGAACAGGGTCAAGACTGATTTGCAAATGGCTGGGTTCAAACTGGGGTGGCTTGGTGAGCAAAATAACAATGGATTTAACACAATCTCTTGACTGGGGATAAATGTTTGATTAAATAGCATCCCGTCCATCATTTGTTGCTGCAGAACTGGTGCACAAAAAGGGCAGAAGTGCGCTTCTCTTTTGTGATGCTTTACCTGTTGTTACAGCTTACAACAAGTGTTCACATGGAACTTATTTCAGAAACATTTTCTTATTACCACACATTATTATTCTGTGTTGACTTATTATGGTAGATATGTTCTGCCTGATTGTCATCTATTTTTCAGATCAAGTCATATTTCAGTTCAGAAAGATCATCTTGCCGATAGGGTGACATGAATGTCTATTCTTTTTCTTAATATTTATTTCAGCGACACTGAAAATACAATACATTATAGTAAGTATATGAGGCACATAATATAAATTATTATCTAAATTAACAAACGTGGGATCATCATAAGTACTGCGAAGTAACTCAACAAAAGATTATAAAGAAATTCGAATAATCCATAAGAGACTTTTTTAATCAATGGTGCTGCGTTACAGATCAATCCACCACTCCTTTTCAACCATATAAAATGGCGTGTTAAAAGGCTGAGCCACCAGCAGAAATATCACCAGTGTCTCTGTGTCAACATTTCTGATCCAGTGGCGGTGAGAGGGAGAGAAATTGCTGCTCACTGAAGTTATTTAAAGTATGGCTCTTGAAAAGCAACTTTGGCAGGGGCGGCTCCTCCGCTAAGGCGGAGGAGCGTCATCCCACTGCTCTGTGAGCAGTTGAAAAAGGAAAAATAAAATGATAATAACGAACTTTATTATAATTTTATTTTTCTGTCTGTGGCTCAGCTAGTTAGGGGCGGGGAAGGGCTGGACGTCTCAGGAACAGTGGTGGCACTCTCTTAAGTGCGCATGAATGTTTGGCCAAACAGTCATGCGCACTTTGCATGTTCTCAACTGAGGCTGTATTACAGCCTGTTACGGAAAACATGCCCGGGCCCCCAGTCCCTCTCTGAGCACTGAACCACGGTGATAAGACCAATCACAGCGCTGCTGTAAGGCAGCGTTGTGATTGGTCAGGGTAGTCTGGGAGCCTGGGTGCTTCCTGGTTTCTGCTTCCTTCCTGCTCCTGGAGTGATGAAGAGGACCGAGAGGCGACGGCCGACGTGCAGGTAAGTGGCATTTTTATCCTTTTTTTTCATTTACCCCCACCACCTCCCCTCACTACGCCTCCGCCCCACCACCCCCGTTAAGATGCGCTTGCCACCGAACTTTGGTTTAGTTTGACACAAACACCCACAAGTACTGAGAATGAAAAGAGTGCCAGATTAATTGCTTGCTTTTTTGCAGTGGCGCATTCCGTAATCATGAGAAACAGGAAGCAAGGCTTTCTCTTAAGTAAGTAAGCTTGGGGCATCATAAACAGCTATAAAGTGGATAACTGGTGGTAATGCACTTGTTAGAAAGATTTGTGTGCATTCTAATCAAAGGTTCAACTCACCATAAAATTGCATAAAAGGTGATTGTGCCTACTGGAAAGCACAGCATGCAACATGCAGATCAGAGATTTGTTTGTTTTGTTTTTGTTTTTTTATGTAGATAGCTCATTTGCTTACTGTTTTTGTTGCATAGATCCATGTGTTACCTGCAGGTCGCAAGTTAACATCCTTAAACTATACCTTAGTGAGTTATGACCATGCATCAAAGACCTGCAAGCAAACAACATAGGGGCATATTCACAAGAACTTATCGCCGATTTATCTGCACTTTAGCGCCGCAAAAGTGGCGATAGATTTATCGCTCCATTCACAAGCAGGTGCAAACTGCAGACATCGCCAGTTTTCCTGCGATAGCTACCGCAAAAAACATCGCCACGGATGAGTGCGAAAACTAACGCTAATGATATGCAGAGTAGGCGTTCCCGTGCAAAAACACACGAAAACACCACTTCGCGAGATTCTCAACGACCAGTCAGATCTGCGATGCGAACCAAGAACAGGCGATAAGGCGCGTTAGCAGCAGGGATTTAACACCTGCCTTTTGCTGGTGTTAAGCAGGACGACTACCTGCAGTATGAAAGGGAGCCCAGCCCAGAGCCACATCTGAAGACCAACAGATGCCATGGAGACAATGATCATGCAGCTCGGAGAACCAAGAGGGCCACAACACCCACCGCCACCACACCCAGGATCCCCCCCCCCCCGGACCAACCTCCCCGGATTACCACCTAGGCAGTGCAGGACAGAGTACGACTCTAAAACGCACCAGCCCCAGAGACTCAATGCCAGAGGAAGCCATTGGCCAACACAGGCTCAAAAAGACAACCATCCTCCGCATCCTGACCCACATTGCCCACAGGCTGACGGTACCAACACAGCGGACAACCAACATCCCCCCGCAGACAAAGCTGCTGGCTGTGCTGCACCTGTTGGCCCCTGGTACCTTCCAACCAACAACTGCCAGAGTCGGAGGAGTCTCACAGCCAGCCCAATCAAACTCCCTCACACATGTCATGGATGCATGTCCACAAAAGCAATGGCGGGCCCCTGTATCCGCACCACACGATAGTTCCAATTCATAGTGTACCTGCGCAACCAACCCCAATGCCAGCCATGCTAGACACCTCCGTGCCCCAGACCCAAGATCGTAGTAACCGAAATGTGGGTGCGCCAGGTCATGAAGTCCAGTAGTCAACAGTAGTGTAAAAACAGAACTTTATTACAAATACACAAACAAACAAAACGAAAAGCTCAGCCAACGCGTTCCATTCCCAACGGGGAACTTCAACAGGGCAACCTGTCTTCAGAAACCTGTGGGAGAAATGGTGACAATGGTCAAACTTCCGTATAGTCACATGCCTAATCTGGTACAGTGTACTGCACTTGGACAAACCGGAATGCTCACAGGCATGATAAATCATGCATGAGAAGACCGTAACAGAAGTTCACGTGGACGTAACCGTCGTAGGAACGAAAAGGAAGGTAACGACCACATGAACTGCTGTTACGGTCACATCATGCAGGACTCATCCTACCTGAAAGCATCACGGTGTGTGTCAGCTCGATACCCCTGCCCCTCACTCCCCCCACACTGCGCAGGAACATCTTGAGACCACGCAAGGGAACTACGCCATAGCTGGCGTCACGCACGTGTTGGGGCAATTCACAGCACACGTGTACGACTTGTGCCCCCTGCCGACACTGCACACAATCACCGCAACAGCAACCACACGCATGCCATCAATGTGCAGACAAAAGTGGACCACCGTGGCCTGTCCACCGATATCGTCGCAAACTCCCCAGGCAGTGTGCATGATTCCCACATGTCTGCAAGTCCACCACCAACCAGCGCTTTGAGGATGGCACCAATGGTAATGCACTGCCCATTGGCAAGTACCAACTGAACACACCACACACCTCAACTCCACAATCCTACAACTCACAACTGTGGGAATGCACACATCACAAATCCACCACCAAAGTGACTACTGCGTGTGTCTCAGTCTCCGCCATAACCTGTCCATAGGCCTAAACACACATGGCCGACCACCTTCAATGGGCAGATTCACACTGGAGACGAGGTGGCTACGTCCCAAACCAACCCGCGCACATCACGTCATCGCATGCAGGGTCGTGTCTGCCAGGGCTGCGCCCCCCACCCAGCCACGAGGCCGCCGCCATGACCGGTGGTGCCTGCGCGATCCTGTGCGCCTGCTGTGCCCCAGCCCTGGTCCCCAGACCAGTCCACCGCCCAGCGATGACTGCCCACCCCTGCGCACCCAGGCCTCAATGCTCACCTGCCGCCACCGGCGTGTCTCCAAGAGGGCCCTCCATGTGCCGGTGCAACCTCCTCAGCCGGTCGCTGGTTTCCACGCCACAGGCCCCCAGCGCACCCTGCGGCACCGCACCATGGAGTCATGTGTGTGCTGACTGCTGCCTGCGCGTACACTGTGATCCAGCAGGGCACACTGTTCAAATTGAGTCTTGATTCGCTGGACGCCGTATCGAGGCCAATGCATCATCGCAGGCTGCACACCCGCTCAGCTCTTCAGGTGGGCCTAACTCAGTGCAACGCAAGTCACGGACCCCTCATGACTGAGTTCCGTGGATGCGGACGCCATCATGTCACCTCCGGCAGTGGGGGATGTGCTGTGGTGGGCCCATTTTATTGGCAGGGTCACATGTCCTGTGACGCCTGTGCTGGATGGGTGTGGTGTGGGTGTAAACCAGCCCTCAGGGAGTGGCTGTGGCTGTGGCATGCTGACAACTAGACCAGTGATCAGCAGATCACTACAGGGAAGACCTGGGACAAGTAGCTTTGTCGTCCCCCCCGTAAGCATAAGCGGAGTGAGCTGGGCTGGCGTATGCCAGTCCAGCGTAGGGGTGTGAACAATGAGCCCGGGGCTCTGGGCTTGCTTCAGTTCTGGGCTGGACAAGGAAGTAACTGATGCTTGTGTCTCCGTTGTAGTGTCTATGCCACACGGACCGCAATCGGCAATGTTGCACCCTGTGACTCAAGTCCCACGGCATGAGCAACATGGATGTAAGGGGGAATCACTGACCCTACATCCATCCATACTTTCATACTTGACTGATCAAAGACATGACACATCTGTGCGATTCTGAATGTTTAATTCACATCCAGTGGAGTGTTGAAGCTGGAGCAGTACAGGGCCATGCAAACCCCACTTCACATTATTGGCCCGTGGAGGGCCAGCCAGAGTCCTTCAGGGAATGACAAGTACATCGGAAGAGGAAGAGTTCAGTCCACAGTCTGATCGCTGTGTCATTGGTAACCAAACAGAATATGGCAGTCCATGTCGAGGTCCAAGGTGAGTGTTGCAGAGTGTATCGGGGACAGTGGAAGGTGATGATGCAAAGGGCAGAACCAAGCAGAAACAGGCCATATGGCGGAGATTAATTCTACTGCCTCCTCCTTACCAGTAAGGTTGATTCACCTGCATCTTCGTCCTTTGATGTCACATGTGCCACACACGTGGGTGGTGGTGGAATGTCGGCCGCACTGTGTGCCACTGACACATCAGGGGCCAGAGGTGGATTGCCTGCCGCACTGTGTGCCACTGACACATCAGTGGCCGGAGGTGGATTGCCTGCCGCACTGTGTGCCACTGACACATCAGGGGCCGGAGGTGGATTGCCTGCCGCACTGTGAGGCACTGGCACATCAGCGGGCAGAGATGTGGATGTAGAAGCAGCAGCAGCATTCATCTGCGCCAGGCCTTGAGGCAGCAATGCCATGACGATGTGCTGCAGGGCATGGAAGGTCCCAGCCACATCTCGCTGGTGTGCAGCTGTGGCAGCCATTCTTTCCGCCTACATCCGCTCCATGTTCTCCATGAGCCCCCGCATCTGTTCCAACTCCCGGCTGACATCGCTGGAGCCACTCTGACTGGACAGTTGTTCTTGTCTCAGTATCATGACTCCAGCGATGTCAGCCATGGATTGTTGGAGAGCATGGAGCGGACTGTGGGTGTCCGTTAGGGACTGTAAGTGGTCCCTGATGGGAATCAGACACCCATGTATGGCATCAAGTTTGGCTGCCATGAGGTCAAACCCCACCCGCACCTGATCAGTCATCTTCTCCTGGACCTCTAACACACGGCGTTGGAAGGTCATGTGTTGTTCGTGGGGGTCCTGGGGGTCCTGGGAGACAGCCGGGGTGGTAGGTGCTTCCTGCTGTGTGGTCTGTGCAGGGGGTGGGGTCTCCTCGATGCAGCTGGGCTGCCCTGTTACTGGAGGTGGGGTGCCGAAGCTGTCAATGAGGACTTGGAGGGCTTCGGTGTCGATGTTGGGGATGTCCTCATCGTCATCAGTGAAGAGTTGTTGGGGCTGCTCTGTAGGAGGTGTTGATGCTCCCTCTACAATGTGAAGGGGAGATGCAGTATTACATTGTGTTCACATGTATGTTGACGCATTGTACAATTTCACATACAGACTGCATGACAATCTACATTGTGACTGTTTAGGAGGAGCTGCCTATTTGATGCGGGACAGTGGACATTTCGACAACATCACGGATATGTGTTTGTACTTGTACATTGACATCTCACATTTCCCTGCTATGCCAAATGTGATTGGCCAGTTTCTACACACAAGCGGCACCTGTTGTGTCCTCTGTCCTGTTGTAAACGTGTTGCAGTTTGTACCACATTGTTGTCAATGCTGATGTGCTCTGAATGTCATGTGTGTGTGCTGCATTTTGGGAGAGTCACCCGTGCAGCTCTGATTTTGCTGCCCCTTGTCCCTTTCAGGCGGTGTGCCTTTGACTTCTGTGCCCATACAGTGCTGAGATGTTGCAGACTTGGGTGAATTTGGGTCTTGGTGGGAGTTGGGACTCTGGGGCATGGTTTGTCCGCAGATGTGTTGTTGACATCAGACGTTGTTTATGCAGGTGGATGTGTCAGAGTGTGACCTGCTCCTTTACGGATGTGGTCCACACTCAGCCACCTCAGTGTGGTGGCGTGCACCATGTCATGATGATCGGACTGCAGCCATGCTAATCGTCATGCAGTGTCACTTGCATTGTCAGTGTGGCTCATGGACCCGCAGCTTTGCTGGGTTCAGCACATGTGCATGGGTTGGTTGTGAGATAAGTGATGTGTGGGCAAGCCTCCTCTGGGCACATAGTCGACGGGGGCCTACGTGCTGTTGCTATGTGTGCTGCAGTGTGCCAAGGGGATCAGGGACATGATCCAGAGTCATTGTGGGTGTGCACTGTGCTCCGCTTGATTGTGCATGTGTGCCATTGTGCCCATCTCCCCCCGTCCCCCCAGTCCCTGGTCATTACTCACCCTGTTGTGTCAGGTCATGATGAGCAGTGTCCGGTCCCCCAACACCTGCCACAGTCTCCCCACTGATGACTGTGGACACCATTTTCTCCATCTCACCCAGCTCCTCCTGTGGCGCTGGACTCCCACCTCCAGTCTGCATTGCTGCCTTCTGGTTGTTGGTGAGTTTCTGCTTGGTCTTGCACTTCACATCATTCCAGCGCCTCTTGACCTCGTCCATTGTCCTCCTCAGCACTCCGACTGCATTCACCTTGTCCACGATGGACTGCCATGTTCCATTTTTTGTTGCTAATGACACAGTGGAGGTGACGAACAGTTGTTGATGGTGTTCTATCACCTCCGTGATCAGGATCCTGTTTTCCTGCGGACTGAACCGCGTCTTCCTCTTCTTCTTGTCCTTGTCCTTCCCTGTCCCCGAGGTCCCAGGCTGCTCCTCCGGGGGGCTTGTGGGGTTCTGGCCATCCTCTGTACCTGCTCCGGCTGCCTCCATTGTGCTTCGCTGTAGTTTGGTTTTTGTTTGTGTTTTTTTTTTCTGCTTTTGTAGTGGATTTTCCCGCCTGACGTGTGTGAATTGCAGGTCTGGCGCTGCTTTTCGCTGATTGTCTTATCGCGGTTGGGCCCTTCGCAACTTTTTTCGCGTTCGGGTTTGGATTTTCATCGCCGTCCCGGCAATGTTATCACGGACATTTGACGCGTTATCGGGAGACTATCGCATGTTACCGCCGTGTTGAAAATACGATGTTAACCCGGAGTTATTTTCCTGCGATAGACGGCGATATGAAAACTTGCGTTAACCTATTTTGGCGATGTTTATCGCACGTTCTTGTGAATATCCTCCATAGTATATATTTAGAATCTTACTGTTCCTCCCCCCACCCCCCATCTTTTCTTATTTTAATGTTGCTAAAAAAAGGCTTACTTTGGGTAGTAACGAACACTTATTAGCAAGTGCTACATATATGGTTATCAGTGTAATACCTAATAGACCAATTCCCTGCTTAACCCTCTCAATTGACGACGAAAAAAGTAAATAAATCAAAATGACACAAAAACATTACCATCAAAAACCAATAACCACTACAGCAGCAATCTGAGCAAAGCAATAAATGGGTGAACAAGAACATTCTGTGCCCAATGCACTTGCAGCAGGACTCCTTGGGCTGGGACAATCGAGATGCAATAAACACAAAGGGGCATATCATCAAGCTGCAGCGATAATTATCGCTGGCCGCGCTTAGCGTACGATTTTTTATCGCCGGCTATCGCTAGAAATTATCGCCATGCTAGCGCTGTATTAACAACGCATAGCGCAATGGCGATAATTATTCTAGCGATAGCGGTGTTTGCCATGGAACATCGCTGGTTTTCCAGCGATGTTCCATGGAAAACGGCGATAACCTTGCTGATACGACCCTGTGGTCGTATCAGCATAATCCACCCCAATGCAAAGTATAGGTAAGTCAGCATTTTAGCAGACGTTAGTTATTGGCGAAAACCGCGGTTTTCGCCAAAAACTAACGTCTGCTAAAATGCGTGGGCCTGCTTGTAAATATCGCGATGTGCACATCAGTGATAATTTACAAGCAGTACTGCCCAGTGACGCCCACTTTGCATCTCATTAGAGATGCAAAGCGAGGCGTTGGGAAAACGGGTGCTAACATGTGCTAATGCATGTTAGCACCCACTTGTAAATAGGGCAATAGTTTTATCTCCGCTTTTTTGGCTTTTAAAGCCAAAAAAGCGGAGATAAGGCCCTTGTTGATATGCCCCAAAGTTACTCTAGTTCAGGATGTAATAACCCTCTTCCCATCTTGAATTCTGGCAGGTCGCAGCTCCATCTACATCATTTCCATCGTCCCCCAGACCTGGATTGTTAGTCCTGGACAGTGGGCAATGGACAGAAGGGATCCATCAGCGGGTGTTTTCGGATAGCTTCAGTAGTGCAGAGAATGACGATTCTCAGATTAACATGACAAGAGAATCAGGATTTCACTAAAGACACGGAGGCTAACATTATGCATAACCTTTTATTGCCACTCCTGCACAGCAGCACCTTCAAAGAACCTCTAACGAAGAACAATCCAGAACTGGAACATTAATAAACAAGAAATGTCTCTTGCATAGAACTCTCCTCCTCTCTTAAATGCAAAACTGTGCAGCCACTTCTCCATCTTCTGCAACTTGTATACTCCATGTACTTCTTAATCTTTTACGACTGTGAATCTGTAACCAAAAATCTCTATTAAAAAACTTCTTATCCAAAATACGCAATACTATAATACAGGGATACGCAAAGTACGGCCCGAGGGCCGCATGCGGCCCTCCTGACCATTAATTGCGGCCCCCTAATTTACAGCAGCAGTGGGCTGTTGTTCACTTGACAGAGCAGGAACATTCAGAAACCTGTGAAACAGGCATACTTTATTTGTATGTTAACTAAACTAAAGGAAAAGAAGCAAAGAATGTTTCCTAGACAACTTATCTTTAGCATGCATCTGCTTCGCGTTTCCCTACGCCCACCTTTAAACACCCAACCCCTGCCCTGCTGGCATCAGTGCGGCCCTTGGGAAGCCAAGGACAGTACTTTGCGGCCCCCGGGAAAATGTTTGCGAGTCCACATGCTATAATTCAATGTCCAAAATTATTATTATTTTTTTTAAATAAACAATTACTTATCACATTCTTTAATCTCTGTCTATATAAAAAAAAAGTTTTGTTTTTTTCACTTATATTATTAAGGGTGAGGAGGGAGGGATAATGTTAGCCTCAGAGTCTTTAATGAAATCCTGATTCTCTTGTCATGTTAATCTGAGAATCATCATTTTATTACAAGACCGGGGGCTACCATTATCAGACATATGCTCAATTGGTCAAAAATAATATTTTGCAAATGTACCCACATTTGACCAATCTGCCGCTTTTAAAATATTCTCCAGACTTCCACCATACCAACAAGACTTACTCGCCATTGCCCCCCTCACAGAGTGGGCGTTAAAGTTTTCCATATTCACACCAGCCTGTTCCATTGCAATTCTCACCCATCTTGAAATTGTTGCCGTACTTACCGCCTTAAATGGTTTAACAAAAGATATCAATAATTGATACTCACCATCCCTACTATTCTCCAATACTCGACATTCATATTCTTTCAAACAATCTACCACACATAATTTCTTACATTCCTCAAATTTAGGATATAATATGGAAGTTGACATAGTTTTGGTTCTTTGCCATATCTCAAAAAACACACCATCCGGACTGAAATTCCTATTATTTACCTCTAGATATTTAACATCTGATACTCTTCTACATGGCACCAGACAAAAAAGTGTAGCTAACTTAACAGAAAGATTCTTATTATTCAAATATTTGTTTATCTGCTATGAAAGAAATAATTTAGAACCAAATCTACAACCCACAACACATACCATGCTCTAGGACAGAGTTCTTCAAACTGTGGGGCGCGCCTCCCTGGGGGGCCATGACTGACTTCCCAGGGGGGCGCAAATGGCTCTTCAACTATTTGCAAATAAGGAAGGTCTGGAAGCCCGAATGTATTCATTTGTTGCGTTTCCGGGCAATCTTGATTTACATACAGCAGTTGAAGGGCTTTAACAGAGAGTATGAATTGTGATCCTGGATGCCCTGAGGTGGGGGTCAGTGAGGTGGGTGGCAGGGTCAAGGATGTGGTTAAAAAGAGAAATATATTCTGTAACAAGTTTGCTATTTTCCTAACATTCAGGTAACTGGGTAAACAAAAATGTGCACATGTTAAATGGAAAATAAATGGAAGTTAAACTAATCAATTTTACTAGGAAACCTCAGTTTCCTAATGCAATTAAGGAAGATGTCTGTTTGTGGCCAGAAAGCAGCACCACTAGAATTATGCAGCAGGAAAGGACCAAAGTTATGAGGCAGGGTTATATAAATAATATTGCAAGAAAATGGAAATAATGCAACTTAATGTGGCACATTTAATGATAGTATTTCATTATTGGTCCATTTGTACACATGTGAATACTGTCTGGGCAAAGATTTCACTTCATTAGTACCAGTTTCCCACCAAAATACACCAAGGAGCAACTGAAAGGTGACTAATCACCTTTTGTGAAGGGCTGTCCACTGTGTGGCAACACATCGCTACATTTTTAATACCTTTTAATCCGTTTGAGTTAGAAACATTTTTTTTCTTAAAATTTGCAGATTATGCAGCAGATGATTGATTAAGTGGCAAATGTGTCAAAATCCATAATTATGTGGAAAATGCAGCAGAATTGCATACGTTCATTGGTCCTGCCAGAAAATCACAAAGCTGAATCCTGGTTGGCGCAGTGGGGAATAGTGGCATGCGTATATATAGTGCTAAAAAGTCCAAGCGTTTGACAGAAAACACTGTGAATATGTAAGTCATCATTTTTATCTATATATTTTAGTAATAAGTAAACAGACTACACCTAAAAACATTTTGATGAGTGTTCATTAAAAGTTCAAGAACTCAGCTGGTGACACCTCACATTAACTCTTAATAATAAAAAACCTTTGTGGAGCTACAAGCGGCTCCATTAGTTCAAGCCTTTACTGGCTCCATCACTTAATCTCCATGTGCCCAAAAACAAAACAAAAATTCCGACCCTGTGTAATGTAACTGGTGTTCATGTAAGGGAGCACTCCAATGCCCTTGGGCCAAGTTTGCGCTGAATAGAACTCCCCAAAAAAGGTACAGAGCCTGTTTCAAAACAGTAGTGATTATCAGGCATTGGTGGGAGAGGGGTGAAAGAGACAGAGGAGATATCCTTCTACTCAGGACGGCTGCTTTCTATCACTAGTGCAACAGGCGTAGTTGGATTGGCGACAGGTGTGCCAGGTGAACAAAAGGCACCGATTATGGGGAGCAGAATTTGTTGGTCAATTTCTGTTTTTCTTTGATGAATTTGCTCTTGTAGCTTTCAGATTTATTGTGAATTATGAATTACTGAAAAGGTATCCATGAAAATATCTCATAAATCCCGACCCCCTGCGCTCAGCCCTGTCCTCCACTCCCCAGTCCGTGCCATAGAGTTTTGAAGGGGGCTCAACTTTAAAATATTTGGCTTTGGGGGGCCTCAAAGAAAAAAAGTTTGAAGGCCTCTGCTCTAGGAGGTCTTTTCAATCTCATAATCTTTAATATTCTACAAAGTAAAACATTGCAAGCTACTGACTTAACTCCAACAAAAAAAATGTCCAGCAGAAATAGCTGACCTAAAATAATTTATTGTCCTATAACTTAATCCCTTCTCAAATTGCTCCACTAAAAAATTTCCAACCTCCACTACAGGTGCCTCCACAGGATCCATATTCCTTTCCAAGCACCAACGAACCCAAAAGTTCCAAACTCCTTTATACCTTCCCCTGATTCCTGGTGCCCAACACTCCTTGAGTAACTCTGCAACCCCGTGTGAAAGGCCCTTGAATGCTCCAGATCTCCTGACACCTTCCAAACAAGAAGGTTCAACATTCCACTCAGTACCAAAAGATGTTCTACTCCTTCCTCGTTTGTCAACAAACCTTCCTCTGCTAAAATCAGCTATGGAATCTCGCATGCCAATTCCAACACTGCTGGAAACCATGAGTGAGACACCCAAAAAGGTGTTACCAATACCAACTGACATCTTACCCTCCTTACCTTCAGAAGTACTCCCTGGATCATTGCAAAAGGAGGGAATGCATAACTCTTTATCTCTGACCAATTTTGCTGAAAAGCATCTATCACTGCAGCCCCTGGATCCGGTAACCAACTGAAATACCTCAGAAAAGTCAATCTCTTTGCAAACAAATCCACATTCAATAAACCCAAAATTTGTTCTATCCTCCTGAAATACTCTCTCCCCAGCATCCAATCATTGTAATCCTTCACATGTATCGAATTCCAATCTTCCACTGCATTCTGTTCTCCTGGAAGATACTCTGCTTTTAATGATATCTTGTGTTCCAGACAGAACATCCACAACTCCTTCGCAACATCCGAAAGACCCTTGGATCTGCAACCTCCTAACCGGTTTATATAAGCTACTGATGAACTGTTGTCCATTTTCATCACAACCATCTGTCCCTGTAACTTCTCCCTGAAACTCCTCAAGGCATACAACCCAGCTTTCAATTCCAGACAATTTATGTGAAGATCCTTCTCTGGTCCTGACCAAGCACCATATATCTCCTGAATCCCTAATCATGCTCCCCATCCTAATCGACTAGCATCCGGCACCAAAACAAAATCTGGAATACAGCCAAAAATTGCTCTTCCATTCCATGCTTCCAGATTGTGCATCCACCAACTCAATTCTTCTATTGCTTCTTGATTCAACTTCACCTTGTCTCCATACCATAAACCTCTTCTCAAGGCATCTGCCTTCACTCTCTGTAAAGCCCAATAATGCAAAGGTCCTGGAAAAATTGCTTGGATTTTATGAAGAAAACAACCCTAAGATCCTCGCCAAATCCATCAAAGTCAATGAAACTTTCTGCAAAGCTCTTTGAACCTCCTATTTTTTATCTACTTCACTTTTTTTTCTGGTAACCTTAAAACGTCCCCAATCGTGTCTTTCTTGAATCCTAAAAACTCCAAATTCTGAGACTGTATTAATATCGATTTATCCTGTTTATCAAGAATCCTAAACTTTCCAACAGTATAATTGTTTTTTTGAGTTGTGAAACCAGTTCCACCACATCCTGAGACATCAATAAAATGTCGTCCAAATACACAATCAAACGGAATCCTCTCTCTCTGAAAAAAGCTACCACTACTCACATCACCTTTGTGAAGCACCATGGCACCGAAGATAGACCAAAAGGGAGACATAAAAATTTATTTAAAAGTTCTTTCATCTGAATTGTAGACATTTCTGACTTTCTTCCTTCATTGTTATAGTGAAATAAGCATCTTGTAAATCTAGCTTCACCAACCAGTCCATTGACTGTAGCACATCCCTTTAAAGATAGATCCTTTCTATCTTGAAATGCCTGTAAACTAAAGACCGATTTAAACTTCTCAAGTTTATTACCGGTCTCCATCCTTTGTCCTTTTTCTCCACTAAAAACAAAGTGCTGACAAAACCTTTCATGTGATCATCTACCATGCAAATCGCCCCTTTTGTAACATTGCCTCCATTTCTAAATCTGCAACTCTGACCTGTTCTTGGGATAAATTTAACCCCTTTGGTCCCTTTACCTCAATTGGTTGCTGTACAAATTCTATTTCGAATCTCTGTCCCACTTTTAAAACCCATGGATCTTTTGTTATCTTTTTCCATTCCTTTTGAAACATTTGCAAATGTCCTCTGACTTTTTTTAGGGAAGAACCAAAAATGATCTGCATACTCACCTTGTGATCCGGAAGCTGATTGGCTTCTTCCTCTACTTCCTCTTCCTCTGTTAAACAGACCTCTTTAAGGAAAGAAACTTGAGGACCCCTGGAATCCTCTTCCTGCTCCTCTGTACACATAGTTATATTGGGACCTCTGAAACCCCTGGCCAGCATAAGGTCCACTTATGCTGGCCCTTCCAAAAACATCTCCAAATTCCTTCCTCATATTGTTTTGTGCTTTTCCGAGAGCAGTAAACGTGGACACATTTGCCCAAACTCTTTTTCCATGCCCTCACCAAACTGCAAACCTTTAGCCTCCTCACTGGGTTCCTTGCCTGCCATCTCTCCTAATTTAGGATTTATTTTTATTATCACAGATTTCCTGCATTCTGCCAAAAGCCCTGAGTTGGAATTGCTTAAAAATACAATTGCCCTTTGCCTCCATCCTTGCAAAAGTTGAATATCAACCTGCTCTCCGTTAATATGTGCTTCCTCAGCCATGTCCATTATCTTTGCTAATGGACCTAATATGTCCAACAATCGATCTTGACATTGTTTCAAAGATCTTTCTTGACCCTTGCATGGGTCCCTTCCCATTTTAAGTATTCATATCTGGATCAAGATTAGGTGTATAACGCACCTTGTTATCAATTTGTTGTCTTGAATACTCCGCTCTTAAAACATTTCTTATCTCTCGTTCCAGAGGTTTCCTTATCCATTGTTTTATAAATTTGCCAACATGATCCAGAGGCCACCAATCAGCACTTCTTGGGTGCCTTAAGTCATATGAACTAAACATCTCTTCCCCTAACGGATCTTTAATCACTGTGTCACAAGAAGAAGCAATATCATTCTTCAAATCATCATTCAAGTCATCGTCCTGATCAACATCAAAAATGTATTCATCATACGTTTTATCACCACTTTGCGCAACTTTATTGTCATTATGCATAACATATTCCTCTTTGGATAAATTCTGAGTGCCGCTATGGGCACCTTTGCTCTGCATGCCGCCACGTGCACCAACTTTTGTCATGGAGGTAAATCCATCCTTGCTGTTCTTATTCAAATGTTTTGTTTTCCTAACCTTCTTAGCTGGTCTACTCTCTTTCCTGCCTTCATCCTCTTCAGAGAACGACAAGAAATCTTCCTTAGACTTTATTTCCTTTCTTTTCCTATCCATTACAATTTCTACTACTTCCCTTATAGAAGATTTCATCTCACTTTGTATTAACTTCCTCAAGCTTTCCTCACTTACTCTCCCTTCAACCAACTGTTGATTTACACTACTCTCTTCTGAAGACAACTTAAATAAATATATAACCTTTTTTCTTTTCACCCTCAAAACCTTAACTGTATGTATAACCTCTCTATTCTGATACTCCAAAAAGACGCACCTCTTCGCTCATCTGATCGTTAGTGAATGGCTTTCTCTCAAAACCCGCTGACTTTCATTTATTTTTTACATATTTCATATTTAATTCATTAGATTTGGCCCAAAATAAGATGGCCGCCGAGATCTTGAGAGATCACTGCGAACTAATCAATGGACTCTTAATTTGTTTGCCGATAGTGTGACCGTGAACGGTCAACCGTCACGCTACTGGCTCCTCTCTTACTGCACAAGCCTCAGCGAAGCAGCCTCACGCGACTCCAGCTTCTCGTCACTAGAGTCTTGTGCAGACTTCTACATATACCACGAGCCTAAGCAGAACATTCGCACTTGAACCCGCCGGCTCATCTCAACAGACTTGTGCCACCTAAAACCAATGGTAAGCACGCGTGCAATCTCACGCTCTCCCTTTTTTTTTTACTTTAACTTCACTTCAATTAAGTAGATTCAACTCGTGTGAAATCATGTATGCTCCGAGCGCATAAACCACAAATCCTAATACTATGCACATTCATTTTTTTACCTTCACCAAAAAAAACTTCCTCTAAAAAAATACATAGACATATGAAGAATCTCAACTCGACACACACACATTGCCTCTGAAAATTAGAAGCTTTCACATAAATTACTGTAATTCCTCTTTCATACTGATCCAGCGGGTTACTCGCAGCAAGCATTCATACACCGAATACTCACCTGGGCCCATACATTCATACTACGCTAGCAATTTCCGCTGGTGGGTCAGTTGTACTCTTTATCAAAATCCCTGCTACCAATTACTTTTCTGATTGAAGAGTAATGACTTACCAATGGACCCTTTGCTAATTGGGAAGTTTAAAATGAGTGACGTTCATTACAATTCATAAATTCTAAAATAATCACTGAGTCAAGAAGTTTTAAAATGTTTATCTAAAGTTTTAGCAGAGTAAAATACAGAACCACATGATACTTAATCGTATATCAAGGATGAAGCATAATAATCAATTATCGATCAATGACGGCTTCTCAGAAAGGAGAAGATAGAGACAGCAGCACAACTAAGGTTGCATTTATATTTACCTAAAGGTGCGAGAAACCAAACCCCTTGGCCAAGGAGTTGGAAAGATAGGTCTCAGGAAGGATGAAGAGCAAAGACCTCCAGACCAGGTTCAGGACAGGACAGGTAACCTCTCTATCAACGACGCCTGCGTCGTTCCCCTCTCTGATACTTCGCTTCTCCTTGCTTCTCTCGAGTCGTCTTCTAGGAATCCGCCGCCCCCACCTCAGGACCTCTCTGGACAGCGATTCAGTCTGCAATCGATCAGCTCGTTCTGTGGTTCTCCCAGCTGACAGCCTTAATGCTTAATGCTAACGCTAACTAATTTGCTAATTCTATATCTATTATACCCTTCTACTGTTATGTTATGTTATGTTATAACAATTTGTATAGCGCACTACTACCCATAGGTGTCTAGGCGCGTTGCGGACCACATACTGAAGCAGGAGACTAGTTTTTAAAAAGCCAGGTCTTGAGGTGTTTCCTGAATTCAAGCAGGGATGTAATCTTCCTAAGAGAAAGCGGAAGCGCGTTCCATATTCTAATGGTACTATGTCTGAAGCTCCTACCCCCTCAGTTCATAGTTTTAACTCTGGGGGTAAGCATTAAAAGGCGTTAGCTGATCGTAATGACCTACTGGGAGAGTACCAATTAAAAACGTGATGAAGAAATTGTGGGCCGTCACCATGAAGTGCCTTGTGTGCGATGCAAAGTGCCTTGAATTTTACATGCTGGCCAACTGGAAGCCAATGCAGATCTTGAATCCCGGCCCTGATGGACTGGTGTTTAGGGACATCCAGAACCAATCTGGCAGCGGCATTCTGAACTGATTGTAGCCTTCTGAGCTGGTTGGACTGCAAATTGATATACAAAGCGTTACAATAGTCCAACTTAGATAAAACCAAAGTGGTTAAGACAATTTTCCTAGCCTTTCTAGGAATGTAGGGAAGGATTTTGTGCATCATTTTGATTGTAAAAAACGCAGAGGACACCACCTTTGAAATCTGAGATTTAAAATGAAGCTTCTCGTCTATTATGACCCCCAAATATTTTGCTTTCGCCACCGGAGTAGGGATACTCCCAGATACCTCCCATTAATGTTTCAAATTCATGGGCCCACTACTTCTGATTGGACGGGGACAGGGGGTTGATCCTCACACCATGTCAATTTAGTTCAATTTCTTTAAGCCCATTGTTTTAAAATACCGCCCATCACAATTAATACATTTGCTTTATTTCCCACCCGTTTCCCATTGATTCCGCAATACATTTTGTATACATTTGTATCGACTTTTGGTACATTTCAGATGAACTTGTGAACCAGGCTTTGCGACCTTGGAGAGCTTCCAAGTTGACTTCATCGCTTCCTCTGGTCAGCCTTTCAGGGCGCATGTGCAGAACCAATGTCTCTCGAGCTGCAGTTCAACCAACCCAGGCCCATTTACAAACTAATAAAAGTCAAAGAAAGAAATATTAAAATCACAAATAAATGATCTTACTGTATACCCACTTTGTCTACTCTATTCCCATTTAATTATAAAATCCATCCCGCATTAATAGCGTTAGAATACCACAGTTTTAATTGCAGCTTATGCGCAAGCTTTAGCACGTGAAAACATTAAGCAGCCATTTTAATACACACTGCGCAGAAGCAAAGGTTTCCCTCCAGGCAAAGAAAGACGTCATACCATGTGATATGGTTGACACATGCGCAGTGAAGTTCCCGTGCATTAGCGGCCATTTTGGATTAGGCAAGCGTTACTTGTTAGTTTTAAACACATAGGCAAGCTTCTCTAGGATAGTGTTCATGTGTGCATTGGTTAGTAGAGACATTACAAAGATTAATAATTAATACTGTGAGAGGATTGCTTACGAGCAAGTCTCATTGTGAGTTCTTGCTCCATCAATCCCCTCTCTGATGGCGTTTCTGAGCCATCAAAATACTACCCACAACCAGATGCCAACTTTTAGCATAAAATTGTCTCAGCTTCATTTTTACACTTTCTATTTTTATCATCTCCTTTCAGTTTCTTGTATAATTCACTCTTCAGATCTTCTAATTCAATTTCATAAAACTTTCGTTTCTTTCCTTTTCCTGTCACTCTATACGTCTCATTCCTTCTTCAACATTTGCACCATGTTATTATTGACAGTACTATTATTGCTATCCCTGCTAAGGGTACTAATATTTGACCTATAAGTCCTTTCCCTACATTAGCAAACCAGGTACCAATTGACGCTATATTATTCGTCAATCTTGCCCATACACTATCAACTTCCAGTGGTTTTAGTTCATTCTCAAGTTTTGTTATATTCTGTATATATGTTCCAATTTCTGCACTTTTGTCAGGTATGTATGTACAACAGTGTTTCGTTTTCAATAATTTACAGACTCCGCCCTCTTTTGCCAATATTATATCAAGAGCAAGTCGATTTTGCATAACCATTGATCTAATCGCAACCATCTCCGCATTAATCATTAGAAATCCTCCAGCAGTGTCCGTTGATAAACGATCAACCACTGTAGATAATTTACATATTTTCCTTGAGTTCAGAATTATTCCCACTGAAGGTATCAATGCACCAAATATATCACCTACAATTTCAGAAAAACTAGCTCTTTTACTACGGGTTAATTCACTATTATTTTCATTGCTCCCAGTGTTCCTTTTTACGTGGTATATCTTTGGAAAAACTATTCCAAAATAACAACTTCCATACCACCGTGCAGGAAGCCTAAAGTAAGCCTTATTCCCACACACATAATAAATTCCAGGAAAAACTGAATCTGTTCCTCCTTTTAGTCCCCAACCTCCAAGAATTAAGAAATTATGTTCACATTCACTGGTACCGATGAAAATATTGTTATACTTAGTCTTTAACCTATGTAGACAAATTTTCCCTGTCTTTACAAAATTCAGAGCCATAGCAGCTTGAGCCTTGCCAGGAGTGTAACTACCCTCTTTCTCAGCCCAAGGTGGCAGATGAGACTTATGCTCAGATGCTTTCTTTTGGAAATCTTGCCTCCTATTTTCTACTAAATTTAAAAATATCTTTTCTTCTTCATGTAATGAACATGTTAGATTGCTTCTATGTGCATGTGTTATGTCTATCGATTTCATTGTTAAGAAAAATTCTCCCATAAATTGTGCATCTTGACTACTAAGCACCGGATTCATATTCTTTCGAATCGGAACCTCAGAAAATATCACATCTATATCTGAATAATAATACTGAAGTCTCCCTGTTCTATAAAATAAACTAGTTAATACACTACATGATATGCCATAGGTTAATGGTAAATGATGATATGTTAACCCTTCTGCTACTGATTCGGGTAATTTCATACAAACATAGCAATTACTAACTTCCATGGTATCTACATATTGAAACAATAATTTTGTGAAAACATTCAAACTAGTGTCGTTATCTGCTACCACATGATAAAACTCTGGTTCATCTTCTGCTTCTAATTCTACTCTATTACTCCTCAAATTATCTATCCTTCCCTTCGTTTCGTTGTTAATCTTTTTATCCATTATCAGAAGGTAAGGAATTGCTATGATCACAACTAACCATACTATAAGTACCACTACCAGACTACATATGCATATAGCACAGCATCTTTTACAACATTTCCGTTTCGGTCTCCCAGAAACTCTATCGTCAGGCATTTTGACAAGGAAGATTTCTCTTCTTATCCTTCTTTCCAGACTTAAACGTTATCAGGGTGGTTTTATTTCTTTTTCATAAGTCAGTTCCGCACTTGTTCCTTCGTCACCACTTCCACTTGACTCTGAACTCTTGTAGTATTCAAGGATTATATAAGTCCAATCAGGACCTTTAAATTTATTGTTCACGAGTTTCAGTCTTTTGCTTTTACGTTTTACAGTTCCACTTGCTTGTCCAGTTAGGCTTGTTACTTCATTTACTTGTTCTGGATCTTCACTTCTGGTTTCTATATGGTATTTCACTCTTTTAATGACACTAGGCCAATGATCACCTTTTCTGACCTTCTTTGTTTGCACTGTCTCTTCACTTCTTATTTCTTCTTCAGAAATTCTTTTATTTTCAAATTGTGGCACGGTTTGTTTTTCTTCGATTTCAGTTTCTTCTTCTATTTGTTCTTTTTCAGGTCTTATTGGTTTTTCTTCAATTGCTCCAATGTGAGTTTCTAGCAACTGACCTTGTTCAGGATTTACGTCTTCATGCTTGAGGTTCTCATAATCCTCTTCTTCTTGAATGTATTTTCCTAGATCTAACTGATTCTGATCAGGGCTTATTGCACTTTGTACTTCTGCAGCCTGACCGCGTTCTTCTAAACCTGTTTGTCCCTGCTCAAATTTTGTTATTTCGTTGTCGATTTGAGCCCAATTTCCTCTCCCTATCTGGTCCTGCTCAGGTGCTCTTATTGTTTCATTTTCCTGATCCTGAGCGGCTTCTTCTTCACCTATCTGGTCTTCTCTAATTTCTTCTAATTTTGATCGGCTTCTTGTTCTGTTGTAAATTTCTGGTATGTCATCCACTGGTATCCAGTCCTGACTTGTGCTTGGTTGTTCTTCTTCAGCTTCTCTCGAATCTCTCACCTGGGATTCTTCAGCTGCCCAACCTTCAGCTTCCTCAGTTATTGATGCTGTCTAAGGATCTTGTCCTTCAGGCTCTGGCACCCTTTTGGTGTGGCTTACATGAATCCAATTAGGCAATCCTGCACATTTCACTGCTGTGTTCGTAACTAGTATAACCTGACAAGGTTCGCCCCACCTGGGTGATAAACACGTTTCTCTGGTGTGATGCTTCACAACCACCCAATCTCTGGGGTTTAGATCATGTTCTTGCTCAGGCTGTCTGGAAACTGCGTCTTCTCCAACCTGGTGAGAGACAGAACACACTAGGTCAGCCAATCCTTTGCAATAATCCAGAACCATATCATCAGTTATGTTCAGCAGTTTACTTGTAGGTACATGTGCTTGTCTCATTGCTCTTCCCATGATTATTTCGTGCGGACTCAATCCGGTATTTCTATCAGGATTGCTTCTGAGTCCCATTAAAACAAGTGGCAATGCATCTGGCCAATCTAACGATGTTGATGCACACATTTTTGCCAGTCTTGATTTTATTGTGCCATTCATTTGTTCAACAATTCCAGAAGCTTCTGGGCGATACGCACAGTGCAATTTCTGCTCAATTTGGAATGATTCACAGATTATTCTGATCACATCGTTGTTGAAGTGATTTCCTCTATCTGATTCCAAAGTTACTGGAAAACCGAATCTAGGAATGAGTTCTTGTAACAACAACTTTGCGACTGTAATACTGTCATTGCTTCTGGTAGGGTAAGCCTCCACCCACCTTGAAAACAGACACACTATGACAAGTACATATTTCAATCCTCTACATGGTGGTAATTGTACGAAGTCTAGCTGTAACCTCACAAAGGGACCCTCAGCCTTTCCAATTTTCCCCAAAGCAATTACTGTTTTTCTTCCTGGGTTATTCATTTGACAAGTTAAACACCTTTGGCATAGACTCTCTGCTGCAGCCCTAAACTTTGGATTATACCAATTTTGTCTGAAGAATCTAATCATGGCATCTCTCCCTACATGTGTGTCTCCATGATACATTCTGGCCATTTGTGAAATCAGACAGTCGGGCATGACTGGTCTCCCGTCTGCGTATACCCATACATCGTCATCTGCTCTTCGGGTACATCCTATTTTTATCCAAACATCTCTTTCACTCTCGTCAGCATCATCTTGCAATCTCTTCACATCATTCCATGTTTCAGGTGGTGCACATAACATAAGTTGGCAGCTGATTCCCATTCTTTCAACCTTTTTATTTACTGACAACCTGTTTTTGGCACAGTGTTGAGCCACCAGATCTGCATATCTGTTACCGACTACCACCCAGTCATCTCCTGACTGGTGTGCGGCACACTTCACCACCGCCAATTCTTTTGGTGATAGTATTGCTTCTAGTAGTTCTTTTATAAACTGTCCATTTTTGATTGGGGATCCTGAAGAAGTCATGAAATCCCTCTGCATCCACAGTTGGCCAAAGTCATGCACAACCCCGTACCCATATTGACTGTCCGTAAATATGGTTACTCTCTGATTCTTCCCAATTTTGCAAGCTTTTATCAAAGCAATTAATTCAGCTACTTGTGCAGACTTGACTCCTGGTAAATAGGATGCTTCGACTATTCCAGTTAATTCACATACAGCATATGCTGCACTTAATTTGCCGTCTTCATGCCTTTGGCATGAACCATCCACAAACAGCTCCCTGTCTGGATCCCTGAGAGGCAGTTCCTGTATATCTGGACACGGTTTAGTGCACAATTCTGTGACTTGTAAACAATCATGTTCCTCCTCATCATCTTTGACTTCCTCATGGTACGGGTCTGGTAGTAATGTAGCAGGTTTACAATTGTGCACCTAACGATAGTCACGTTTTCAGGACCTAAGATTATTCTTTCATATTTAGTCAGCCGACTAGGAGTAAGATGCTGAGTTCTGGTTCTTGTCAACAGAATCACAACTGAGTGTGGAACAAACACTTTTACAGGATGTCCCATTACAATTGATTCACTTTGTTCAAGGCTCAAACATGTAGCAGCTACTGCTTTTAAACATCCTGACAACGCTGCTGCCACTGGGTCCAGTGTAGCAGAAAAATATGCTAATGGACGTCTGTCCAAACCATGTCTCTGAGTTAGGACTGAAAGTGCACAATTTTCTCTCTCATGACAGAATAACACGAACCCTCTGGTATAATCAGGCATACCTAGGGCAGGTGCTTCGCACAAAGCACTTCTCAATTTTACAAAAGCTCCTACGCTCTCATCATCCCACTCAACAGGGTCTTTTGCCTTCTTTTTCGTCATTTGAATCAATGGCTTTGCTAGCAGAGAAAACCCTACTATCCACTGTCGACAATATCCCACTATTCCAAGGAACATTCTCACTTCTCTTTGGGTTACCGGCATTTGCATTCTTTTGATTAATTTTACTCTCTGAGAGGTTATCCTTCTTTTTCCTTTCTCAATTTGGTGTCCTAAATATTTAACTGCTGTTGTACAGAACTGTAATTTTTCAGGGGACACTTTATGCCCTTCTTCAGCCAAGTGATTTAGTAATGCAATGGAGTCAACAACACAATCCTCTTTTGTGTTAGATGCCACTAACAGATCGTCTATATACTGCACTAAGACTGAACTTCCTGGCATCACTAGCTTCTCTAGACACTTTTTCAATATTTGATTAAAGATGGAAGGACTTTCCGTGTGCCCCTGAGGAACACGATTCCATGCATAGACTTTGTTCTCAAACTTAAATGAAAAAAGATACTGGCTATCTGGGTGCAATGGTATGGAGAAGAATGCTTGACATAAATCGATCACAGTAAACCATTCTGCACACCAGGGAATCTGGTATAGGATTACTGCAGGATTTGGCACTATAGGACAACAAGGTTCCACAATCTTATTTATTTTGCGTAAATCCTGAACAATCCTATACTTTCCATTAGGTTTCTTCAAACCCATTATTGGTGAATTACAAGGGCTACTCATAACTTCTTTTAAGATGCCTTGTTTTACCATTCTGTTAATTTCCTCAATAACTCCTGCTTTTACTTCTGCACTCATTTTGTACTGTCTGGTATTTGGGAAAATTGCACCTTCTTTTACAGTGATTTTTACTGGGTCTATTTTGGCCATCAGTCCTACTTCTTTCCCGGTGAAATCCCATACTATGGAATTCACTTTAGTTCTTAATTCTTCAGGTAACTCGTCTTTTGTTATCAAAGAGAACATCTCATCTACTTCTGTACCTTGTTTTGCAATCATAATTTTATATACATGATCTTCATCCGGGGTCTGAACGGCAACACCATCCGGTGTGCAGAAAATTGTGCAGTTCATTTTGCACAACAAATCTCGGCCCAGTAAGTTTACTGGACTGGAATCACACACTACAAACTGATGCATTTCTGTAAATTTTCCAATTTTTACTTCCATTGGCTCGGTAAGAGGTGTTTCAATCTTTCGATTAGCTACACCCACAACTTGGATGGCTTCTCCAGAGAGAGGAAGGTCTGGGATGTCTGCTGTTCTCACAGTAGAACGGGTAGCACCAGTGTCCAAAAGGAAAGTGATATCATTACCTCTTACTTTCCCTTCAACATATGGACCTGACTGATCTACCGGCAATGATGCGCCAAGTACGCACTCCTTCTCCCCCTCTCCTAGGCACCGTCATTGGTCATATTGACAAAATTCATCCTGTAAAAGAAACTGTGAAGTTACATAATCATTCTTACCACTTCCTCCTTGATATCCGACGTCTGTACCGTGCTTTGCTCTGCTTACATTACCCTGTATAGGAGCAGGTGGCAACTGACTCTGAGGATTTACACCCTGCTGTGAATCATTCTGCGTCTGTGGATTTAAATTATGATTTGGGCCATTATTATTTCGAATCTTTTTACATTCATACTTCCAATGTCCCAACTTTCCGCATCCATGACAAGGAAATTTCTTTTTAGCCTCTTCTCTACTCATTCGTCCTCTCACTTTACCACCATTTCCTGTGTCACCATTCGTTCCAGAATCTTTTCCCTGATTATCAGCTGGATTATCCAAATTAATTCCTGTCACTCAGCCATTTTCACCTGAGCCCACATCACCTTCTCTTGTAGTTTCTTGTGCCTATCCTCAATGTCATCTCCACAATATTTCGCATATTTCAAGATTTCATCTATGGGTTTCCCTTGCCAGCACAACATGTGCTGCTTAATCATCTGACAAATCTCTGGCTTTAAACCATAAACAAATCGGTAGACAAACTGACTCATATTTTTATCTCCAATGTCCTCAAATCCACTATACTGTTTGAATACCTGCAATAAACGTTCATAATAGGCATGTACTGATTAATTTGCTTCTTGAGTAGTCCTGTCTATTTTCACCCAATCTGTCTCCTTCGGTGGTATCTTCCCTTTCAGGTAAGTTATCACCTGCTGATACTTTTTCATCACATCACTTGATGGATCACCTGTCTTTGGATCTCTAGGATACTCTTCACTCGGCCAGTCAACCGTTATCTTACAATCTGTCCACAAATCGGCAGGTACCACTATATCAAACAAACCATCCAAGTCCTTTAACAATACCTTTGACGGGAAACATCCTTTATATCGCGGTGATTACACCGCGATGCATTTAGAACGCTGCCATTACAACGCAAGCGTTACATCGACTTGCACTGGAGGGCGCTATAACCTAAGGAATAGTAAGATTTACTATTCCAACACCTTCCCTACTGTACGTAGACTGGTGTTGGAATAGTAAATCTTACTACTCCTAAGTCCAGCGCCCTCCAGCGTAAGTCGTTGTAACGACTTGCGTTGTAAAAACTGCGATGTTACATACCGCGATCATTTTGATCGTGTTGTAACATCACATATTCCCTTTGACACCTTCACAAACCTCTCAACCTGCTTGTACCATTCAATTGGCTTTTCTCTCAACTTTGGGAAATCATTTGTAAATGACAAAATATCCTGTCTACTCCATGGGACATGTACATAACCTCCTCCAGGTACTTCTCGTATCGGGTACATCTGATCTGCTTTCCCTGTTTCTTTCAATAAATATTCAGAAGTTGTTCTACTGTACCGTGCCTCTTCCTTTTTCTTTGTCCATCTAGCTTTCCATTTATCTAGATCTCCCCATTTCTGTAAAACTGACATTAATTCTTTTACTTGTAATTTTCGGCCAGAGGCATTCATGTTTTCTAAATCTTTGTCTGAAAAGTCTGCTCTATAGGGCTTCTGTAACACTTTTGATTTCCCTATTTCGATCCCCATCTGTAAGGCCAAATCTGATAATTTCTCATGAAATAATTTTACATTTCTAGTGATGCTTCGGCATACAAACAATAGCTCTTCTTCATCATAAGTATTTAAACGATCTACTCCCACATTCCCTGCTATCATTTCTTCTAACTCGACTTTTAATTTGTAGATGTCCATGATCTTTGGGGGTGAACTCTGTCTGTCTGATCCTTGTGCCCACCTTTCTAAGTCTTCTGGCGTTACTACTGTGGCACTCTTAGTTCCAGATGATGTTACTATATTTACATCTTTGGAGCAACCAGGTGTTATTCTTCTAGGAGTGCTATTTACAGATCCTCAAATTGGTAAATCCATTAGGGATATCATAGATTCACAATCACTGACTTGATCATCAATTATTACAGGTTCATGTTTAGGGATTTCTACAGGTGTAGGCATCACTAATGGTTTCGGATAATTTACCTTGTCCCCATATAAGGGAACCACGGGACCAATTGTTACAGGTATGGTTAGGGAATCAGGATGTACATTCAATTTTGTTATTTTCTGTATCAATTCTGCTCTGTTTCTGTCTATAGCCTCTTTTTCTTTATCCTGAAGTACCCTATTAACTGGTAGATTATGCAATACTTATGGTACCAATGGTGTTTTTAAAAGTGGTGCGCTTGGGGTGCATCCACTTGTCCCTTCCTGATATGGTGGTGGATTCTTTAATATTTCTTCCATGAATTAATCTTCAGAATCTCCAAACCCTGTCAAATGTTTTGTCTTCTCTGTACATTTACCTCCTAATGACTCTTCTGTCATGATCACTGGATACAAACCCTCTGTAAGCATCGCTCTTCTCCACTGCTTCATCTGACCATCTCTTGACTCATTTTGGTATCTAGGGAAAAATCCCCGATAACCCCTATTGCTTCTTGCTCGGTCACGTTCGAATGCCACGGTTTCCCACTCTTCTAAGGCTTCGTATTGAGTTAATCTTGGTCTAGGTTCTAAATCATTCATCCTCAATGTTAAATTTTGAAGAATTCTCCCATTGAAAGTACCATTCTCTGGGAATGCTAATATTCCGTCATTTTTGGTATATTCTATCCAATTTTCTAACCATACGCAAGTATGATAACCTCTCTCCATCATCATAAATGAAGCGGGCGTTTTTGCTGGTGGAATGATAATTCCTTCTCTAGTTTTGATGGGTTTATCTTTCTTAAAATAATTTTTAACCTTCTGTAGAAATGACATTTTTCTCTTTTCTCCATACATTTTGGGTAAATATCTATGTATCGAATTATATTCTGCGAAACCTAAGAATCTTTTGTCTGGATGGGTTCCTGTTAAAGTCGGATCATGTTCCACATATATTCTCCACTATCCACTAAGATTTCGACTTTTATACTGACAACCAATTAAATTCCAGCTAACATTTGTCTCTGAACCAATCCTAGCGCGGCTTTTCAGTGACGTCTATCTGACGACCCCTCCTTTACAATCTGCGCTTTTCTGTCCCTCGCTGTTTCGACCAATCCCAGCGCGACACCTGTGACGTCAGTATTACTCCTGACTACTGACCCCTCCTTTACAAGAGTCTTTCCACATCCGCTGTTTCAACCAATCCCAGCGTGGCGTTTTGTGACGTCAACTTCCTCTCCGGCAGCTGACCCTCCTTTTACAAAATCGTACGCAAAACTTTATTTTCTTTGTACTCCTTATTAAAATTCAGTAACAACATAAAACATTCGCTATCGTGTCAGTTTCGCTAACTTGAAAAGGATAGTTTCTCTCACACTTAGTAAAACCTTTCCGTTTACTAAACATACACTACGAGTAAAACCCTTCCGTTTACTCTTCACGTAAGCTTCAGAAAATACCTGCTACTTCTTCAATGTTACCCTTTCTAGGTGATATAACATCAAATTTTTACCAGCGTATTCCTTTGCTATTACTCACACGCATAGAGTCCCTAACAAGTACTGATAGCCCTGCTTAACTTTTCAGTACTATTTCTGCCTGACAGATAACCTCACTGCAGTATGGCTTCCACTTACCATCCGCTATTCAATTTTCCCCGGGGATTCTAGACAACATAAAACAAAACTTTTGAACAAACGGATGTTAGTTTATAAAAATAAAATTCTCATTACCCAATTAACAAAGTGCAACCATAACCATCCTCTGCTAGCCAGAAAACTGATCCAGCGGGTTACTAGCAACAAGCATTCATACACCGAATACTCACCTGGGCCCATACATTCATACTACGCTAGCAATTTCCGCTGGTGGGTCAGTTGTACTCTTTATCAAAATCCCTGCTACCAATTACTTTTCTGATTGAAGAGTAATGACTTACCAATGGACCCTTTACTAATTGGGAAGTTTAAAATGAGTGACGTTCATTACAATTCATAAATTCTAAAATAATCACTGAGTCAAGAAGTTTTAAAATGTTTATCTAAAGTTTTAGCAGAGTAAAATACAGAATCACATGTTACTTAATCGTATATTAAGGATGAAGCATAATAATCAATTATCGGTCAATGACGGCTCCTCAGAAAGGAGAAGATAGAGACAGCAGCACAACTAAGGTTGCATTTATATTTACCTAAAGGTGCGAGAAACCAAACCCCTTGGCCAAGGAGTTGGAAAGATAGGTCTCAGGAAGGATGAAGAGCAAAGACCTCCAGACCAGGTTCAGGACAGGACAGGTAACCTCTCTATCAACGACGCCTGCGTCGTTCCCCTCTCTGATACTTCGCTTCTCCTTGCTTCTCTCGAGTCGTCTTCTAGGAATCCGCCGCCCCCACCTCAGGACCTCTCTGGACAGCGATTCAGTCTGCAATCGATCAGCTCGTACTGTGGTTCTCCCAGCTGACAGCCTTAATGCTTAATGCTAACGCTAACTAATTTGCTAATTCTATATCTATTATACCCTTCTACTCCCAGATACCTCCCATTAATGTTTCAAATTTATGGGCCCACTACTTCTGATTGGACGGGGACAGGGGGTTGATCCTCACACCATGTCAATTTAGTTCAATTTCTTTAAGCCCATTGTTTTAAAATACCGCCCATCACAATTAATACATTTGCTTTATTTCCCACCCGTTTCCCATTGATTCCGCAATACATATTGTATACATTTGTATCGACTTTTGGTACATTTCAGATGAACTTGTGAACCAGGCTTTGCGACCTTGGAGAGCTTCCAAGTTGACTTCATCGCTTCCTCTGGTCAGCCTTTCAGGGCGCATGTGCAGAACCAATGTCTCTCGAGCTGCAGTTCAACCAACCCAGGCCCATTTACGAACTAATAAAAGTCAAAGAAAGAAATATTAAAATCACAAATAAATGATCTCACTGTATACCCACTTTGTCTACTCTATTCCCATTTAATTATAAAATCTATCCCGCATTAATAGCGTTAGAATACCACAGTTTTAATTGTAGCTTATGCGCAAGCTTTAGCACGTGAAAACATTAAGCAGCCATTTTAATACACACTGCGCAGAAGCAAAGGTTTCCCTCCAAGCAAAGAAAGATGTCATACCATGTGATATGGTTGACACATGCGCAGTGAAGTTCCCGCGCATTAGCGGCCATTTTGGATTAGACAAGCGTTACTTGTTAGTTTTAAACACATAGGCAAGCTTCTCTAGGATAGTGTTCATGTGTGCATTGGTTAGTAGAGACATTACAAAGATTAATAATTAATACTGTGAGAGGATTGCTTACGAGCAAGTCTCATTGTGAGTTCTTGCTCCATCAATAGCAACTGAAATACTTATAATATAAGCAAAGAATGTACTTATTTGAACAGGAGCAGCATTTAAAAGAGGAGGACAGTTCTCAGCAAGAGACATTTATTGTTTATTAATGTTCCAGTTCTGGATTGTTCTTTGTTGGAAGTTCTTTGAAGGGGCTGCTGTGTAGGATTACAATAAAAGGTTATGCATATTGGTAGCCTCAGGTCATGTAATGAATTTTGCCGCCCAAGTGGACTTCCATGGGCTTCAGATCAATCAAGATTTAGATCTTCCCACACTTATTTGCGATCACTACAATTTCTTGTAAACATTATTGGGTTGTGCTTTTTTTTTAAAACACAGCAATCAGGCACAGACATTAAATTATGGCATTACCATGAACACATTGAGGTATGTACAGAAATCCCCAGTACTTTATTAATTTAAATATTATGTCTTGACCATTGCTCAACAATACATTGGAGAATAACAAATGCATCTAAAAACTGTGCTTATGTGCTCAGAACACTTACAAGCATCCATAGTGGGGCAGCCCTGGGCAACCATCAGATGCAGAAGGCCAGGAACAGATCAGTCCCCCTTCTCTTCGGAGTGTAAGGGTAAAATGAAATAACAAGTTTCTATTTTTGTTCACAGTCAAATAAGGCATAAACGACTGCAACTGCTGTGTCACAGGGGCACAAGGGCTTGTTTTCACCCCCCACCACCCCAAACAGGACACCTTGCAACTATGGAAGAGTCTAACGGTGAAGTGCATGATTTTTTGTTCTATCAGTAGAGTGTACCGTATTGTTTCTACCCTTGTGGTAAATTGACTCCCACTCCTTTCTCATGATACAAACTTCAGTGTTAAACCCAAAAAGCAGTGTGGTGGGAGAAGCCTCTGTGCTTCCCCTGTGCCATTGCCTACTAACCTAACTGGACTAAAGTGAAATATCCAGATAGTGTACTAAGGCAACAATGCAATTCCAGGTCCAGGAAATTGTGACTGACAGACCGAACCCCAAGAGCATTCATTCTCAATATACTTTGTCACAAATTAATTGAGAGAAATCCCCCCTCAATACATTCGGCCCAATTGGATTAAGATAGGGATCCAATTTTCAGAAGCAGGTTCCCCTAAATATAGGATCTTTTCACTTAAGTCACCCAGAGGTGATTTGACAGAGAATCACACTGAAAGGAAATTCAAGACATCCATGACAAAAACTTTTTCACTTTCTTAGCCACCTTGAGGGAAGCATCCATTATTGCACCCGCTAACACTCTTTTGCCCCTCATGGCATTCACTGCCTGGGGAGTAGGGCCTTATCCTTGAGTGACAGATGCTCCGGATCTCATTATGTAGCACTGGTGCAGTGGACGTTCGCCCCTGCAAATGCCAGCATCCATCATAGAATGGAAAGCAAATTCTTCTGTGGCCAATTGTCAGCCCTAACATGAATAGAGAAGAAAAGAGCATGGTCAAAACAGAGACATATGCACGAGAATGGGCAGATGGCAGTGCGAGCAATCGCATACTGTTTTATTACCAAAAAAAGACAGTAACCCACACATTATTCAGAACATTTGCAATGCCATTCTCAACCAAGCTTAAGTGTGGTAGTATAGTAGCTCACTCAGACAATCCTCCCCACAGTAATGTTAAGGAACCCCAAGTCCCACCTGAGCCCCAGGGAGCTTCTGTACCCTCTTCGTTACTTCTGTGGGCGCCTCTAGACTCCAATTGCTATTTCTGGCTGGTGGGCAGCAGGAACAATGGATCCGTGCAAGAACAGAATAGTGCTCATAGTCCCAGGAGTCTCCAGGTCTGCGTCCCATCCTCCTCTAACTCAACCGAATCAATGGCAAGGCTTAGTTCTATGATTTACTGTGGGTAGATATTGGCCATGTTTATTCAGCATCATAAACATAACAGAAATTAGGCATTATGTCAGCTTAAAATGTATTTACCAATATCACATCAATCTTGTTGCACAACCCTGCACACCTGTCTAACACTTGTCAACTGTCGACAGATGAAACACACTGCATATAGATTTATTTACAATTTACGTTCCCTAAAAGATGTCAGAGCCGTCAGATTGAAATGTACTTCTTTCTATACAGATGACACAGCTAAAATCACCTGTATCCCTGAGAGTCTGTCAACTATCTCTGAACCACTTGGTACCCACCCTGGCCAGCCTTGCCAACACTAGGCTACAAAAAGGAGGGGGGTAGGGAGGCACGCAATGCCGGAGACCAAGTGCCCTACACTGATGGACTGTGCGCCCATGCCCCAAACCCGGTGTGAATGTCCCTGCAGAATGAGGATTCTGACCTGTTACCTCAGTGCTGTCCCATCCAGAAACAAACTGAAGGGTAGTGTATCTTTCCTTAGGAATTATTTTTGGATGCATGCCACAATCATGCCTCCCTCCAAATTCATACTCTGACTACGCCTCAAAACAAGGGATAGGGTGGGTGGAATATTGTGACTTCTTCCTGTCCTGGAGTGCCATTCCAAAGTCTGGCACCACCATTGCCACGGCCACCAAAGAGTGTGCAGGTGGCCCTGCACTAAAGAACCCCGATGACAATCGCAACAGCAGGAGGGGATGCAACACAATATTCATGGAGACCACTTCCAGTCAAGTCTCACAAGGTGGTTGCCCGGAAATCCACCCTGCCCTGAGGCACCCACAGCTTGCTCCCCTATACCAGTCAAATAGTTGTGAGCGCAGGAGAGGGGCCAAGACCCACTGGTGCCCCCGAGCCTAACACAGTGCATCAATTATGGGGGTGTGCTCTGATCCAGCGGGTTACTAGCAACAAGCATTCATACACCAAATACTCACTTGGGCCCATACATTCATACTACGCTAGCAATTTCCGCTGGTGGGTCAGTTGTACTCTTTATCAAATCCCTGCTACCAATTACTTTTCTGATTGAAGAGTAATGACTTACCAATGGACCCCTTACTAATTGGGAAGTTTAAAATGAGTGACATTCCTTACAAATCATAATCCTGAAATAATCACTGAGTCAGGAAGTTTTAAAATGTTTATCTAAAGATTTAGCAGAGTAAATTACAGAACAACACGATACTTAATCGTATATCAAGGATGAAGCATAATAATCAATTATTAATCAATGACAGTCCCTCAGAAAGGAGAAAATAGAGACAGCAGCGCAACTAAGGGTTGCATTTATATTTACCTAAAAGTGCGAGAACCAAATCCCTTGGCCAAGGAGTTGAAAAGATAGGACCCAGGAAGGATGAAGAGCAAAGACCTCCTCCAGGTTCAGGACAGGACCGGTGACCTCTCTATAGACGACGCCTGCGTCATTCCCCTCTCTGATACTTCGCTTCTCCTAGAATTCTCCCGTGTCTTCCTTCTAATGGACTCTGCCGCCCCCTCCTCAGGACCTCTCTGGACAGCGATTCAGTCTGCAATCGATCAGCCTCTCATGGATCTCGAACTCGAACTTCACTCCGCTTGAGCGTCCTAATGATAACTAATTAGCTAATTCTATATCTATTATACCCTTCTACGCCCATGTACCTCCCATTAATGTTGCAAATATATGGGCCCACTACTTCTGATTGGACGGGGACAGGGGGTTGATCCTCACACCATATCGATTTAATCCAATTTCTTTAAGCCCATTGTTTTAAAATACCGCCCATCACAATTAATACATTTGCTTTATTTCCCACCCGTCTCACGACAAAGTTTATTACAATGTTTATATAAATTGTTTCTTTCGGAGGGACATCGTGGGTACAATAGTGTTGGCCATCAGGTCATGGCCTTGGACGACGTCCAGGTTGACTTCATCCTCTCCTCTGGGCAGCCTCGCAGGGCGCATGTGCAGAACCATTGTCTCTCGAGTTTTCAGTTCAACCAACCCCAGGCCCATTTACGAACTAATAAAAGTCAAAGAAGAAAGTATTAAAATCACAAATAAATTGTTTCACTGTATACCCACTCTTTCTACTCTATTCCCATTTAATTATAAATTCTATCCCGCATTAATAGCGTTAGGATACCACAGTTTAATTGCAACATATGAGCAAGCTGTAGCACGTGAAAACATTAAGCAGCCATTTTAATACACACTGCGCAGAAGCAGGGATTTCCCTCCAAGCAAAGAAAGACGTCACACCATGTGATATGGTTGACAAATGCGCAATAGGTTTCCCGCGTTTTAGCGGCCATTTTAGATTAGACAAGCGTTATTTGTTAGTTTAAATACATAGGTAAGCTTCCTTCTACTTGTATTCGTGTGTGCATTTGTTAGTACGAACATTACAAAGTTTAATAAATTAATACTGTGAGAAGATTGCTCCGAGCTAGTCTCATTTGTGAGTTCTTGCTCCATCAATCCCCTCTCTGATGGCGTTTCTGAGCCATCAAAATACTACCCACAACCAGATGCCAACTTTTAACATAAAATTGTCTCAGTTTCATTTTTACACTTTCTATTTTTCACATCTCCTTTCAGTTTCTTGTATAATTCACTTCTCAAATCTTCTAGTTCAATTTCGTCAAACTTTCGCTTCTTTCCTTTTCCTGTCACATTATACGATTCATTCTTTCTACAACATTTGCACCATATTATTATTGACAGTACTATTATTGCTATCCCTGCTAAGGGTACTAATATTTGACCTATAAGTCCTTTCCCTACATTAGCAAACCAGGTACCAATTGACGTAATACTATTTGTCAATCTTTCCCATACACTATCAACTTCCAGTGGTTTTAGTTCATTCTCAAGTTTTGTTATATTCTGTATATATGTTCCAATTTCTGCACTTTTATCAGGTATATAAGTGCAACAGTGGTTTGACTTCAATAATTTACAGACTCCGCCCTCTTTTGCTAATATATATCAAGAGCAAGTCGATTTTGCATAACCATAGATCTAATCGCAACCATCTCCGCATTAATCATTAGAAATCCTCCAGCAGTGTCAGTTGATAAACGATCAACCACTGTAGATAATTTACATAATTTCCTTGAGTTCAGAATTATTCCCACTGAAGGTATTAATGCACCAAATATATCACCTACAATTTCAGAAAAACTAGCTCTTTTACTACGTGTTAATTCACTATTATTTTCATTGCTCCCAGTGTTTCTTTTTACGTGGTATATTTTTGGAAATACTATCCCAAAATAACAACTTCCATACCACCGTGCAGGAAGCCTAAAGTAAGCCTTATTCCCACACACATAATAGATTCCAGGAAAAACTGAATCTGTTCCTCCTTTTAGTCCCCAACCCCCAAGAATTAAGAAATTGTGTTCACATTCACTGGTACCGATGAAAACATTGTTATAATCAGTCTTTAACCTATGTAGACAAATTTTCCCTGTCTTTACAAAATCCAGAGCCATAGCAGCTTGAGCCTTGCCAGGTGTGTAACTACCCTCTTTCTCAGCCCAAGGTGGCAGATGAGCCTTATGCTCAGAAGCTTTCCTTTGAAAATCTTGTCTTCTATTTTCTACTAAATTCAAAAATATCTTTTCTTCTTCATGTAACGAACATGTTAGATTGCTTCTATGTGCATGTGTTATATCTATCGATTTCATTGTTAGGAAAAATTCTCCCATAAACTGTGCGTCTTGACTACTAAGCACTGGGTTCATATTCTTTCGAATCGGAACCTCAGAAAATATCACATCTATGTTTGAATAATAATACTGAAGTCGCCCTGTTCTATAAAATAAACTAGCCAATACACTACATGATATGCCATAAGTTAATGGCAAGTGATGATATGTTAACCCTTCTGCTACTGATTCGGGTAACTTCATACAGACATAACAATTACTAACTTCCATGGTATCTACATATTGAAACAATAATTTTGTGAAAACATTCAAACTAGTGTCGTTATCTGTTACTTCATGATAAAACTCCGGTTCATCTTCTGCCTTTAGTTCTACTCTATTACTTTTCAAGATCTCTGTCCTTCCCTTCGTTTCGTTGTTAATCTTTTTATCCATTATCAGAAGGTAAGGAATTGCTACGATCACAACTAACCATACTATAAGCACCACTACCAGACTACATATGCATATAGCACAGCATCTTTTACAACATTTCTGTTTTGGTCTCCCAGAAACTCTATCGTCAGGCATTTTTGACAAGGAAGATTTCTCTTCTTATCTTCGTTTCAAGTCTTTACGTTATCAGGGTGGTTTTATTTCTTCTTCATAAGTCAGTTCCGCACTGGTTCCTTCGTCACCACTTTCACTTGATTTTGAGCTCTCGTAGTCTTCAAGGATGATATAAGTCCAATCAGGACCTTTAAATTTGTTGTTCACAAGTTTCAGTCTTTTGCTTTTTCGTTTTTCAATTCCACTTGTTTGTCCCCTTAGGCTTGTCACTTCATTTACTTGCTCTGGATCTTCAATTCTGGTTGTTATGTGGTATTTTACTCTTTTAATGACACTAGGCCAATGATCACCTTTTCTGACCTTCTTTGTTTGCACTGTCTCTTTACTTTTTATTTCTTCTTCAGAAATTCTTTTATTTTCAGGTTGTGGCACAGTTTGGTTCTCTTCAATTTCAGTTTCTTCTATTTGTTCTTTTTCAGGTCTTATTGGTTTCTTTTCAGCTGCTCCACTGTGAGTTTCCAATAATTGACCTTGTTCAGGATCTACGTCTTCATGCTCGAGATTCTCGAGATCTTCTGTTTGAATGTATTTTCCTAGATCTAACTGATTCTGATCAGGGCTTATTGCACTTTGTACTTCTGCAGCCTGACCGCGTTCTTCTAGACCTGTCTGTCCCTGCTCAAATTTTGTTGGTTCGTTGTTGATTTGAGCCCAATTTCCTCTCCCTATCTGATCCTGCTCAGGTTCTCTTATTGTTTCTTCTTCCTCTTCCTGAGCTGCTTCTTCTTCACCTATCTGATCTTCTCCAATTTCTTCTAAATTTGCTTGACTTCTTGTTCTGTTGTAGACTTCAGGTATTTCCACCACCGGTATCCAGTCCTGACTTGTGCTCGGTTGTTCTTCTTCAGCTTCCCTCGAATCTCAGACCTGAGATTCTTCAGCTGGGCAACCTTCAGCTTCCTCAGTTATCGATGCTGCCTGAGGATTTTCTTCTTCAGGGTCTGGTACCCTTTTGGTGTGGCTTACATGAATCCAATTAGGAAATCCTGCACATTTCACTGCTGTGTTCGTAACTAGTATGACCTGACAAGGTTCGCCCCACCTGGGTGATAGACACGTTTCTCTGGTGTGATGCTTCACAACCACCCAGTCACCGGGATTCAGATCATGCTCTTGTTCAGGCTGCCTGGAAACTGCGTCTTCCCCAACCTGGTGAGAGACAGAACGCACTAGGTCAGCCAATCCTTTGCAATAATCCAGAACCATATCATCAGTTATATTCAGCAGTTTATTTGTAGGAACATGTGCTTGTCTCATTGCTCTTCCCATGATTATTTCGTGCGGACTCAATCCGGTATTTCTATCAGGAATGCTTCTGAGTCCCATCAAAACAAGTGGCAATGCATCCGGCCAATCTAACGATGTTGATGCACACATTTTTGCCAGTCTGGATTTTATTGTGCCATTCATTTGTTCAACCACTCCAGAAGCCTCTGGACGATATGCACAGTGCAATTTTTGCTCAATTCGGAATGCTTCACAGATTATTCTAATCACATCATTGTTGAAGTGCCCTCCTCTATCTGATTCCAAAGTTACTGGGAAACCAAATCTAGGAATGAGTTCTCGTAGCAACAACTTTGCGACTGTAATACTGTCATTCCTCCTGGTAGGGTAAGCCTCCACCCACTTTGAAAACAGACACACTATGACAAGTACATATTTCAGTCCTCTACATGGTGGTAACTGAATGAAATCAAGCTGCAATCTCACAAATGGACCCTCTGCCTTTCCGATTTTTCCAAAACCAATTATTGTTTTTCTTCCTGGATTATGCATTTGGCAAGTTAGACATCTCTGGCAGAGACTCTCTGCTACAGCCCTAAACCTTGGATTGTACCAATTTTGTCTGAAGAGCCTAATCATTGCATCTCTCCCTACATGTGTGTCTCCATGATACATTCTGGCCATTTGTGAAATCAGACAGTCGGGCATGACTGGTCTGCCATCGGCATAAATCCATACATCGTCGTCTGACCTTTGAGAACATCCCATTTTAATCCATGCATTTCTTTCACTCTCATCAGCATCATCTTGTAGTCTTTTCACATCATTCCATGTTTCAGGAGGTGCATACAGCATAAGTTGGCAGCTGATTCCCATTCTTTCAACCCTTTTATTAACTGACAACCTGTTTTTGGCACAGTGTTGAGCCACCAAATCTGCATATCTGTTACCGACTACCACCCAGTCATCTCCTGACTGGTGTGCGGCACATTTCACCACAGCCAATTCTTTTGGTGATTGTATTGCTTCCAATAGTTCTTTTACGAACTGTCCATTTTTAATGGGGGATCCTGAAGAAGTCATGAAATCCCTCTGCATCCATAATTGGCCAAAATCATGCACAACCCCGTAACCATATTGGCTATCTGTAAATATAGTTACTTTCTGGTTCTTCCCAATTTTGCAGGCTTTTATCAAAGAAATTAATTCAGCTACTTGTGCAGATTTTACTCCTGGTAAATAGGATGCTTCGACTATTCCAGTTAATTCACATACTGCATATGCTGCAGTTAGTTTACCATCTTCATGCCTTTGGCACGAACCATCAACAAACAGCTCCCTGTCTGGCTCCCTGAGGGGTAGTTCCTGTATGTCAGGACGTGGTTTTGTGCACAATTCTGTGACTTGTAAACAATCATGTTCCTCTTCATCATCTTTAACTTCCTCATGATATGGGTCTGGTAGTAAGGTAGCAGGATTTACTATTGTGCACCTTACAATAGTCACATTTTCAGCACCTAGTATTATTCTTTCATATTTAGTCAGCCGACTAGGAGTAAGATGCTGAGTTCGGGTTCTTGTCAACAGAATCACAACTGAATGTGGAACAAACACTTTGACAGGATGTCCCATTACAATTGATTCACTTTGTTCAATGCTCAAACATGTAGCCGCTACTGCTTTTAAGCAGCCTGGCAATGCGGCTGCCACTGGGTCCAATGTAGCAGAAAAATATGCTATAGGACGTCTGTCCAAACCATGTCTCTGGGTTAGGACTGAAAGTGCACAATTTTCTCTCTCATGACAGAATAATGCGAATTTTCTTTTATAATCAGGCATGCCTAGGGCAGGTGCTGCACACAAAGCATTTCTCAATTTTACAAAAGCTCCTACGCTCTCATCATCCCACTCAACTGGGTCCTTTGCCTTCTTTTTCGTCATTTGAATTAATGGCTTTGCTAGCAGAGAAAACCCTAGTATCCATTGTCGACAATAACCCACTATTCCAAGGAACATTCTCACTTCTCGTTGGGAGACAGGCATTTGCATTTTCTTGATTAATTTTACTCTTTCAGAGGTTATCCTTCTTTTTCCCCTCTCAATTTGGTGTCCTAGATACTTAACTGCTGTTGTACAAAACTGCAACTTTTCAGGTGAAACTTTATGCCCTTCTTCAGCTAAATGATTTAATAATGCAATGGAGTCAACAACACAGTCCTCTCTGGTGTTAGATGCCACCAGTAAATCATCTATATATTGTACTAAGACTGAGCTTCCTGGCATCACTAGTTTCTCTAGGCACTTTTTCAATATCTGATTAAAGATGGAAGGACTTTCCGTGTACCCCTGAGGAACACGATTCCATACATAGACTTTGTTCTCAAATTTAAATGAAAAAAGATACTGACTATCTGGGTGCAATGGTATTGAAAAGAATGCTTGGCATAAATCAATCACGGTAAACCATCCTGCACTCCAAGGAATCTGGTATAGAATTACTGCAGGATTTGGCACTATAGGACAACAAGGTTCCACAATTTTATTTATTTTTCGCAGATCTTGAACAATCCTATACTTTCCACTAGGTTTCTTTAAACCCATTATTGGTGAGTTACAAGGGCTACTCATTACTTCTTTTAGTATGCCTTGTTTTACCATTCTGTTAATTTCTTCAATGACTCCTGCCTTTACTTCTGCACTCATTTTGTACTGTCTGGTATTTGGGAAAATTGCACCTTCCTTTACAGTGATTTTAACTGGGTCTATTTTGGCCATAAGTCCTACTTCCTTTCCCGTGAAATCCCATACCATGGAATTTACTGTAGTTTTTAATTCTTCTGGCAACTCGTCTTTTGTTATCAAAGAGAACATCTCATCTACTTCTGTACCTTGCTTTGCAATCATAAATTTATATACATGGTCTTCATCCGGGGTCTGAACTGCCACACCATCCGGCGTGCAGAAAATTGTGCAGTTCATTTTACACAACAAATCTCGGCCCAATACATTTACTGGACTGGAATCACACACTACAAATTGATGCATTTCTCTAAAATTTCCAATTTTTACTTCCATTGGTTTGGTAAGAGGTGTTCTAATCTTTCGATTAGCTACACCCACAACTTGGATAGCTTCTCCAGAGAGAGGAAGGTCTGGGATGTCTGCTGTTCTCACAGTAGACCTGGTAGCGCCAGTGTCCAAAAGGAAAGTAATATCATTACCTTTCACATTCCCTTCAACATATGGACCTGACTGATCTACCGGTAAGGATGCGCCAAGTACGCACTCCTTCTCCCCTCTCCTAGGCACCGTCATTGACTATATGGACAAAAGTCGTCCTGTAAAAGAAATTGTGAGGTTACATAATCATTCTTACCACTTCCTCCTTGATATCCGACGTCTGTACCGTGCTTTGCTCTGCTTACATTACCCTGTATAGGTGCAGGTGGCAACTGACTCTGAGGATTTACACCCTGCTGTGAGTCATTCTGCGTCTGTGGATTTAAATTTTGATTTGGGCCATTATTATTCCGCATCTTTTTACATTCATCCTTCCAATGCCCCAATTTTCCGCATCCATGACAAGGAAACTTCTTTTTAGCCTCTTCTTTGCTCATTCGTCCTCTCATTTTTCCACCATTCCCAGTGTCACCATTCGTTCCAGAATCTTTTCCCTGATTATCACTTGGATTATCCAAATTAATTCCCTGTCGCTCAGCCATTTTTACCTGAGCCCACATCACTTTCTCTTGCAGTTTCTTGTGCCTATCCTCAATGTCATCTCCACAATATTTCGCATATTTCAAAATTTCGTCAATCGGTTTCCCTTGCCAGCACAACATGTGCTGCTTAATCATCTGACAAATCTCTGGTTTTAATCCATAAACAAATCGGTAAACAAATTGACTCATGTTTTTATCTCCAATATCCTCAAATCCACTATACTGTTTGAATACCTGCAATAAACGTTCATAATAGGCATGTACCGATTCGCTGGCTTCTTGGGTAGTTCTGTCTATTTTCACCCAATCTGTTTCTTTTGGTGGTATTTTCCCTTTCAGGTAAGTTATTACCTGCTGATACTTTTTCATTACATCACTTGACGGGGCACCTGTCTTTGGATCTCTAGGATACTCTTCACTTGGCCAATCGACTGTGATTTTACAATCTGTCCATAAATCGGCAGGTACCACTATGTCGAACAGTCCATCCAAGTCTTTCAATAATACCTTTGACACTTTCACAAACCTCTCAACCTGCTTGTACCATTCAATTGGCTTTTCTCTCAACTTTGGAAAATCATTCGTAAATGACAAAATATCCTGTCTGCTCCATGGGACATGTACATATCCTCCTCCTGGAACTTCTCGCATCGGGTACATTTGATCTGCTTTCCCTGTTTCCTTCATTAAATATTCAGAAGTGGTTCTACTGTATCGTGCCTCTTCCTTTTTCTTTGTCCATCTAATTTTCCATTTATCTAGGTCTCCCCATTTCTGTAAAACTGTCATTAATTCCTTTACTTGTAATTTTCGACCAGAGGCATTCATGTTTTCTAAATCTTTGTCAGAAAAATCTGCTCTATAGGGTTTCTGTAACACTTTTGACTTCCCTATTTCAATTCCCATCTGCAAAGCCAAATCTGATAATTTTTCATGAAATATTTTTACATTTCTAGTGATGCTTCTGCATACAAATAATAGCTCTTCTTCATCGTAAGTATTTAGACGATCTACTCCTACATTTCCTGCTATCATTTCTTCTAACTCAACCTTTAATTTGTAAATGTCCATGATCTTTGGAGGTGAACTCTGTTTGTCTGATCCTTGTGCCCACCTTTCTAAGTCTTCTGGTGTAACTACTGTGGCACTTTTGGTTCCTGATGAGGTTACTATGTTTACATCTTTGGAGCAACCAGGTGTTATTCTTCTAGGAGTACTATTTATAGATCCTCGAATAGGCAAATCCATTAAGGATATCATAGATTCACAATCACTAAATTGATCATCAATTATTACAGGGTCTGGTTTTGGGATTTCTACAGATGTGGGCATTGCTAATGGTTTCGGATAACTTACTTTGTCACCATATAAGGGAACCACTGGACCAATTGTTACAGGTATGGTCAGTGAATCAGGATGAACACTCAATTGTGTTACTTTCTGTATTAATTCTGCTCTGTTTTTATCTATTGCTTCCTTTTCCTTATCATGAAGTACCCTACTAACTGGGGGATTATGCAATACTTGCGGTACCAATGGTGTCTTTAACAGTGGTGCACTTGGGGTGCATCCACTTGTCCCTTCCTGATATGGTGGCGGGTTCTTTAATATTTCTTCCATAAATTCATCTTCAGAATCTCCAAATCTAGTCAAGTGTTTTGTCTTTTCGGTGCATTTATTCCCTGACGATTCTTCTGCCATTAATATTGGATATAAACCCTCTGTAAGCATCGCTCTTCTCCACTGTTTCATCTGACCGTCCCTTGACTCATTTTGGTATCTAGGGAAAAATCCCCTATAACCCCTATTACTCCTGGATCGGTCGCGTTCGAATGCCTCGGTTTCCCACTCTTCTAAGGCTTCGTATTGAGTTAATCTTGGTCTGGGTTCTAAGTCATTCATCCTCAATCTCAAATTTTGAAGAATTCTCCCATTGAAAGTACCATTCTCGGGGAATGCTAATATTCCATCATTTTTGGTATATTCTATCCAATTTTCTAACCATACGCAAGTATGATAACCTCTCTCCATCATCATGAATGAAGCGGGCATTTTAGCTGGTGGAATGATAATTCCTTCTCTAGTTTTGATTGGTTTATCCTTTTTAAAATAATTCTTAATCTTTTGTAGGAATGACATTTTCCTCTTTTCTCCGTACATTTTTGGCAAATCTCGGTGTATAAAGTTATATTCTGCAAAGCCTAGGAATCTCCTATCCGGACGAATTCCTATTAAAGTTGGATCACATTTTAACATACAATCTCCACTATCCACTAGGATTTCAACTTCTATGGTAACAATCAATCAAATTCCAGCTAACCTTTTTGTCTCTGAACCAATCCTAGCGCTGCCTTTTTGTGACGTTTGTCTGCCAACCCCTCCTTTACAATCTGCGCTTCTCTGTCCCTTGCTGTTTCAACCAATCCCAGCGCGGTACCTGTGACGTCAGTACTACTCCTAACTATTGACCCCTCCTTTACAAGAGTAGTTCCACGCCCGCTGTTTCAACCAATCCCAGCGCGGCTTTTTGTGACGTCAGTTCCCTCTCCGGCAACTGACCCTCCCTTTACAAAATCGTACGCAAAACTTTATTTTCTCTATGCTTCTTATTAAAATTCAGTAACAACATAAAACATTCGCTATCGTGCCAGTTTCTCTAAATTTGGAAAAGATAGTTTCATTCACACTTAGTAAAACCTTTCCGTTTACTAAACATGCACTATGAGTAAAACCCTTCCGTTTTACTCTTCACATAAGCTTCAGAAATACCTGTTACTTCTTCAATGTTACCCTTTCTAGGTGATATAACATCAAATTTTCACCAGCATAATCATTTTGCTATTCCTCACATGCATAGAGTCCCTAACAAGTACTGATAGCCCTACTTAACTTTTCAGTACTATTTCTGCCTGACAGATAACCTCACTGCAGTATGGCTTCCACTTACCACCCGCTATTCTTCCCCCCGGGGATTTTCTAGACAACATAAAACAACTTTTAAACAATAACAGATGTTAGTTCAAAAAAAGTACAATTCTCATTACCCAATTAATAAAGTATAACCAAAGCCATCCTCTGCTAGCCAGAAAACCGATCCAGCGGGTTACTAGCAACGAGCATTCATACACCAAATACTCACTTGGGCCCATACATTCATACTACGCTAGCAATTTCCGCTGGTGGGTCGGTTGTACTCTTTATCAAATCCCTGCTACCAATTACTTTTCTGATTGAAGAGTAATGACTTACCAATGGACCCCTTACTAATTGGGAAGTTTAAAATGAGTGACATTCCTTACAAATCATAATCCTGAAATAATCACTGAGTCAGGAAGTTTTAAAATGTTTATCTAAAGATTTAGCAGAGTAAATTACAGAACAACACGATACTTAATCGTATATCAAGGATGAAGCATAATAATCAATTATTAATCAATGACAGTCCCTCAGAAAGGAGAAGATAGAGACAGCAGCGCAACTAAGGGTTGCATTTATATTTACCTAAAAGTGCGAGAACCAAACCCTTTGGCCAAGGAGTTGAAAAGATAGGACCCAGGAAGGATGAAGAGCAAAGACCTCCTCCAGGTTCAGGACAGGACCGGTGACCTCTCTATCGATGACGCCTGCGTCGTTCCCCTCTCTGATACTTCGCTTCTCCTAGAATTCTCCCGTGTCTTCCTTCTAATGGACTCCGCCGCCCCCTCCTCAGGACCTCTCTGGACAGCGATTCACTCTGCAATCGATCAGCCTCTCATGGATCTCGAACTCGAACTTCACTCCGCTTGAGCGTCCTAATGCTAACTAATTAGCTAATTCTATATCTATTATACCCTTCTACGCCCATGTACCTCCCATTAATGTTGCAAAAATATGGGCCCACTACTTCTGATTGGACGGGGACAGGGGTTGATCCTCACACCATATCGATTTAATCCAATTTCTTTAAGCCCATTGTTTTAAAATACCGCCCATCACAATTAATACATTTGCTTTATTTCCCACCCGTCTCACGACAAAATGTATTACAATGTTTATATAAATTGTTTCTTTCGGTAGGGACATCGTGGGTACAATAGTGTTGGCCATCAGGTCATGGCCTTGGACGACGTCCAGGTTGACTTCATCCTTCCTCTGGGCAGCCTCGCAGGGCGCATGCGCAGAACCATTGTCTCTCGAGTTTTCAGTTCAACCAACCCCAGGCCCATTTACGAACTAATAAAAGTCAAAGAAGAAAGTATTAAAATCACAAATAAATTGTTTCACTGTATACCCACTCTTTCTACTCTATTCCCATTTAATTATAAATTCTATCCCGCATTAATAGCGTTAGGATACCACAGTTTAATTGCAACATATAAGCAAGCTGTAGCACGTGAAAACATTAAGCAGCCATTTTAATACACACTGCGCAGAAGCAAGGATTTCCCTCCAAGCAAAGAAAGACGTCACACCACGTGATATGGTTGACACATGCGCAATAGGTTTCCCGCGTTTTAGCGGCCATTTTAGATTAGACAAGCGTTATTTGTTAGTTTAAACACATAGGCAAGCTTCCTTCTACTTGTATTCGTGTGTGCATTTGTTAGTACGAACATTACAAAGTTTTATAAATTAATACTGTGAGAAGATTGCTTCCGAGCAAGTCTCATTTGTGAGTTCTTGCTCCATCACTCTGCTCATGAGATTGGGTGTCCCAACTATTGGGGAAGTCAGCTTAAGACAGTAGCAACATGAGGAGGGGCCTGATTTGGTGGCTTAGGAAGGCGTGGCCGTCACTTCCTCCAGGAAGTTACGTAGGGGAGTCACTCGTGGCTCAATAGGGGGCAGGGCCTAGGGTAAAAGTTGTGTCCATGACCGGCATAAACATCATTTGGGAGAAGTCAGGGGTTGCAGCTGTGACCTCTAGCTTGCTTCCTGCTACTTCTGGTATTTTTGTTCCAACCCCTGGCCTCAGAGGGGGGCTAAACCTTTGCCTCCTCTGAGGTCAGGAGTAGCAAAGGAAGTGCCAGGAATAACAGGGAGCAAGCGAGAGGTCACAGCTGTGACCCCTGACTACTCCCAAATGACGTCCATGATGACCGGTGGCATCATGGTCGGACCAGATCATTGGAACAGGTATGTATTTATAGTCAGGAGGTCTTGACCTCCATTTTTTTTCTCCGGCTCTCCTCCCTCGGGCTCCCAACTCTATCTCATCCATTGTATCCCCCACCCCAGCCTATTTTTTGGTCTCGCCTGTCAACAGCACATGTGCTGTTGCTACGTGACGTATTTTGTCCAATATGGGGCTTGAAGGCCTGTCCATTGCTTCCCATCATTGGCATCATAGTCACTCTTTTGCTGCCTCACAATCATGTCACTTCATGTTCTTTGGTTTGGAGCATGGACCAAGTACCAATTGATTTACTTTGATTAGTGTCCTTTCACTGTCCATCCTCTGCTTGCTGTGATTCAGGTACAATTTCTTTTCTTTATGCTTCCCGTCCAGGCTGCTTCTTCCCCTCCCACCTCACGCTGTTGCACCTGTTGCTTAATACCCTCCCACACCCCACCCTTGTCTGTGTTGCTTCTTACCCTTCAATCTCTCACCCTTATCTGTGTTGCTTCTTTACTCCCACCTCAACCTCCCGTTGTCCGTGTTGCTTCTTAACTCCCGCCTCCCACCCTCATGTTAGCTGTATTGCCCCCCCACCTGCCATAAGAAAAAAAAGCGATATGACGGGGCCAGTGCTGGCCACATCATAGTGCCTTTTTACCACTCCCTCTTGTTATCAGTACTGGCTTTCCCACCACCCTTATAAGACAAATAAAGCACTATGACAGGGCAAGTGCTGGCAGCATCACAGTGCTTTTTCTAATAACTTCAAATAACTTACTTTACTTTACTTTTTGCCGATGCTGCACATCATAGGCCAAAAGCATTGGCATTGCCAATCCAAAAGGTGAGACCCATTGGCTTTGCCAATGCTTGTTTGAGTAGGAGTAGTAAGCGCATATCTTGTCTATCGGCTCTCAGTTTGGGGTCCTGATTGCCAGATTTTGCATAGTGCAACGAAGAACAATTGCATTAATATTTCAGAAGAGCTGATTCACTACTTTAATCTGTGTTTTTCCCTCAGGAGATGGGGTCGAAGTATGTCGACATGAGCAGGCACAGGGCTTTTTCTTCTGATCACGATGCATGACAAAGGACCCTGCAATATCTGAGGAGTGGTTTGGGGAGGAGCGTATCTAGGACTTGCTTCTCATCGGGTCGTTGCCCACAAGATCGTCCCTCTAAGGGCAGACATGCAGGTGAATTCTCCAGTGACCGACAGCATGCAAGTCCAATATTACTTTTGTGCTGTGGAAAGAGTATTTGAATTTGAATTTGATGTAAGAAATGTTTTTGTTGATTGCCAAGAAAAAATATGGCCCCACCAACTATATGGGTCATGATATTGTTATTGACCAGTTTGAGTTGGGAGTGGGGGATCCTGCTGATCGCATACCTGGCCCCCGTGGGCCAGCACCCTCCCCTGCTCTTGTGACTTTTTGGCCTGGAGCAGCTAGGGGAGGCCACGGGATCATGGTTTGTGTTTCATGTCCCTTAACTTGCAGGACGGGGGACAGGAAACAGGAAGTCACCAACATAAATGGTCCTTCCCAATGTCGAAATGGCAGGACTATATAGCTCGGTCCAACCTGGCCTCCCCGTTTTTCTTGAGGCCATTGCGAAATCAGGACTGAAACTGATGCGGCCATTTGGTGGAGAACGTGCAATTTCTCCTGATCTCTCCCGGCCTTTCTGTGCAGCACCTGGGCCTAACGGGGTATTCGACTGCACTCAGAGGCTGCTTTTTTCCAGCGGCAGCCACATTTTCAACCCTACCCCAGGCCCGACAGAGTAAGCTTTTGGGGGCTGTAGATACTACCCAGCCCCAATTGAGTAATTTAGTTGCATCCTCAGTGGCTGCATAGTGGCCTTCACCTGTTTCTATTAATTTTCCAGCGATTGTGGATATTTTATTTTAATTTTATTGAGCAGAAAAATAGAGAGAAATTCATCATATCAAAATAAATACACAAAACAAAAAATTCATACATTAATGACAAAGGAATCAATCAATAAGTATGGTCAAATCGTCTCCGGTCTTCCAAAAAAGTTGATAGAGTGCAGTGTGCCAACAGTACATTTCGACCATGTTAAAACATTAGCAAAAAGTGAGATGTCCTTTGTCAGTCGGCTAGGACTATCTCGACATTTCAGGATAAAATGGTATTATAATTCATTGCATCATATACAAGGATCTAATCATATTATTTAAATACTGAAGGCAATAAACTTCATGGTAAAATGATAAAGGGAAAAACAACGAGGCTCAATTATAAAAAGATAAAGTGCAGTACAATGACAAAAAGAGATGACATTAATCGCCAATGGCCCACCCTATCCTTAATATAATCTTTTTTTCCTTCCTTTCTTCTTTATCAAAAGAATCAGGGAGAAGCTCTATCCGATTAACTCTACATAACCGATTCCTCCTCAAGTTGTTCCATGAATTTCCAGACCCTTGTATACCTGTTGATCACACCAAGCCTTTTTTCATAAGCCTGTTCAAATTTACCTGTATGGATCATTTTCTTATGCCATTCTGAATATGTGGGAACTCTGCTTGACCTCCAGTTCTGCAGAATCAAGAATCGTGCCACCAAGGTAAGTTATCGAAATAAAGGCTTGCTTGGGTTTAATATTTAAAGCAGTTAACTTCTGTTGTGACAAACCAAAAAGTGTCACTGCAGGCTCTGGGTCAACTTGGCTCTGTAAGCTTGTACTAAAGGCAGAAAATATTGTTTCCCAAAATTGAGCCAACAATGGACAAATGAAGAAAGTATGAAGCCAATCTTCACCACCTAGTTGCTGCCACCTAAAACATCTATCTTCCAATTCTGGTAACATTTTATGGAGGGCTTTAGGAGTGCAATATGCCATCCATCGTGAGGGAAGACATACGCTTGAAATTTGCAGCCCTTAAGGCTTTACTACCAAGTTGAGAAATGTCTGCCTCTCGACCTCGGAAAAAGAACATTGCGTTGTCACACACATTTTTGCCCAAAAATTCTTTATTAGATGGTTTTCCCCTTGACTCTGCAGAAGTCTATACCAATTACCCACTCCACTCAGCCTAACTTTGAAAAGAGCAGCCGGTAGTGGTGATGAGCCGGAACGAGTAGCAAGACAATATTTCCTCACTAGATAAATAATTTGTATAAATCCAAAGAAAAAAGGTTTACTACGATCCCCACACCTAGCTATAATTTCCTGCCAGGTGAAACACCTCCCTCCCAGCAGAAAATGGCCCAGCTCTTTGAAGCCATTAGTATTCCAAAACTTAAATGACTGGACTGAATAGTGAAAGCCTAAAACTTTACATTCATTTAACTGGAGATATTCATATCCAGCCTCTGATGCGTTGGTAGTATAAAGAGACTGGAGTCTAGTACGGAGGTCTTGTAGCGTTTTATACCTCGTTCTTTTTGGAAGTTTGGCCATTTGTATAATGGCCGGAAGCTGTGATCCTGCTTTCTTTACCAATCTATCAATAAAAAAATAATCTAACAATGCCCTTGAATCCAATATACGAACTAAAAAATCAAGAAGAGAAGCTTCATAGAATAGACGGATCTGAGGCAATGCCAACTCGCCCTGATTTCTTCCCAGTTGTAAGACTGGATATTTAACTCTAGACCTGGGCGTAGTTCGCGGAGTTTTGCTACACGGAACTCCGCGAAGTTACAAAAACCTCTGCGAAGTTCCACGCGTGGCGGAGTGCAGTGCGAACTGCAGTTTGTGCTGGTATTCCTGCCGCTCGGGTAGAAATTCTACCCGAGCAGCAGCTCGCGATCGCGAACTTACCGTTCACGATTGCGAGCGGGAAAAAACTCCGCTGCACATCGCGAAGCGGAGTTTTCTGCACTCCGCGAGCTCCGCGGAGTGCGGAGTGCAGAAAACTCCGCGAACGGAGCGAAGTTCACCGCCCAGGCCTATTTAACTCTAGGTGCATTTGTGTTCCAGATAAACTGTTGAAAAAGAGCACCCAGCTCTTTGAAATAGGCCGTGTTGATTTTTATCAGAACATTCATAAATAAAAAAACTAATAAAGGCAAAATTGACATTTTAATGAGAGCGACACGGCCAATAAGAGTAGATCCCTGATTTTTTTTAAGGTAGCCTCATAATTCAACTTATAGAGTTCCACATAGGGATTAGTTACGTACACTCCTAAATAACGAATCTGATTGATCGAAACCACTGGACAATATACCCTATCAGGAAGATTATGACCTGAGGTGTTGAACATCAGGGTTTCTGTTTTATTATGATTAATTTTGTAGCCTCCAATGGATTGGAACTGTTCAAATTCGCCTATAACTGTACTTAAATTTGATTGATCAGGCCTAAGATACAAAATTATGTAATCAGCAAATAATTTGAGCTTGGCCAGACCTTCCATTGGGGCTTTAATTCCCCGATAGGCCCTTATCCTGGCTGCCAATTGTTCGATACAAAATGTAAATAGAATGGGCGATAAAGGACAGCCCTGACGGGTCCCCCGATTTATATCTATAATTCTGAGCATGCTGGAGTTCAAAAAAATTCGGGCCTGTGCGCCCTGGTATATATTATATAACATATTAATAATTACACTGGGAAATCCAGCCCTTTTAAGAGCAAAAAAAGGGTATCCCAGTTCACAAGGTCGAATGCTTTTTCAGCATCGACCATCAATATAGATACAGATATCTGATTAGCATTAAAAAAATCAATAGCATGTATTAAAAAAGTGGTATTAGCGGACATTTGCCGTCCCAGCAAAAAGCCAGTCTGGTCCTTGTGAATAGTTTTCTGGGCAACAGGCGTGATTCTGTTGGCTCAGACTTTCATTAAAATGTTATAATCGGCATTTAAGAGACTAATAAGACATCATGGGGTTTCTTCCCTTTTTTAACAAAACTAACAATAATTAATTCCTTAAATATTTGGGGGACCGCTTCACCATTTTTCACTGCATTGATGAGCTTCACTAGATACAATATTAATTCTTCTTGAATTTTTTTTATAAAACTCTACTGGAAAACCATTGTTCCTAAAGGCCTTTCCAGATGGAATTGCGGCAATCACTTGATGAATTTGCTGTAATAGCCGCCACTAATTCCTCAGCTTGATTAGTTGACATTTCCGGTAAATGAATATCTGAAAAATACTGATGTATGGCTTCTTGTGAAACCTTATATTTAGTGGCATAGAGTTTTTTATAGTGGGCAAGGAATATGTTTGCAACCTCCTCCTTGTCAGATGTCAGAGCCCCCGAGCTGGGTTGCTGTAGTCCAGTAACTAAAGCAGCTTCCTGCCTTCACCCTGGATGACCAAGCCAACCACCATCTGGCTTTCTTCATAAACTCGTTGTTGATGTGACCGAGAATTGTTTATCTCTTCCAGGTCAAAGAATTCCTTCAGTTCAAGTTTAGCGCCAGACTCTGTTGCTCCATAACAGCTAGCTCAGACAAAGAGTTTGCCCTTAACTGAGCTGCAGTATCAACTGCAAGCTGCATTTCCAAAATACGTGCCCTCCGCCTCTTAGATTGAACGGCTGTCAGCGCCATCATCTACCCATGGGTACCCGCCTTAAAAGCACCCCAAACATAGAAAAGTGTTGCGGTATCCTTATTAATCAGAAAAAAATATTTTAATATTTATTAGCCATTCCTGGTTAGAAAGAAGGAGACGATCCATCTGCCACTTGGATCTTTCCCCACCTCTAGTGTCTAGTTCTATCTTAACAGAGATGGCGGAGTGATCGGAGAAAGAGTAAGCCCATATTTGAGAGTCAAGACACTTAAGAGAACAAGAAATAAGAAAGTAATCAATACGCGAGGCCGACCGGAATTGGTGGGAATAATAAGTATACAGTGACATTTGCGAGTGGGCTCTACGCCAAGGATCGATCAACTGATAACTTGAATCATGATATTCAATACCCTTTTAGTTATAGGCTTCAATTGTTTTTTTGTTTTATTTGAGGTATCCCTAGCTAAATCCTGGATATAATTGGAATCGCCCCCAAATATTAGCAGACCAACCACTCCTCTCATCAAGTCATTAATTTTGATAATAAACTTAGGATTGTCTACTGCCGGGGCATAATAATTAACGAGGTTACAGACATAGCCATTTACCTCAGCTGTAATCCATATCCACCTACCAAAAGGGTCCCGCTGGACCTGTATAATGACTAAATCTAACCCTTGCCCCAGATAAATCGCCACACTCCTCACAGCCAGCCCAGCAGAAGCAAAATATGCCTTTATATTGTTCTTAGGAATGCATAATTTCGGAAAATTGGACTTTAAATGAGTCTCTTGAAGAAATAAATTTGAGGTGCAAAAGCGGTAAGCCACCTAAGTAAAGCCCCATACTTTTTCCTGTTCGAAACCCCATTTACATTGACTGAGATAATACGTACTTCTACCCCCATCTCAAACAGCCAAAAGAGAAAAATACTTTTTCTCTACATTTTTTCTTTTTTTTCAGCAATACATTTCTAACTATGAATCGTTCCCCCCACCACCAACCCCACAGTGACCCCCTGGAAGGAGGGGAATAGCCCATGGTACCCCTCTCAATCCCCCTATCAATGCGCCTGGATGGGTGCTCCTGCTGGATGCCATGTTGGAGCACCCTGAGTGAGGAACCCACCCCACCTCCCTCACAAAAAAGATAATAATATATTTCTCTGGCTTTAATTCAGCCTTTTTCTCAATTTTTACTCTCTCTCCTCTGACTCTGCCCCTTGCATCTCCTCCCCTTCTCCTCACTCTAACTTAAACTCCCGGGGTAGAGATAGATTGCAACATTTCTTGAGCTTCTTCAAGATTTGTAAACATATGAAACTTGCCCTTTATTAAAACCCTAAGTTTAGACTGTTGGGCAATTGCAGCCTGCACACCCTGGGCCTTAAATAGATAGAGGAGTTTCACAAATTCCTTTCGGCATTGTGCAGCTGCAGCAGACCTATCAGAAAAGATTCAACAACATGGTACTTGATTCGTGGAAAATTTGTTTTTTTTGGATGGCTCTAGAGAGTAGCTGTTCCTTGATTCGATAGTTGGCAAAATTGACCAAAATCGTCCTGGGCAAGTTTGAGTTTGGAAATGTATGTGCCGGTACCCTATGAGCTTTTGTGATTGACAAGTCACCTGAAATTTCTGGCACCACATGATTTTTGATAAATGTCTCTACCCATCGCACCACTTGGGCCCCTTCGCAGCCTTCTGGCACACCAACCAGCTGTAGAGTAGAGTGTGGCAAATGGTTTTCCAGTTCGTCAATCTTATTTTCCAACAATGATTTGTCTTTCCTTGCTTGATCGGTCAGCTGCTGTAAGATAGCCATTCGATCTTCAAGCTGCGAAATTCTGGACTCGGCCTCCTGCAACTGCTTCCTCGATTTTTGTCAGGCGAAGCTGCAGCAATGCATTCTCAACTGCTTGTGTTGCTTTTAAATCTCGTATTTCATCCAGTATAAGATTTAGCGTTGTTTTTAAGTCCCATTGCTGGACCTGCTGAATATCCTGCGCTAAGATAGGCAGCTGCTTTTTAGAATTGCTTTTCATCGTAGCCTGCTGTTGTATCCTGCTTGGATCTGGTAGGAAGGGCTGAGGTGGCGGCTGCAGATCCAAGGTACTCAGGTTAGATAGATGGATCTTGGGATTGCTTTCAATCGTAACCTGAGATTGTACTTGTGAGTTTGTGGCCATCCTTGGATCTATTACCGGAGGCTGAACTAGCAACTGCAGACCCACTGTGGTGCTCTGCTGAGCAATGACTGGATCTAGGAGAACAAAGCGATACCAAAGGGGATGATGGACGGAGCGTTAGAGCAAATCAAACACTCACCCCCAGTCAACTGATCTGGGTTTAATCCATCATCATTCTTTAGCTCACTCCACCACCCCAGTTCAGACATGGCCATATGCAAATCAGTCTGACCCTGTGCCTCATGGGAACAGTCCAGCGCCGAACTGCCAAGCCATGTCTTCCCTGGACCGGAAACAAGCATCCTGAGACCGGTTTCGGGTTCAAAACCCTCATCAGCCAGGCTATCTTGAATCCAGTGGCAAAGTGAGCAAGGGACCCACGTCTGGGCATACCCTGCCAACTTAGGGCGAACAAAGCGATACCAAAGGGGATGATGGACGGAGCGTTAGAGCAAATCAAACACTCACCCCCAGTCAACTGATCTGGGTTTAATCCATCATCATTCTTTAGCTCACTCCACCACCCAAGTTCAGACATGGCCATATGCAAATCAGTCTGACCCTGTGCCTCATGGGAACAGTCCAGCGCCGAACTGCCAAGCCATGTCTTCCCTGGACCGGAAACAAGCATCCTGGGACCCTTGCTCACTTTGCCACTGGATTCAAGATAGCCTGGCTGATGAGGGTTTTGAACCCGAAACCGGTCCCAGGATGCTTGTTTCCGGTCCAGGGAAGACATGGCTTGGCAGTTCGGGCTGGACTGTTCCCATGAGCACAGGGTCAGACTGATTTGCATATGGCCATGTCTGAACTGGGGTGGTGGAGTGAGCTAAAGAATGATGATGGATTAAACCCAGATCAGTTGACTGGGGTGAGTGTTTGATTTGGTCTAGCGCTCCGTCCATTATCCCCTTTGGTATCGCTTTGGATCTAAGAGAACAGCATGTTTTGGGGAATAGGCGATGGCTCCCATGCTCTGTGATTGATTATTCTGCGCAATCAGAGAAGGGTCTGGGAGGATGTATGCTGTTGCTTTTGATTTTGAAAAGAATTAATATTCTTTTGGTTTCACTTGTAAAGGATTCATGGAAAGATCACGTCGGACCTCAGTTGAAATGTCTTCCTCTTCCAACCCCCCTGTGGGTTCCGAGGATACTGGTTTTAACCCCTTGACCGCGATCAGAATTCCGCTTGTATGCGGGACATTCCGATCGCGGGTGGAGTCGTGACGAGCTCAGCTCGTCATGCGCACAGCGCAACCGCGCAGCATGACGAGCTGAGCTCGTCATGAGCACGGAAGGGGTTAATGGTGGCTGGCTATCCTCCCCGTGCACTCTGTCTTCATTGAAGGGCTTGGTTAGCGCATTTTGAACAGGGTCCTGTGAAATATGTAAGGCCGTCGGATTAGACCCAACAGACAAATCCTGATCCCCCAAATCTTCCTCCGAGCCTAAGGGGCTATTTACTGCTGCCGACCCTGAACGTGATATCTGGCTGTGTTCAGCCCTTGCCGCAGCAGATGCTGACTTCATTTGCGCAGTGCGTGATTTAGTTTTGAGACCAGTGGTATCCATATTCATTATGCTTGAAAACTTGAGATGCTTTCCCATGATGAACAATTTTTAATCCTGCAGGCGAAACTTAATGGGCTCTAAGAAGAAGGGGGACACCCAGCGACCCACTACCAGGGCACCTTACTAACTATAACACCACTGGATGGCAGCCCTTGGTGTGAAACCTGCTTCACGCTCCCAACCGCCCAGTAGATCCTCAGGTTCGCAGCAAGAGAGAAAAAAAAAACACCATCAAGGTGCTTACCGGACTTTCCTGCAGCTATGGTCTCTGAGTCAGCTTTTAAAATATAGTCCCAGTCAGCCAGCCACAGCAGTGCGGGGAGAGTGTCAGTCTTTGCCAGCAGATTGAAAGGAAGAAATCCAAAACTCGAGCAATCCAAGAAAATACACCCGGAGCCAGCAAGCCAGCCTGCCAGCCAGCACCCAAAGGCCAAATGAGAAGGTTTTCCAAAGACAGCTGGTCACAGTACAGGAGCCTGCCGCAACGCAGCATCATCCGATTTTTTCTAATTTGCCCCTTACTCCCCTTAATCCTTTTTTAGGTCTCGCCTAGCGATGCAGCGCATGCGCTGTTCGCCTTGGCGAGACTATTGTTGTCAGTTTGGTGCGCGAAGTGGGACAGGACATGTGCGCGCCCGGACAGGCGATGTGCACGCGCACGGAGACTCCTCTCGAGCAATGTAAGCTTTCACACGCTCCCACCTTGATTTAGGTTTCAGTTTCACTGCGCGATGCAACTATACAAGGCAGACACATAAATTTCAGCGCTTCAGCATATCAAGAACTTTGTGCTGCATGGTATTTACTTTGCTTTTTTTTGCTTTTGTTGCCTCAACACACAACAGTATTGTTCTTGCCTCGCCGTGCTTTTTATCTGCCCCGCACTCTATCCTGCCACTTATCCTCAGGTTTTTAACTCGCTGTGCCTGTTCCTCTGCCCCACACTGTCCTGCCACTTATCCTCATGTTTTTAACTTTAGGTGCCTGTTCCTCTGCCCCGCACTCTGTCCTAACACTAATCCTCATGTTTTTCAGTTGCGCTCTGTCTTCCCACCTATACTCATATTCTTGCTTCGCCCTGCCTTTCACTCTGCCCCGCACTCTGTCCTGCCAGAGCAGAGCTGCTTTAGAGCCATAGAACCAGGTCAGCAGAGCTGCTCTAGAGCCTAAGAACCAGGTCAGCAGAGCTGCTCTAGAGCCAGAGAACCAGGTCAGCAGAGCTGCTGTAGAGCCAGAGAAACCAGATCAGCAGAGCTGCTTTAGAGCCAGAGAACCAGGAGCCAGAGAACCAGGTCAGCAGAGCTGCTTTAGAGCCAGAGAACCAGGTCAGCAGAGCTGCTCTAGAGGCAGAGAACCAGGTCCTCAGAGCTACTGTAGAGCCAGAGAAACCAGGTCAGCAGAGCTGCGTTAGAGGGAGAGAACCAGGTCAGCAGAGCTGCTTTAGAGCCAGAGAACCAGGTCAGCAGAGCTGCTCTAGAGCCAGAAAACCAGGTCAGCAGAGCTGCTTTAGAGCCATAGAACCAGGTCAGCAGAGATGCTTTAGAGCCAGAGAACCAGGTCAGCAGAGCTGTTGTTGAGCCAGAGAACCAGGTCAGCAGAGCTGCTCTAGAGCCTAAGAACCAGGTCAGCAGAGCTGCTCTAGAGCCAGAGAACCAGGTCAGCAGAGCTGCTGTAGAGCCAGAGAAACCAGGTCAGCAGAGCTGCTTTAGAGGGAGAGAACCAGGTCAGCAGCGCTGCATTAGAGCCAGAGAACCAGGTCAGCCGAGCTGCTTTAGAGCCGGAGAACCAGGTCAGCAGAGCTGCTCTAGAGCCTAAGAACCAGGTCAGCAGAGCTGCTCTAGAGGCAGAGAACCAGGTCAGCAGAGCTGCTGTAGAGCCAGAGAAACCAGGTCAGCAGAGCTGCTTTAGAGGGAGAGAACCAGGTCAGCAGAGCTGCTTTAGAGCCAGAGAACCAGGTCAGCAGAGCTGCTTTAGAGCCAGAGAACCAGGTCAGCAGAGCTGCTCTAGAGCAAGAGAACCAGGTCAGCAGAGCTTCTTTAGAGCCATAGAACCAGAGCTGCTTTAGAGCCAGAGAACCAGGTCAGCAGAGCTGCTCTAGAGCCAGAGAACCAGGTCAGCAGACCTGCTCTAGAGCCAGAGAACCAGGTCAGCAGAGCTGCTGTAGAGCCAGAGAACTAGGTCAGCAGAGCTGCTTTAGAGGGAGAGAACCAGGTCAGCAGAGCTGCTTTAGAGCCAGAGCACCAGGTCAGCAGAGCTGCTTTAGAGCCAGAGAACCAGGTCAGCAGAGCTGCTCTAGAGCCTAAGAACCAGGTCAGCAGAGCTGCTCTAGAGGCAGAGAACCAGGTCAGCAGAGCTGCTTTAGAGCCAGAGAACCAGGTCAGCAGAGCCGTTGTAGAGCCAGAGAACCAGGTCAGCAGAGCTGCTCTAGAGCCAGAGAACCAGGTCAGCAGAGCTGCTTCAAAGCCAGAGAACCAGGTCAGCAGAGCTGCTCTAGAGCCAGAGAACCAGGTCAGCAGAGCTGCTGTAGAGCCAGAGAACCAGGTCAGCAGAGCTGCTTCAAAGCCTAAGAACTAGGTCAGCAGAGCTGCTCTAGAGCCAGAGAACCAGGTCAGCAGAGCTGCTGTAGAGCCAGAGAAACCAGGTCAGCAGAGCTGCTTTAGAGGGAGAGAACCAGGTCAGCAGAGCTGCTTTAGAGCCAGAGAACCAGGTCAGCAGAGCTGCTTTAGAGCCAGAGAAAGAACCAGGTCAGCAGAGCTGCTCTAGAGCCAGAGAACCAGGTCAGCAGAGCTGCTTTAGAGCCATAGAACCAGGTCAGCAGAGCTGCTTTAGAGCCAGAGAACCAGGTCAGCAGAGCTGCTCTAGAAGCCAGAGAACCAGGTCAGCAGACCTGCTTTAGAAGCCAGAGAACCAGGTCAGCAGAGCTGCTGTAGAGCCAGAGAACCAGGTCAGCAGAGCTGCTTTAGAGGGAGAGAACCAGGTCAGCAGGGCTGCTTTAGAGCCAGAGAACCAGGTCAGCAGAGCTGCTTTAGAGCCAGAGAACCAGGTCAGCAGAGCTGCTCTAGAGCCTAAGAACCAGGTCAGCAGAGCTGCTCTAGAGGCAGAGAACCAGGTCAGCAGAGCTGCTCTTGAGGCAGAGAAATCAGGTCAGCAGAGCTGCTTTAGAGGGAGAGAACCAGGTCAGCAGAGCTTCTCTAGAGGCAGAGAAACCAGGTTAGCAGAGCTGCTTTAGAGGGAGAGAACCAGGTCAGCAGAGCTGCTTTAGAGCCAGAGAACCAGGTCAGCAAAGCTGCTTTAGAGCCAGAGAACCAGGTCAGCAGAGCTGCTCTAGAGCCAGAGAACCAGGTCAGCAGAGCTGCTTTAGAGCCAGAGAACCAGGTCAGCAGAGCTGCTTTAGAGCCAGAGAACCAGGTCAGCAGAGGCATTGTAGAACCAGAGAACCAGGTCAGCAGAGCTGCTCTAGAGCCTAAGAACCAGGTCAGCAGAGCTGCTCTAGAGGCAGAGAACCAGGTCAGCAGAGCTGCTCTAGAGGCAGTGAAAGCAGGTCAGCAGAGCTGCTTTAGAGGGAAAGAACCAGGTCAGCAGAGCTGCTTTAGAGCCAGAGTACCAGGTCAGCAGAGCTGCTTAGAGCCAGAGAACCAAGTTAGCAGAGCTGCTCTAGAGCCAGAGAACCAGGTCAGCAGAGCTGCTTTAGAGCCAGAGAACCAGGTCAGCAGAGGCGTTGTAGAGCCAGAGAACCAGGTCAGCAGAGCTGTTCTAGAGCCTAAGAACCAGGTCAGCCAAGCTGCTCTAGAGGCAGAGAACCAGGTCAGCCAAGCTGCTCTAGAGGCAGAGATCCAGGTCAGCAGAGCTGCTCTAGAGGCAGAGAAACCAGGTCAGCAGAGCTGCTTTAGAGGGAGAGAACCAGGTCAGCAGAGCTGCTTTAGAGGGAGAGAACCAGGTCAGCAGAGCTGCTTTAGAGCCAGAGAACCAGGTCAGCAGAGCTGCTCTAGAGCCAGAGAACCAGGTCAGCAGAGCTGCTTTAGAGCCAGAGAACCAGGTCAGCAGAGCTGCTTTAGAGCCAGAGAACCAGGTCAGCAGAGGCGTTGTAGAGCCAGAGAACCAGGTCAGCAGACCTGCTCTAGAGCCTAAGAACCAGGTCAGCAGAGCTGCTTTGGAGCCAGAGAACCAGGTCAGCAGAGCTGCTCTAGAGCCTAAGAACCAGACCAGCAGAGCTGCTCTAGAGGCAGAGAACCAGGTCAGCAGAGCTACTGTAGAGCCAGAGAAACCAGGTCAGCAGAGCTGCTGTAGAGCCAGAGAAACCAGGTCAGCAGAGCTGCTTTAGAGCCAGAGAACCAGTTCAGCAGAGCTGCATTAGAGCCAGAGAATCAGGTCAGCAGAGCTGCTCTAGAGCCAGAGAACCAGGTCAGCAGTGCTGCTGTAGAGCCATAGAACCAGGTCAGTAGAGCTGCTTTAGAGCCAGAGAACCAGGTCAGCAGAGCCATTGTAGAGAGAACCAGGTCAGCAGAGCTGCTGTAGAGCCATAGAACCAGGTCAGTAGAGCTTCTCTAGAGCCAGAGAACCAGGTCAGCAGAGCTGCTTCAAAGCCAGAGAACCAGGTCAGCAGAGCTGCTCTAGAGCCTAAGAACCAGGTCAGCAGAGCTGCTCTAGAGCCAGAGAACCAGGTCAGCAGAGCTGCTGTAGAGCCAGAGAAACCAGGTCAGCAGAGCTGCTTTAGAGCGAGAGAACCAGGTCAGCAGAGCTGCTTTAGAGCCAGAGGACCAGGTCAGCAGAGCTGCTTTAGAGCCAGAGAACCAGGTCAGCAGAGCTGCTCTAGAGCCATAGAACCAGGTCAGCAGAGCTGCTTTAGAGCCATAGAACCAGGTCAGCAGAGCTGCTGTAGAGCCATAGAACCAGGTCAGTAGAGCTGCTTTGAGAGCCAGAGAACCAGGTCAGCAGAGCCATTGTAGAGAGAACCAGGTCAGCAGAGCTGCTGTAGAGCCATAGAACCAGGTCAGTAGAGCTGCTCTAGAGCCAGAGAACCAGGTCAGCAGAGCTGCTCTAGAGCCAGAGAACCAGGTCAGCAGAGCTGCTGTAGAGCCAGAGAAACCAGGTCAGCAGAGCTGCTTGAGAGGGAGAGAACCAGGTCAGCAGAGCTGCTTTAGAGGGAGAGAACCAGGTCAGCAGAGCTGCTTTAGAGCCAGAGAACCAGGTTAGCAGAGCTGCTCTAGAGCCAGAGAACCAGGTCAGCAGAGCTGCTTTAGAGCCAGAGAACCAGGTCAGCAGAGGCGTTGTAGAGCCAGAGAACCAGGTCAGCAGAGCTGCTTTAGAGCGAAAGAACCAGGTCAGCAGAGCTGCTTTAGAGCCAGAGAACCAGGTCAGCAGAGCTGCTCTAGAGCCTAAGAACCAGGCCAGCAGAGCAGCTCTAGAGGCAGAGAACCAGGTCAGCAGAGCTGCTGTAGAGCCAGAGAAACCAGGTCAGCAGAGCTGCTGTAGAGCCAGAGAACCTGGTCAGCAGAGCTGCTTTAGAGCCAGAGAACCAGGTCAGCAGAGCTGCTTTAGAGCCAGAGAACCAGGTCAGCAGAGCTGCTCTAGAGCCAGAGAACCAGGTCAGCAGAGCTGCTTTAGAGCGAAAGAACCAGGTCAGCAGAGCTGCTTTAGAACCAGAGAACTAGGTCAGCAGAGGCATTGTAGAGCCAGAGAACCAGGTCAGCAGAGCTGTTCTAGAGCCTAAGAACCAGGTCAGCCAAGCTGCTCTAGAGGCAGAGAACCAGGTCAGCAGAGCTGCTCTAGAGGCAGAGAAACCAGGTCAGCAGAACTGCTTTAGAGGGAGAGAACCAGGTCAGCAGAGCTGCTTTAGAGGGAGAGAACCAGGTCAGCAGAGCTGCTTTACAGAAAGAGAACCAGGTCAGCAGAGCTGCTCTAGAGCCAGAGAACCAGGTCAGCAGAGCTGCTTTAGAGCCATAGAACCAGGTCAGCAGAGCTGCTTTAGAGCCAGAGCACCAGGTCAGCAGAGCTGCTTTAGAGCCAGAGAACCAGGTCAGCAGAGCTGCTCTAGAGCCTAAGAACCAGGTCAGCAGAGCTGCTCTAGATGCAGAGAACCAGGTCAGTAGAGCTGCTTTAGAGCCAGAGAACCAGGTCAGCAGAGCCGTTGTAGAGCCAGAGAACCAGGTCAGCAGAGCTGCTCTAGAGCCAGAGAACCAGGTCAGCAGAGCTGCTTCAAAGCCAGAGAACCAGGTCAGCAGAGCTGCTCTAGAGCCTAAGAACCAGGTCAGCAGAGCTGCTCTAGAGCCAGAGAACCAGGTCAGCAGAGCTGCTGTAGAGCCAGAGAAACCAGGTCAGCAGAGCTGCTTTAGAGGGAGAGAACCAGGTCAGCAGAGCTGCTTTAGAGTCAGAGAACCAGGTCAGAAGAGCTGCTTTAGAGCCAGAGAACCAGGTCAGCAGAGCTGCTCTAGAGCCAGAGAACCAGGTCAGCAGAGCTGATCTAGAGCCAGAGAACCAGGTCAGCAGAGCTGCTTTAGAGCCATAGAACCAGGTCAGCAGAGCTGCTTTAGAGCCAGAGAACCAGGTCAGCAGAGCTGCTCTAGAGCCAGAGAACCAGGTCAGCAGACCTGCTTTAGAGCCAGAGAACCAGGTCAGCAGAGCTGCTGTAGAGCCAGAGAACCAGGTCAGCAGAGCTGCTTTAGAGGGAGAGAACCAGGTCAGCAGGGCTGCTTTAGAGCCAGAGAACCAGGTCAGCAGAGCTGCTTTAGAGCCAGAGAACCAGGTCAGCAGAGCTGCTCTAGAGCCTAAGAACCAGGTCAGCAGAGCTGCTCTAGAGGCAGAGAACAAGGTCAGCAGAGCTGCTCTTGAGGCAGAGAAACCAGGTCAGCAGAGCTGCTTTAGAGGGAGAGAACCAGGCCAGCAGAGCTGCTCTAGAGGCAGGAAACCAGGTCAGCAGAGCTGCTTTAGATGGAGAGAACCAGGTCAGCAGAGGCGGTGTAGAGCCAGAGAACCAGGTCAGCAGAGCTGCTTTAGAGCCAGAGAACCAGGTCAGCAGAGCTGCTCTAGAGCCAGAGAACCAGGTCAGCAGAGCTGCTTTAGAGCCAGAGAACCAGGTCAGCAGAGCTGCTTTAGAGCCAGAGAACCAGGTCAGCAGAGGCATTGTAGAACCAGAGAACCAGGTCAGCAGAGCTGCTCTAGAGCCTAAGAACCAGGTCAGCAGAGCTGCTCTAGAGGCAGAGAACCAGGTCAGCAGAGCTGCTCTAGAGGCAGAGAAAGCAGGTCAGCAGAGCTGCTTTAGAGGGAAAGAACCAGGTCAGCAGAGCTGCTTTAGAGCCAGAGAACCAGGTCAGCAGAGCTGCTTTAGAGCCAGGGAACCAGGTCAGCAGAGCTGCTTTAGAGCCAGAGAACCAGGTCAGCAGAGATGCTTTAGAGCCAGAGAACTAGGTTAGCAGAGCTGCTGTAGAGCCAGAGAACCAGGTCAGCAGAGCTGCTTTAGAGCCAGAGAACCAGGTCAGCAGAGCTGCTTTAGAGCCAGAGAACCAGGTCAGCAGAGCTGATTTAGAGCCAGAGAAGCAGGTCAGCAGAGCTGCTCTAGAGCCTAAGAACTAGGTCAGCAGAGCTGCTCTAGAGGCAGAGAACCAGGTCAGCAGAGCTGCTTTAGAGCCAGAGAACCAGGTCAGCAGAGCTGCTTTAGATCCAGAGAACCAGGTCAGCAGAGGCGTTGTAGAGCCAGAGAACCAGGCAGAGAACCAGGTCAGCAGAGCTGCTCTAGAGGCAGAGAAACCAGGTCAGCAGAGCTGCTTTAGAGGGAGAGAACCAGGTCAGCAGAGCTGCTTTAGAGCCAGAGAACCAGGTCAGCAGAGTTGCTCTAGAGCCAGAGAACCAGGTCAGCAGAGCTGCTGTAGAGCCAGAGAACCAGGTCAGCAGAGCTGCTTTAGAGCCAGAGAACCAGGTCAGCAGAGGCGTTGTAGAGCCAGAGAACCAGGTCAGCAGAGCTGCTCTAGAGCCTAAGAACCAGGTCAGCAGAGCTGCTTTAAAGCCAGAGAACCAGGTCAGCAGAGCTGCTTTAAAGCCAGAGAACCAGGTCAGCAGAGCTGCTCTAGAGCCTAAGAACCAGGCCAGCAGAGCTGCTTTAGAACCAGAGAACCAGGTCAGCAGAGCTGCTTTAGAGCCAGAGAACCAGGTCAGCAGAGCTTCTCTAGAGCCAGAGAACCAGGTCAGCAGAGCTGCTTTAGAGCCATAGAACCAGGTCAGTAGAGCTGCTTTAGAGCCAGAGAACCAGGTCAGCAGAGCCATTGTAGAGCCAGAGAACCAGGTCAGCAGAGCTGCTCTAGAGCCAGAGAACCAGGTCAGCAGAGCTGCTTCAAAGCCAGAGAACCAGGTCAGCAGAGCTGCTTTAGAGCCAGAGAACCAGGTCAGCAGAGCTGCTCTAGAGCCAGAGAACCAGGTCAGCAGAGCTGCTTTAGAGCGAAAGAACCAGTTCAGCAGAGCTGCTTTAGAGCCAGAGAACCAGGTCAGCAGAGGCGTTGTAGAGCCAGAGAACCAGGTCAGCAGAGCTGCTCTAGAGGCAGAGAACCAGGTCAGCAGAGCTGCTCTAGAGGCAGAGAAACCAGGTCAGCAGAGCTGCTTTAGAGGGAGAGAACCAGGTCAGCAGAGCTGCTTTAGAGGGAGAGAACCAGGTCAGCAGAGCTGCTGTAGAGCCAGAGAACCAGGTCAGCAGAGCTGCTGTAGAGCAGACAACCAGGTCAGCAGAGCTTCTTTAGAGGGAGAGAACCAGGTCAGCAGAGCTGCTTTAGAGCCAGAGAACCAGGTCAGCAGAGCTGCTTTAGAGCCAGAGAACCAGATCAGCAGAGGTGCTCTAGAGCCTAGAGAACCAGGTCAGCAGAGCTGCTCTAGAAGCAGAGAACCAGGTCAGCAGAGCTGCTCTAGAGGCAGAGAAACCAGGTCAGCAGAGCTGCTTGAGAGGCAGAGAACCAGGTCAGCAGAGCTGCTTTAGAGCCAGAGAACCAGGTCAGCAGAGCTGCATTAGAGCCAGAGAACCAGGTCAGCAGAGCTGCTCTAGAGCCAGAGAACCAGGTCAGCAGAGCTGCTTTAGAGCCAGAGAACCAGGTCAGCAGAGGCGTTGTAGAGCCAGAGAACCAGGTCAGCAGAGCTGCTTTAGAGCGAAAGAACCAGGTCAGCAGAGCTGCTTTAGAGCCAGAGAACCAGGTCAGCAGAGCTGCTCTAGAGCCTAAGAACCAGGCCAGCAGAGCTGCTCTAGAGGCAGAGAACCAGGTCAGCAGAGCTGCTGTAGAGCCAGAGAAACCAGGTCAGCAGAGCTGCTGTAGAGCCAGAGAACCAGGTCAGCAGAGCTGCTTTAGAGCCAGAGAACCAGGTCAGCAGAGCTGCTTTAGAGCCAGAGAACCAGATCAGCAGAGCTGCTCTAGAGCCAGAGAACCAGGTCAGCAGAGCTGCTTTAGAGCGAAAGAACCAGGTCAGCAGAGCTGCTTTAGAGCCAGAGAACCAGGTCAGCAGAGGCGTTGTAGAGCCAGAGAACCAGGTCAGCAGAGCTGTTCTAGAGCCTAAGAACCAGGTCAGCCAAGCTGCTCTAGAGGCAGAGTGCCAGGTCAGCCAAGCTGCTCTAGAGGCAGAGAACCAGGTCAGCAGAGCTGCTCTAGAGGCAGAGAAACCAGGTCAGCAGAGTTGCTTTAGAGGGAGAGAACCAGGTCAGCAGAGCTGCTTTAGAGGGAGAGAACCAGGTCAGCAGAGCTGCTTTAGAGCCAGAGAACCAGGTCAGCAGAGCTGTTCTAGAGCCAGAGAACCAGTTCAGCAGAGGCGTTGTAGAGCCAGAGAACCAGGTCAGCAGAGCTGTTCTAGAGCCTAAGAACCAGGTCAGCAGAGCTGCTTTGGAGCCAGAGAACCGGGTCAGCAGAGCTGCTCTAGAGCCTAAGAACCAGGCCAGTAGAGCTGCTCTAGAGGCAGAGAACCAGGTCAGCAGAGCTGCTGTAGAGCCAGAGAAACCAGGTCAGCAGAGCTGCTGTAGAGGCCAGAGAAACCAGGTCAGCAGAGCTGCTTTAGAGCCAGAGAACCAGGTCAGCAGAGCTGCATTAGAGCCAGAGAATCAGGTCAGCAGAGCTGCTCTAGAGCCAGAGAACCAGGTCAGCAGTGCTGCTGTAGAGCCATAGAACCAGGTCAGTAGAGCTGCTTTAGAGCCAGAGAACCAGGTCAGCAGAGCCATTGTAGAGAGAACCAGGTCAGCAGAGCTGCTGTAGAGCCATAGAACGAGGTCAGTAGAGCTTCTCTAGAGCCAGAGAACCAGGTCAGCAGAGCTGCTTCAAAGCCAGAGAACCAGGTCAGCAGAGCTGCTCTAGAGCCTAAGAACCAGGTCAGCAGAGCTGCTCTAGAGCCAGAGAACCGGGTCAGCAGAGCTGCTGTAGAGCCAGAGAAACCAGGTCAGCAGAGCTGCTTTGGAGTGTGAGAACCAGGTCAGCACAGCTGCTTTAGAGCCAGAGGACCAGGTCAGCAGAGCTGCTTTAGAGCCAGAGAACCAGGTCAGCAGAGCTGCTCTAGAGCCATAGAACCAGGTCAGCAGAGCTGCTTTAGAGCCATAGAACCAGGTCAGCAGAGCTGCTGTAGAGCCATAGAACCAGGTCAGTAGAGCTGCTTTAGAGCCAGAGAACCAGGTCAGCAGAGCCATTGTAGAAGAGAACCAGGTCAGCAGAGCTGCTGTAGAGCCATAGAACCAGGTCAGTAGAGCTGCTCTAGAGCCAGAGAACCAGGTCAGCAGAGCTGCTCTAGAGTCAGAGAACCAGGTCAGCAGAGCTGCTGTAGAGCCAGAGAAACCAGGTCAGTAGAGCTGCTTGAGAGGGAGAGAACCAGGTCAGCAGAGCTGCTTTAGAGGCAGAGAACCAGGTCAGCAGAGCTGTTTTAGAGCCAGAGAACCAGGTTAGCAGAGCTGCTCTAGAGCCAGAGAACCAGGTCAGCAGAGCTGCTTTAGAGCCAGAGAACCAGGTCAGCAGAGGCGTTGTAGAGCCAGAGAACCAGGTCAGCAGAGCTGCTTTAGAGCGAAAGAACCAGGTCAGCAGAGCTGCTTTAGAGCCAGAGAACCAGGTCAGCAGAGCTGCTCTAGAGCCTAAGAACCAGGCCAGCAGAGCTGCTCTAGAGGCAGAGAACCAGGTCAGCAGAGCTGCTGTAGAGCCGGAGAAACCAGGTCAGCAGAGCTGCTGTAGAGCCAGAGGACCAGGTCAGCAGAGCTGCTTTAGAGCCAGAGAACCAGGTCAGCAGAGCTCCTTTAGAGCCAGAGAACCAGGTCAGCAGAGCTGCTCTAGAGCCAGAGAACCAGGTCAGCAGAGCTGCTTTAGAGCGAAAGAACCAGGTCAGCAGAGCTGCTTTAGAACCAGAGAACCAGGTCAGCAGAGGCATTGTAGAGCCAGAGAACCAGGTCAGCAGAGCTGTTCTAGAGCCTAAGAACCAGGTCAGCCAAGCTGCTCTAGAGGCAGAGAACCAGGTCAGCAGAGCTGCTCTAGAGGCAGAGAAACCAGGTCAGCAGAGCTGCTTTAGAGGGAGAGAACCAGGTCAGCAGAGCTGCTTTAGAGGGAGATAACCAGGTCAGCAGAGCTGCTGTAGAGCAGACAACCAGGTCAGCAGAGCTTCTTTAGAGGGAGAGAACCAGGTCAGCAGAGCTGCTTTAGAGCCAGAGAACCAGGTCAGCAGAGCTGCTTTAGAGCCAGAGAACCAGATCAGCAGAGGTGCTCTAGAGCCTAAGAACCAGGTCAGCAGAGCTGCTCTAGAAGCAGAGAACCAGGTCAGCAGAGCTGCTCTAGAGGCAGAGAAACCAGGTCAGCAGAGCTGCTTGAGAGGGAGAGAACCAGGTCAGCAGAGCTGCTTTAGAGCCAGAGAACCAGGTCAGCAGAGCTGCATTAGAGCCAGAGAACCAGGTCAGCAGAGCTGCTCTAGAGCCAGAGAACCAGGTCAGCAGAGCTGCTTTAGAGCCAGAGAACCAGGTCAGCAGAGGCGTTGTAGAGCCAGAGAACCAGGTCAGCAGAGCTGCTTTAGAGCGAAAGAACCAGGTCAGCAGAGCTGCTTTAGAGCCAGAGAACCAGGTCAGCAGAGCTGCTCTAGAGCCTAAGAACCAGGCCAGCAGAGCTGCTCTAGAGGCAGAGAACCAGGTCAGCAGAGCTGCTGTAGAGCCAGAGAAACCAGGTCAGCAGAGCTGCTGTAGAGCCAGAGAACCAGGTCAGCAGAGCTGCTGTAGAGCAGACAACCAGGTCAGCAGAGCTTCTTTAGAGGGAGAGAACCAGGTCAGCAGAGCTGCTTTAGAGCCAGAGAACCAGGTCAGCAGAGCTGCTTTAGAGCCAGAGAACCAGATCAGCAGAGGTGCTCTAGAGCCTAAGAACCAGGTCAGCAGAGCTGCTCTAGAAGCAGAGAACCAGGTCAGCAGAGCTGCTCTAGAGGCAGAGAAACCAGGTCAGCAGAGCTGCTTGAGAGGGAGAGAACCAGGTCAGCAGAGCTGCTTTAGAGCCAGAGAACCAGGTCAGCAGAGCTGCATTAGAGCCAGAGAACCAGGTCAGCAGAGCTGCTCTAGAGCCAGAGAACCAGGTCAGCAGAGCTGCTTTAGAGCCAGAGAACCAGGTCAGCAGAGGCGTTGTAGAGCCAGAGAACCAGGTCAGCAGAGCTGCTTTAGAGCGAAAGAACCAGGTCAGCAGAGCTGCTTTAGAGCCAGAGAACCAGGTCAGCAGAGCTGCTCTAGAGCCAGAGAACCAGGTCAGCAGAGCTGCTTTAGAGCGAAAGAACCAGGTCAGCAGAGCTGCTTTAGAGCCAGAGAACCAGGTCAGCAGAGGCGTTGTAGAGCCAGAGAACCAGGTCAGCAGAGCTGCTCTAGAGGCAGAGAACCAGGTCAGCAGAGCTGCTCTAGAGGCAGAGAAACCAGGTCAGCAGAGCTGCTTTAGAGGGAGAGAACCAGGTCAGCAGAGCTGCTTTAGAGGGAGAGAACCAGGTCAGCAGAGCTGCTGTAGAGCCAGAGAAACCAGGTCAGCAGAGCTGCTGTAGAGCCAGAGAACCAGGTCAGCAGAGCTGCTTTAGAGCCATAGAACCAGGTCAGCAGAGCTGCTTTAGAGCCAGAGAACCAGGTCAGCAGAGCTGCTCTAGAGCCAGAGAACCAGGTCAGCAGAGCTGCTTTAGAGCGAAAGAACCAGGTCAGCAGAGCTGCTTTAGAGCCAGAGAACCAGGTCAGCAGAGGCGTTGTAGAGCCAGAGAACCAGGTCAGCAGAGCTGTTCTAGAGCCTAAGAACCAGGTCAGCCAGAGCTGCTCTAGAGGCAGAGTACCAGGTCAGCCAAGCTGCTCTAGAGGCAGAGAACCAGGTCAGCAGAGCTGCTCTAGAGGCAGAGAAACCAGGTCAGCAGAGTTGCTTTAGAGGGAGAGAACCAGGTCAGCAGAGCTGCTTTAGAGGAGAGAACCAGGTCAGCAGAGCTGCTTTAGAGCCAGAGAACCAGGTCAGCAGAGCTGTTCTAGAGCCAGAGAACCAGTTCAGCAGAGGCGTTGTAGAGCCAGAGAACCAGGTCAGCAGAGCTGTTCTAGAGCCTAAGAACCAGGTCAGCAGAGCTGCTTTGGAGCCAGAGAACCAGGTCAGCAGAGCTGCTCTAGAGCCTAAGAACCAGGCCAGTAGAGCTGCTCTAGAGGCAGAGAACCAGGTCAGCAGAGCTGCTGTAGAGCCAGAGAAACCAGGTCAGCAGAGCTGCTGTAGAGCCAGAGAAACCAGGTCAGCAGAGCTGCTTTAGAGCCAGAGAACCAGGTCAGCAGAGCTGCATTAGAGCCAGAGAATCAGGTCAGCAGAGCTGCTCTAGAGCCAGAGAACCAGGTCAGCAGTGCTGCTGTAGAGCCATAGAACCAGGTCAGTAGAGCTGCTTTAGAGCCAGAGAACCAGGTCAGCAGAGCCATTGTAGAGAGAACCAGGTCAGCAGAGCTGCTGTAGAGCCATAGAACGAGGTCAGTAGAGCTTCTCTAGAGCCAGAGAACCAGGTCAGCAGAGCTGCTTCAAAGCCAGAGAACCAGGTCAGCAGAGCTGCTCTAGAGCCTAAGAACCAGGTCAGCAGAGCTGCTCTAGAGCCAGAGAACCGGGTCAGCAGAGCTGCTGTAGAGCCAGAGAAACCAGGTCAGCAGAGCTGCTTTGGAGTGTGAGAACCAGGTCAGCACAGCTGCTTTAGAGCCAGAGGACCAGGTCAGCAGAGCTGCTTTAGAGCCAGAGAACCAGGTCAGCAGAGCTGCTCTAGAGCCATAGAACCAGGTCAGCAGAGCTGCTTTAGAGCCATAGAACCAGGTCAGCAGAGCTGCTGTAGAGCCATAGAACCAGGTCAGTAGAGCTGCTTTAGAGCCAGAGAACCAGGTCAGCAGAGCCATTGTAGAGAGAACCAGGTCAGCAGAGCTGCTGTAGAGCCATAGAACCAGGTCAGTAGAGCTGCTCTAGAGCCAGAGAACCAGGTCAGCAGAGCTGCTCTAGAGTCAGAGAACCAGGTCAGCAGAGCTGCTGTAGAGCCAGAGAAACCAGGTCAGTAGAGCTGCTTGAGAGGGAGAGAACCAGGTCAGCAGAGCTGCTTTAGAGGCAGAGAACCAGGTCAGCAGAGCTGCTTTAGAGCCAGAGAACCAGGTTAGCAGAGCTGCTCTAGAGCCAGAGAACCAGGTCAGCAGAGCTGCTTTAGAGCCAGAGAACCAGGTCAGCAGAGGCGTTGTAGAGCCAGAGAACCAGGTCAGCAGAGCTGCTTTAGAGCGAAAGAACCAGGTCAGCAGAGCTGCTTTAGAGCCAGAGAACCAGGTCAGCAGAGCTGCTCTAGAGCCTAAGAACCAGGCCAGCAGAGCTGCTCTAGAGGCAGAGAACCAGGTCAGCAGAGCTGCTGTAGAGCCGGAGAAACCAGGTCAGCAGAGCTGCTGTAGAGCCAGAGGACCAGGTCAGCAGAGCTGCTTTAGAGCCAGAGAACCAGGTCAGCAGAGCTCCTTTAGAGCCAGAGAACCAGGTCAGCAGAGCTGCTCTAGAGCCAGAGAACCAGGTCAGCAGAGCTGCTTTAGAGCCGAAAGAACCAGGTCAGCAGAGCTGCTTTAGAACCAGAGAACCAGGTCAGCAGAGGCATTGTAGAGCCAGAGAACCAGGTCAGCAGAGCTGTTCTAGAGCCTAAGAACCAGGTCAGCCAAGCTGCTCTAGAGGCAGAGAACCAGGTCAGCAGAGCTGCTCTAGAGGCAGAGAAACCAGGTCAGCAGAGCTGCTTTAGAGGGAGAGAACCAGGTCAGCAGAGCTGCTTTAGAGCGAGATAACCAGGTCAGCAGAGCTGCTGTAGAGCAGACAACCAGGTCAGCAGAGCTTCTTTAGAGGGAGAGAACCAGGTCAGCAGAGCTGCTTTAGAGCCAGAGAACCAGGTCAGCAGAGCTGCTTTAGAGCCAGAGAACCAGATCAGCAGAGGTGCTCTAGAGCCTAAGAACCAGGTCAGCAGAGCTGCTCTAGAAGCAGAGAACCAGGTCAGCAGAGCTGCTCTAGAGGCAGAGAAACCAGGTCAGCAGAGCTGCTTGAGAGGGAGAGAACCAGGTCAGCAGAGCTGCTTTAGAGCCAGAGAACCAGGTCAGCAGAGCTGCATTAGAGCCAGAGAACCAGGTCAGCAGAGCTGCTCTAGAGCCAGAGAACCAGGTCAGCAGAGCTGCTTTAGAGCCAGAGAACCAGGTCAGCAGAGGCGTTGTAGAGCCAGAGAACCAGGTCAGCAGAGCTGCTTTAGAGCGAAAGAACCAGGTCAGCAGAGCTGCTTTAGAGCCAGAGAACCAGGTCAGCAGAGCTGCTCTAGAGCCTAAGAACCAGGCCAGCAGAGCTGCTCTAGAGGCAGAGAACCAGGTCAGCAGAGCTGCTGTAGAGCCAGAGAAACCAGGTCAGCAGAGCTGCTGTAGAGCCAGAGAACCAGGTCAGCAGAGCTGCTGTAGAGCAGACAACCAGGTCAGCAGAGCTTCTTTAGAGGGAGAGAACCAGGTCAGCAGAGCTGCTTTAGAGCCAGAGAACCAGGTCAGCAGAGCTGCTTTAGAGCCAGAGAACCAGATCAGCAGAGGTGCTCTAGAGCCTAAGAACCAGGTCAGCAGAGCTGCTCTAGAAGCAGAGAACCAGGTCAGCAGAGCTGCTCTAGAGGCAGAGAAACCAGGTCAGCAGAGCTGCTTGAGAGGGAGAGAACCAGGTCAGCAGAGCTGCTTTAGAGCCAGAGAACCAGGTCAGCAGAGCTGCATTAGAGCCAGAGAACCAGGTCAGCAGAGCTGCTCTAGAGCCAGAGAACCAGGTCAGCAGAGCTGCTTTAGAGCCAGAGAACCAGGTCAGCAGAGGCGTTGTAGAGCCAGAGAACCAGGTCAGCAGAGCTGCTTTAGAGCCAGAAGAACCAGGTCAGCAGAGCTGCTTTAGAGCCAGAGAACCAGGTCAGCAGAGCTGCTCTAGAGCCAGAGAACCAGGTCAGCAGAGCTGCTTTAGAGCGAAAGAACCAGGTCAGCAGAGCTGCTTTAGAGCCAGAGAACCAGGTCAGCAGAGGCGTTGTAGAGCCAGAGAACCAGGTCAGCAGAGCTGCTCTAGAGGCAGAGAACCAGGTCAGCAGAGCTGCTCTAGAGGCAGAGAAACCAGGTCAGCAGAGCTGCTTTAGAGGGAGAGAACCAGGTCAGCAGAGCTGCTTTAGAGGGAGAGAACCAGGTCAGCAGAGCTGCTGTAGAGCCAGAGAACCAGGTCAGCAGAGCTGCTGTAGAGCAGACAACCAGGTCAGCAGAGCTTCTTTAGAGGGAGAGAACCAGGTCAGCAGAGCTGCTTTAGAGCCAGAGAACCAGGTCAGCAGAGCTGCTTTAGAGCCAGAGAACCAGATCAGCAGAGGTGCTCTAGAGCCTAAGAACCAGGTCAGCAGAGCTGCTCTAGAAGCAGAGAACCAGGTCAGCAGAGCTGCTCTAGAGGCAGAGAAACCAGGTCAGCAGAGCTGCTTGAGAGGGAGAGAACCAGGTCAGCAGAGCTGCTTTAGAGCCAGAGAACCAGGTCAGCAGAGCTGCATTAGAGCCAGAGAACCAGGTCAGCAGAGCTGCTCTAGAGCCAGAGAACCAGGTCAGCAGAGCTGCTTTAGAGCCAGAGAACCAGGTCAGCAGAGGCGTTGTAGAGCCAGAGAACCAGGTCAGCAGAGCTGCTTTAGAGCGAAAGAACCAGGTCAGCAGAGCTGCTTTAGAGCCAGAGAACCAGGTCAGCAGAGCTGCTCTAGAGCCTAAGAACCAGGCCAGCAGAGCTGCTCTAGAGGCAGAGAACCAGGTCAGCAGAGCTGCTGTAGAGCCAGAGAAACCAGGTCAGCAGAGCTGCTGTAGAGCCAGAGAACCAGGTCAGCAGAGCTGCTCTAGAGCCAGAGAACCAGGTCAGCAGAGCTGCTTTAGAGCCAGAGAACCAGGTCAGCAGAGCTGCTCTAGAGCCAGAGAACCAGGTCAGCAGAGCTGCTTTAGAGCGAAAGAACCAGGTCAGCAGAGCTGCTTTAGAGCCAGAGAACCAGGTCAGCAGAGGCGTTGTAGAGCCAGAGAACCAGGTCAGCAGAGCTGTTCTAGAGCCTAAGAACCAGGTCAGCCAAGCTGCTCTAGAGGCAGAGTACCAGGTCAGCCAGAGCTGCTCTAGAGGCAGAGAACCAGGTCAGCAGAGCTGCTCTAGAGGCAGAGAAACCAGGTCAGCAGAGTTGCTTTAGAGGGAGAGAACCAGGTCAGCAGAGCTGCTTTAGAGGGAGAGAACCAGGTCAGCAGAGCTGCTTTAGAGCCAGAGAACCAGGTCAGCAGAGCTGTTCTAGAGCCAGAGAACCAGTTCAGCAGAGGCGTTGTAGAGCCAGAGAACCAGGTCAGCAGAGCTGTTCTAGAGCCTAAGAACCAGGTCAGCAGAGCTGCTTTGGAGCCAGAGAACCGGGTCAGCAGAGCTGCTCTAGAGCCTAAGAACCAGGCCAGCAGAGCTGCTCTAGAGGCAGAGAACCAGGTCAGCAGAGCTGCTGTAGAGCCAGAGAAACCAGGTCAGCAGAGCTGCTGTAGAGCCAGAGAAACCAGGTCAGCAGAGCTGCTTTAGAGCCAGAGAACCAGGTCAGCAGAGCTGCATTAGAGCCAGAGAATCAGGTCAGCAGAGCTGCTCTAGAGCCAGAGAACCAGGTCAGCAGTGCTGCTGTAGAGCCATAGAACCAGGTCAGTAGAGCTGCTTTAGAGCCAGAGAACCAGGTCAGCAGAGCCATTGTAGAGAGAACCAGGTCAGCAGAGCTGCTGTAGAGCCATAGAACCGAGGTCAGTAGAGCTTCTCTAGAGCCAGAGAACCAGGTCAGCAGAGCTGCTTCAAAGCCAGAGAACCAGGTCAGCAGAGCTGCTCTAGAGCCTAAGAACCAGGTCAGCAGAGCTGCTCTAGAGCCAGAGAACCGGGTCAGCAGAGCTGCTGTAGAGCCAGAGAAACCAGGTCAGCAGAGCTGCTTTGGAGTGTGAGAACCAGGTCAGCACAGCTGCTTTAGAGCCAGAGGACCAGGTCAGCAGAGCTGCTTTAGAGCCAGAGAACCAGGTCAGCAGAGCTGCTCTAGAGCCATAGAACCAGGTCAGCAGAGCTGCTTTAGAGCCATAGAACCAGGTCAGCAGAGCTGCTGTAGAGCCATAGAACCAGGTCAGTAGAGCTGCTTTAGAGCCAGAGAACCAGGTCAGCAGAGCCATTGTAGAGAGAACCAGGTCAGCAGAGCTGCTGTAGAGCCATGAGAACCAGGTCAGTAGAGCTGCTCTAGAGCCAGAGAACCAGGTCAGCAGAGCTGCTCTAGAGTCAGAGAACCAGGTCAGCAGAGCTGCTGTAGAGCCAGAGAAACCAGGTCAGTAGAGCTGCTTGAGAGGGAGAGAACCAGGTCAGCAGAGCTGCTTTAGAGGCAGAGAACCAGGTCAGCAGAGCTGCTTTAGAGCCAGAGAACCAGGTTAGCAGAGCTGCTCTAGAGCCAGAGAACCAGGTCAGCAGAGCTGCTTTAGAGCCAGAGAACCAGGTCAGCAGAGGCGTTGTAGAGCCAGAGAACCAGGTCAGCAGAGCTGCTTTAGAGCGAAAGAACCAGGTCAGCAGAGCTGCTTTAGAGCCAGAGAACCAGGTCAGCAGAGCTGCTCTAGAGCCTAAGAACCAGGCCAGCAGAGCTGCTCTAGAGGCAGAGAACCAGGTCAGCAGAGCTGCTGTAGAGCCGGAGAAACCAGGTCAGCAGAGCTGCTGTAGAGCCAGAGGACCAGGTCAGCAGAGCTGCTTTAGAGCCAGAGAACCAGGTCAGCAGAGCTCCTTTAGAGCCAGAGAACCAGGTCAGCAGAGCTGCTCTAGAGCCAGAGAACCAGGTCAGCAGAGCTGCTTTAGAGCGAAAGAACCAGGTCAGCAGAGCTGCTTTAGAACCAGAGAACCAGGTCAGCAGAGGCATTGTAGAGCCAGAGAACCAGGTCAGCAGAGCTGTTCTAGAGCCTAAGAACCAGGTCAGCCAAGCTGCTCTAGAGGCAGAGAACCAGGTCAGCAGAGCTGCTCTAGAGGCAGAGAAACCAGGTCAGCAGAGCTGCTTTAGAGGGAGAGAACCAGGTCAGCAGAGCTGCTTTAGAGGGAGATAACCAGGTCAGCAGAGCTGCTGTAGAGCAGACAACCAGGTCAGCAGAGCTTCTTTAGAGGGAGAGAACCAGGTCAGCAGAGCTGCATTAGAGCCAGAGAACCAGGTCAGCAGAGCTGCTCTAGAGACAGAGAACCAGGTCAGCAGAGCTGCTTTAGAGCCAGAGAACCAGGTCAGCATAGGCGTTGTAGAGCCAGAGAACCAGGTCAGCAGAGCTGCTTTAGAGCGAAAGAACCAGGTCAGCAGAGCTGCTTTAGAGCCAGAGAACCAGGTCAGCAGAGCTGCTCTAGAGCCTAAGAACCAGGCCAGCAGAGCTGCTCTAGAGGCAGAGAACCAGGTCAGCAGAGCTGCTGTAGAGCCAGAGAAACCAGGTCAGCAGAGCTGCTTTAGAGCCAGAGAACCAGGTCAGCAGAGCTGCTTTAGAGCCAGAGAACCAGGTCAGCAGAGCTGCTCTAGAGCCAGAGAACCAGGTCAGCAGAGCTGCTTTAGAGCGAAAGAACCAGGTCAGCAGAGCTGCATTAGAGCCAGAGAACCAGGTCAGCAGAGGCGTTGTAGAGCCAGAGAACCAGGTCAGCAGAGCTGTTCTAGAGCCTAAGAACCAGGTCAGCCAAGCTGCTCTAGAGGCAGAGTACCAGGTCAGCCAAGCTGCTCTAGAGGCAGAGAACCAGATCAGCAGAGCTGCTCTAGAGGCAGAGAAACCAGGTCAGCAGAGCTGCTTTAGAGGGAGAGAACCAGGTCAGCAGAGCTGCTTTAGAGGGAGAGAACCAGGTCAGCAGAGCTGGTTTAGAGCCAGAGAACCAGGTCAGCAGAGCTGTTCTAGAGCCAGAGAACCAGGTCAGCAGAGGCGTTGTAGAGCCAGAGAACCAGGTCAGCAGAGCTGTTCTAGAGCCTAAGAACCAGGTCAGCAGAGCTGCTTTGGAGCCAGAGAACCAGGTCAGCAGAGCTGCTCTAGAGCCTAGAGAACCAGGCCAGTAGAGCTGCTCTAGAGGCAGAGAACCAGGTCAGCAGAGCTGCTGTAGAGCCAGAGAAACCAGGTCAGCAGAGCTGCTGTAGAGCCAGAGAAACCAGGTCAGCAGAGCTGCTTTAGAGCCAGAGAACCAGGTCAGCAGAGCTGCATTAGAGCCTGAGAATCAGGTCAGCAGAGCTGCTCTAGAGCCAGAGAACCAGGTCAGCAGTGCTGCTGTAGAGCCATAGAACCAGGTCAGTAGAGCTGCTTTAGAGCCAGAGAACCAGGTCAGCAGAGCCATTGTAGAGAGAACCAGGTCAGCAGAGCTGCTGTAGAGCCATAGAACGAGGTCAGTAGAGCTTCTCTAGAGCCAGAGAACCAGGTCAGCAGAGCTGCTTCAAAGCCAGAGAACCAGGTCAGCAGAGCTGCTCTAGAGCCTAAGAACCAGGTCAGCAGAGCTGCTCTAGAGCCAGAGAACCGGGTCAGCAGAGCTGCTGTAGAGCCAGAGAAACCAGGTCAGCAGAGCTGCTTTGGAGTGTGAGAACCAGGTCAGCAGAGCTGCTTTAGAGCCAGAGAACCAGGTCAGCAGAGCTGCTCTAGAGCCATAGAACCAGGTCAGCAGAGCTGCTTTAGAGCCATAGAACCAGGTCAGCAGAGCTGCTGTAGAGCCATAGAACCAGGTCAGTAGAGCTGCTTTAGAGCCAGAGAACCAGGTCAGCAGAGCCATTGTAGAGAGAACCAGGTCAGCAGAGCTGCTGTAGAGCCATAGAACCAGGTCAGTAGAGCTGCTCTAGAGCCAGAGAACCAGGTCAGCAGAGCTGCTCTAGAGTCAGAGAACCAGGTCAGCAGAGCTGCTGTAGAGCCAGAGAAACCAGGTCAGTAGAGCTGCTTGAGAGGGAGAGAACCAGGTCAGCAGAGCTGCTTTAGAGGCAGAGAACCAGGTCAGCAGAGCTGCTTTAGAGCCAGAGAACCAGGTTAGCAGAGCTGCTCTAGAGCCAGAGAACCAGGTCAGCAGAGCTGCTTTAGAGCCAGAGAACCAGGTCAGCAGAGGCGTTGTAGAGCCAGAGAACCAGGTCAGCAGAGCTGCTTTAGAGCGAAAGAACCAGGTCAGCAGAGCTGCTTTAGAGCCAGAGAACCAGGTCAGCAGAGCTGCTCTAGAGCCTAAGAACCAGGCCAGCAGAGCTGCTCTAGAGGCAGAGAACCAGGTCAGCAGAGCTGCTGTAGAGCCGGAGAAACCAGTTCAGCAGAGCTGCTGTAGAGCCAGAGGACCAGGTCAGCAGAGCTGCTTTAGAGCCAGAGAACCAGGTCAGCAGAGCTCCTTTAGAGCCAGAGAACCAGGTCAGCAGAGATGCTCTAGAGCCAGAGAACCAGGTCAGCAGAGCTGCTTTAGAGCGAAAGAACCAGGTCAGCAGAGCTGCTTTAGAACCAGAGAACCAGGTCAGCAGAGGCATTGTAGAGCCAGAGAACCAGGTCAGCAGAGCTGTTCTAGAGCCTAAGAACCAGGTCAGCCAAGCTGCTCTAGAGGCAGAGAACCAGGTCAGCAGAGCTGCTCTAGAGGCAGAGAAACCAGGTCAGCAGAGCTGCTTTAGAGGGAGAGAACCAGGTCAGCAGAGCTGCTTTAGAGGGAGATAACCAGGTCAGCAGAGCTGCTTTACAGCCAGAGAACCAGGTCAGCAGAGCCGCTCTAGAGCCAGAGAACCAGGTCAGCAGAGCTGCTTTAGAGCCAGAGAACCAGGTCAGCAGAGCTGCTTTAGAGCCAGAGAACCAGGTCAGCAGAGCTGCTTTAGAGCCAGAGAACCAGGTCAGCAGAGGCATTGTAGAGCCAGAGAACCAGGTCAGCAGAGCTGCTCTAGAGCCTAAGAACCAGGTCAGCAGAGCTGCTGTAGAGCCAGAGAAACCAGGTCAGCAGAGCTGCTTAAGAGCCAGAGAACCAGGTCAGCAGAGCTGCATTAGAGCCAGAGAATCAGGTCAGCAGAGCTGCTCTAGAGCCAGAGAACCAGGTCAGCAGAGCTGCTTTAGAGCCAGAGAACCAGGTCAGCAGAGGCATTGTAGAGCCAGAGAACCAGGTCAGCAGAGCTGCTCTAGAGCCTAAGAACCAGGTCAGCAGAGCTGCTGTAGAGCCAGAGAAACCAGGTCAGCAGAGCTGCTTAAGAGCCAGAGAACCAGGTCAGCAGAGCTGCATTAGAGCCAGAGAATCAGGTCAGCAGAGCTGCTCTAGAGCCAGAGAACCAGGTCAGCAGAGCTGCTGTAGAGCCATAGAACCAGGTCAGTAGAGCTGCTCTAGAGCCAGAGAACCAGGTCAGCAGAGCTGCTTCAAAGCCAGAGAACCAGGTCAGCAGAGCTGCTCTAGAGCCTAAGAACCAGGTCAGCAGAGCTGCTCTAGAGCCAGAGAACCAGGTCAGCAGAGCTGCTGTAGAGCCAGAGAAACCAGGTCAGAAGAGCTGCTTTAGAGGGAGAGAACCAGGTCAGCAGAGCTGCTTTAGAGCCAGAGGACCAGGTCAGCAGAGCTGCTCTAGAAGCAGAGAACCAGGTCAGCAGAGCTGCTCTAGAGGCAGAGAAACCAGGTCAGCAGAGCTGCTTGAGAGGGAGAGAACCAGGTCAGCAGAGCTGCTTTAGAGCCAGAGAACCAGGTCAGCAGAGCTGCATTAGAGCCAGAGAACCAGGTCAGCAGAGCTGCTCTAGAGCCAGAGAACCAGGTCAGCAGAGCTGCTTTAGAGCCAGAGAACCAGGTCAGCAGAGGCGTTGTAGAGCCAGAGAACCAGGTCAGCAGAGCTGCTTTAGAGCGAAAGAACCAGGTCAGCAGAGCTGCTTTAGAGCCAGAGAACCAGGTCAGCAGAGCTGCTCTAGAGCCTAAGAACCAGGCCAGCAGAGCTGCTCTAGAGGCAGAGAACCAGGTCAGCAGAGCTGCTGTAGAGCCAGAGAAACCAGGTCAGCAGAGCTGCTTTAGAGCCAGAGAACCAGGTCAGCAGAGCTGCTTTAGAGCCAGAGAACCAGGTCAGCAGAGCTGCTCTAGAGCCAGAGAACCAGGTCAGCAGAGCTGCTTTAGAGCGAAAGAACCAGGTCAGCAGAGCTGCTTTAGAGCCAGAGAACCAGGTCAGCAGAGGCGTTGTAGAGCCAGAGAACCAGGTCAGCAGAGCTGTTCTAGAGCCTAAGAACCAGGTCAGCCAAGCTGCTCTAGAGGCAGAGTACCAGGTCAGCCAAGCTGCTCTAGAGGCAGAGAACCAGATCAGCAGAGCTGCTCTAGAGGCAGAGAAACCAGGTCAGCAGAGCTGCTTTAGAGGGAGAGAACCAGGTCAGCAGAGCTGCTTTAGAGGGAGAGAACCAGGTCAGCAGAGCTGCTTTAGAGCCAGAGAACCAGGTCAGCAGAGCTGTTCTAGAGCCAGAGAACCAGGTCAGCAGAGGCGTTGTAGAGCCAGAGAACCAGGTCAGCAGAGCTGTTCTAGAGCCTAAGAACCAGGTCAGCAGAGCTGCTTTGGAGCCAGAGAACCGGGTCAGCAGAGCTGCTCTAGAGCCTAAGAACCAGGCCAGTAGAGCTGCTCTAGAGGCAGAGAACCAGGTCAGCAGAGCTGCTGTAGAGCCAGAGAAACCAGGTCAGCAGAGCTGCTGTAGAGCCAGAGAAACCAGGTCAGCAGAGCTGCTTTAGAGCCAGAGAACCAGGTCAGCAGAGCTGCATTAGAGCCTGAGAATCAGGTCAGCAGAGCTGCTCTAGAGCCAGAGAACCAGGTCAGCAGTGCTGCTGTAGAGCCATAGAACCAGGTCAGTAGAGCTGCTTTAGAGCCAGAGAACCAGGTCAGCAGAGCCATTGTAGAGAGAACCAGGTCAGCAGAGCTGCTGTAGAGCCATAGAACGAGGTCAGTAGAGCTTCTCTAGAGCCAGAGAACCAGGTCAGCAGAGCTGCTTCAAAGCCAGAGAACCAGGTCAGCAGAGCTGCTCTAGAGCCTAAGAACCAGGTCAGCAGAGCTGCTCTAGAGCCAGAGAACCGGGTCAGCAGAGCTGCTGTAGAGCCAGAGAAACCAGGTCAGCAGAGCTGCTTTGGAGTGTGAGAACCAGGTCAGCAGAGCTGCTTTAGAGCCAGAGAACCAGGTCAGCAGAGCTGCTCTAGAGCCATAGAACCAGGTCAGCAGAGCTGCTTTAGAGCCATAGAACCAGGTCAGCAGAGCTGCTGTAGAGCCATAGAACCAGGTCAGCAGAGCTGCTTTAGAGCCAGAGAACCAGGTCAGCAGAGCCATTGTAGAGAGAACCAGGTCAGCAGAGCTGCTGTAGAGCCATAGAACCAGGTCAGTAGAGCTGCTCTAGAGCCAGAGAACCAGGTCAGCAGAGCTGCTCTAGAGTCAGAGAACCAGGTCAGCAGAGCTGCTGTAGAGCCAGAGAAACCAGGTCAGTAGAGCTGCTTGAGAGGGAGAGAACCAGGTCAGCAGAGCTGCTTTAGAGGCAGAGAACCAGGTCAGCAGAGCTGCTTTAGAGCCAGAGAACCAGGTTAGCAGAGCTGCTCTAGAGCCAGAGAACCAGGTCAGCAGAGCTGCTTTAGAGCCAGAGAACCAGGTCAGCAGAGGCGTTGTAGAGCCAGAGAACCAGGTCAGCAGAGCTGCTTTAGAGCGAAAGAACCAGGTCAGCAGAGCTGCTTTAGAGCCAGAGAACCAGGTCAGCAGAGCTGCTCTAGAGCCTAAGAACCAGGCCAGCAGAGCTGCTCTAGAGGCAGAGAACCAGGTCAGCAGAGCTGCTGTAGAGCCGGAGAAACCCGTTCAGCAGAGCTGCTGTAGAGCCAGAGGACCAGGTCAGCAGAGCTGCTTTAGAGCCAGAGAACCAGGTCAGCAGAGCTCCTTTAGAGCCAGAGAACAAGGTCAGCAGAGATGCTCTAGAGCCAGAGAACCAGGTCAGCAGAGCTGCTTTAGAGCGAAAGAACCAGGTCAGCAGAGCTGCTTTAGAACCAGAGAACCAGGTCAGCAGAGGCATTGTAGAGCCAGAGAACCAGGTCAGCAGAGCTGTTCTAGAGCCTAAGAACCAGGTCAGCCAAGCTGCTCTAGAGGCAGAGAACCAGGTCAGCAGAGCTGCTCTAGAGGCAGAGAAACCAGGTCAGCAGAGCTGCTTTAGAGGGAGAGAACCAGGTCAGCAGAGCTGCTTTAGAGGGAGATAACCAGGTCAGCAGAGCTGCTTTACAGCCAGAGAACCAGGTCAGCAGAGCCGCTCTAGAGCCAGAGAACCAGGTCAGCAGAGCTGCTTTAGAGCCAGAGAACCAGGTCAGCAGAGCTGCTTTAGAGCCAGAGAACCAGGTCAGCAGAGCTGCTTTAGAGCCAGAGAACCAGGTCAGCAGAGGCATTGTAGAGCCAGAGAACCAGGTCAGCAGAGCTGCTCTAGAGCCTAAGAACCAGGTCAGCAGAGCTGCTTTGGAGCCAGAGAACCAGGTCAGCACAGCTGCTCTAGAGCCTAAGAACCAGGCCAGCAGAGCTGCTCTAGAGGCAGAGAACCAGGTCAGCAGAGCTGCTGTAGAGCCAGAGAAACCAGGTCAGCAGAGCTGCTGTAGAGCCAGAGAAACCAGGTCAGCAGAGCTGCTTAAGAGCCAGAGAACCAGGTCAGCAGAGCTGCATTAGAGCCAGAGAATCAGGTCAGCAGAGCTGCTCTAGAGCCAGAGAACCAGGTCAGCAGAGCTGCTGTAGAGCCATAGTACCAGGTCAGTAGAGCTGCTCTAGAGCCAGAGAACCAGGTCAGCAGAGCTGCTTCAAAGCCAGAGAACCAGGTCAGCAGAGCTGCTCTAGAGCCTAAGAACCAGGTCAGCAGAGCTGCTCTAGAGCCAGAGAACCAGGTCAGCAGAGCTGCTGTAGAGCCAGAGAAACCAGGTCAGAAGAGCTGCTTTAGAGGGAGAGAACCAGGTCAGCAGAGCTGCTTTAGAGCCAGAGGACCAGGTCAGCAGAGCTGCTTTAGAGCCAGAGAACCAGGTCAGCAGAGCTGCTCTAGAGCCATAGAACCAGGTCAGCAGAGCTGCTTTAGAGCCATAGAACCAGGTCAGCAGAGCTGCTGTAGAGCCATAGAACCAGGTCAGTAGAGCTGCTTTAGAGCCAGAGAACCAGGTCAGCAGAGCCATTGTAGAGAGAACCAGGTCAGCAGCTGCTGTAGAGCCATAGAACCAGGTCAGTAGAGCTGCTCTAGAGCCAGAGAACCAGGTCAGCAGAGCTGCTTCAAAGCCAGAGAACCAGGTCAGCAGAGCTGCTCTAGAGCCTAATAACCAGGTCAGCAGAACTGCTCTAGAGCCAGAGAACCAGGTCAGCAGAGCTGCTGTAGAGCCAGAGAAGCCAGGTCAGCAGAGCTGCTTTAGAGGGAGAGAACCAGGTCAGCAGAGCTGCTTTAGAGCCAGAGGACCAGGTCAGCAGAGCTGCTTTAGAGCCAGAGAACCAGGTCAGCAGAGCTGCTCTAGAGCCATAGAACCAGGTCAGCAGAGCTGCTTTAGAGCCATAGAACCAGGTCAGCAGAGCTGCTGTAGAGCCATAGAACCAGGTCAGTAGAGCTGCTGTAGAGCCAGAGAACCAGGTCAGCAGAGCCGTTGTAGAGCCAGAGAACCGGGTCAGCAGAGCTGCTGTAGAGCCATAGAACCAGGTCAGTAGAGCTGCTCTAGAGCCAGAGAACCAGGTCAGCAGAGCCATTGTAGAGAGAACCAGTTCAGCAGCTGCTGTAGAGCCATAGAACCAGGTCAGTAGAGCTGCTCTAGAGCCAGAGAACCAGGTCAGCAGAGCTGCTTCAAAGCCAGAGAACCAGGTCAGCAGAGCTGCTCTAGAGCCTAAGAACCAGGTCAGCAGAGCTGCTCTAGAGCCAGAGAACCAGGTCAGCAGAGCTGCTGTAGAGCCAGAGAAACCAGGTCAGCAGAGCTGCTTTAGAGGGAGAGAACCAGGTCAGCAGAGCTGCTTTAGAGCCAGAGGACCAGGTCAGCAGAGCTGCTTTAGAGCCATAGAACCAGGTCAGCAGAGCTGCTGTAGAGCCATAGAACCAGGTCAGTAGAGCTGCTTTAGAGCCAGAGAACCAGGTCAGCAGAGCCATTGTAGAGAGAACCAGGTCAGCAGCTGCTGTAGAGCCATAGAACCAGGTCAGTAGCGCTGCTCTAGAGCCAGAGAACCAGGTCAGCAGAGCTGTCTCAAAGCCAGAGAACCAGGTCAGCAGAGCTGCTCTAGAGCCTAATAACCAGGTCAGCAGAGCTGCTCTAGAGCCAGAGAACCAGGTCAGCAGAGCTGCTGTAGAGCCAGAGAAACCAGGTCAGCAGAGCTGCTTTAGAGGGAGAGAACCAGGTCAGCAGAGCTGCTTTAGAGCCAGAGGACCAGGTCAGCAGAGCTGCTTTAGAGCCAGAGAACCAGGTCAGCAGAGCTGCTCTAGAGCCATAGAACCAGGTCAGCAGAGCTGCTTTAGAGCCATAGAACCAGGTCAGCAGAGCTGCTGTAGAGCCATAGAACCAGGTCAGTAGAGCTGCTGTAGAGCCAGAGAACCAGGTCAGCAGAGCCGTTGTAGAGCCAGAGAACCGGGTCAGCAGAGCTGCTCTAGAGCCAGAGAACTAGGTCAGCAGAGCTGCTGTAGAGCCAGAGAACCAGGTTAGCAGAGCCGCTCTAGAGCCACAGAACCAGGTCAGCAGAGCTGCTTTAGAGCCAGAGAACCAGGTCAACAGAGCCGCTGTAGAGCCAGAGAACCAGTCAGCAGAGCTGCTTTAGAGCCAGAGAACCAGGTCAGCAGAGCCGTTGTAGAGCCAGAGAACCAGGTCAGCAAAGCTGCTTTAGAGCCAGAGAAACAGGACATTGGGGCTTATTTACAAGTCCCTTGCGCCGCTGCTGCGTCACTTTTTCCCACACAAAAGTGAAGCACCGGCAGTGCAAGGGACTTGTAAATAAGAAAAACAAGTTCCTGCGCACACGTTACAGGGTGAAGAAAATGGTTGATGAAGTCTCTGGAGAGTGATCATAAAGAGTCCATTCAAGTGGTTCAGAATTTCTTGAGTTATTTAATCTTATATCGTTAGAATTAAAAGGCAATCGGGAAGCTCCTAGGTGAAGGAGATTCCAGACATTGAGTGCCTGTCTGCAAGTTGAGCGGTGGGTCCGCCGTTTCAACAGATCTCTAGCGTGTGCGCTACGAGAAAAACAGGCACTGGTTCACATCTGTTCCGGAAGTGGAAGCGGCGGACCCACCGCTCAACTTGCAGACAGGCACTCAATGTCTGGAATCTCCTTCACCTAGGAGCTTCCCGATTGCCTTTTAATTAATTACTCCCACGGACTACTCCGTTTTTCATTTACACTCCACCAAACCGGCCGGGTCGGAATTATCACCGGCATAGTGATTTCCCTAAAGACACCGACGCTCTCTCTCACAGCCCTGAAGAAGTCACGGGATACTTCCCATTGTGACGAAACACGTGTTGGCTGGTTGTGTCATTCTAATGATATAAGATTAAATAACTCAAGAAATTCTGAACCACTTAAATGGACTCTTTATGATCACTCTCCAGAGACTTCATCAACCATTATCTTCACCCTGTAACGTGTGCGCAGGAATTTGTTTTTCTGTGAATTGTGTGGGTCTCTACCCATACACATATAGGGGTTATAGGGTAATTCCCCTACTTGGCTGCACCGTGTCACACTTTAGGCTCACATACCATACGCACACATAGCAAGGCGCCATACTTCCTGGCACGTCCAAAACCCTACTCCCGAGACAGACTTGTAAATAAGCCCCATTGTGCCCATTCGAACGCAATAAAACAGTTACGTAACCTTCACACCACGGAAAAGGTGAAATAAAGCACCAGTTTCTAAAGTTATTGCTCTTTCCACAGTTACTGGTAACTCAAGTCTCCTGCCTGAGGTCTACTACATTTATTGTAATTTAAAACTTCAGGTATCAAAATGCAAAGTTGTGTGAGCTATTAGCCTTACACTGGCTGAACAACTGCCTCCTACCATAGGACTGTTACGAGTGTCTACAAATCTAAGATTGTATTTTGGGAAGTAGATGATGCACCTCATGCCTGCAACATAAAACAAGCATTTGCAATGCAATAGGGCTGGCATTACTAAAAGTTTGAGCTATTGGCGTTGAAAATGATAATGTTTGTTAGTTTTTGTATTTTTTTGTTAAAAATATTCCAGCAGTAGCATAAGTAATTAAACAAAATCCACGTAGACCACCAGTACCACCACCACTAACACCACCAGTACCACCACCACAAGTACCAATACCACCACCACTACCACCACCGCTACAACCACCACAAGTACCATAACCACCACTACAATTATTACTATTACTACTCTGTGGTGATAGTAATAATAATAGTGGTAGTTATGGTACTGGTGGAAAATTACTATTATAAATTACAATACCTGTTAATTTTTCAAAAGGCATTGCCATTTACAATACCAATAGCTCTAAAACTCGCAGTTGCGAGACCTATTGCATTGTAAATGCTTGTTATCCTTTTCTTTAGATGAAAATTATCAGCGAGGTTAACACGGCCCCAGCCGGGAATCTGCGGAGCAGAGAGGTAGCGACGGCATCATGCCGTCCGAGTACACGAAGCCGTGGTGAGTTGTGGGTGGAGTCTCCCTTCCTTCACATAAACAATCTTTAAATGGCTTAATGCAGCTCACATAGAAGTTGCAAAACGTCATTTTTTTATTGATTGTTTATGTGCAGGAAGGGTTACCTTCCTGCACATAAACAATCAATGGCCGTTTGCTGTTTCTATGTGTGCTGCACAACGGAGCACACATAGAAACAGAAAAAACGAGGAGAAATGAAACATTTCTCCTCGTTGCGCTTGTTTAAGACCAGGTTTTCCCTGGTCTTAAATTTGGTGCTGCCCCATAGTTACGCTGCCCTTTTAAATATGGGGCAGCACCAAAATCAATGGATGTTGCGGTGGAACGCCCACACCACATCCATTGCCCCCCTCTTCACAAAGTATAGCGTGAAAGGGGGCCCTTATTTGCAAGGCTGCGTTAAGCCACGTTAACGCTGCCTTGTAAATAAGGCAAAGCCCATAAAAGTGACGTTCCTGTGGCGATAGGGGCTTGTAAATATGCCCCTACGTATGGCGTGTTGTCATCTGTTGCTCAGCTACTTTCTCAGCTTGCCAACATTGCTGACATCCCCTCCACGTCCTCTTCTCTAACTTCCAGTGGGCCCCTTCTAACTCTATTCTGTCCGCCATTGCAGACTTGTGGAAACAGGTCGGTGCCATTGAAGCTGAAAGAGGGAAAGGGAAGAGTGTTCAAAATAGTAACAAAAGCGAGGATGAAGTTGCATCTGGAAACAAGGACCCACCTGTGACAGCGGATGCAGTTAAACAATCTGCGGGAACAAAGAAAATGAATGATTCTAATCCCGTAAGAGGTATTGGAAGTGAAGAGACCATCCTTTCTAAACCAGGTAAGATGGCATTACATGTTGGCTGACGTAGTAGAAAAAAGTCTAGAAGGGTGACTTTGAAGAAATTTTGTCACTGATATGTGCAAAAAGAGGGAACTAGATGCAAAGGAAAAAAAGGGAAAAGAGGCTAAAAGAGACAGAAAGTGGATTAGAATATCACTTACTGTTTGGTTTCAATGTTTATATGACAGTAATGTTTGAAAAGAAGTGTGAGTTGGTAAAGTAGCTTGCTGGGCCTTCAACAGGAAGGTGTGCGGATTCCATGTAAATTCAAACGTGTGTTCCTTTTGTAGCCTCCCATCTCACCCTGAATTCAAATGTGTTAAAAAGTCCAAGGAAAAGGGCAAATAACCAGTTAAATCTACCAATCAATCTGATGTTGCCCACACTGGCATGAGTGGATAATATTCTTTCCAGGCTTAACGTATAGCCAAATAAACAAGCAGTTTACTGTACACTGTACACTGTACTTTGGTTTCTCTCACGGTTTCTAGATCCCAGCCACGGTGGTAGCGCCCATTTCACATTGCAGTAACCAAACTTCAGTTCGTAATCATCCAAGCTTGGTGGCAGAAAGCTTCAGAAGGAATAGTCTTTGGGTAGAAGAATTATGGGACAGGAGACATTAAATAGTAAGTCGCCAACACGAGTGGCACGTCACTTCCTGTCCCGATGTCACGACGGCGGGGGGTATACAGGCCTGGTCTGACCTGGCCTCCCCCTTTTTCCTTGAGGACATTGCAACTTCAGACTGGAACTGGTGTGGTCATTTGGTGATGACCCACAATTTCCCACCATCTGTGTTACAAAGTTCTGTGGTAGTCGATGGTTGGTGTATCAAAGAAGCGCTGTGGAGGAGCAGCAGGGAATAGTACGTGATCACAGGGATAGATGGACTCTCCTTAGAATACTTCTTAAGCCAGCACTGAGGGGATGGGCAGCAATCCTTATTCTGCAAAGGATGGTCACACCGGCTTGGGGGCATAGTTTTACAGTTTGCTAATGGAGGCCATAGGGCTCTAGCTTCTGGTTTCGCATCCTGGGGGCCCCCGTGGCACCACGGTGCTGAAGGGTCGGGCCATGGTAGGTCGTCAAGTGTACTGAGAGTTGGGACCGCCCCTTATGGATAAAGGTGGTTTCACCTGTATGGTCCGAGTAAGAAAAGGGAAGCAAATTCTTCTGAAAATTACTCATTGGGAACAATTGTAAGCTTTAATAATTTTACTATGAAGCTGAATTCGATAGATGTACTATATGCAGATGCATTGTAATTTTGTATAATGTTAGATGATATAATCCTTTATATTTTGTGTGATTCAAGGCTGGTTTTGTTACCTTAACATTGTTGTGTTTATTGTTTGATGTAAATAAACATATCCCGTTACACAACACAAAAATCCTAGAGTTATGTATTGTCATTGACTCGGTTTACTTGGAGGGGAGTGAGTTCCATCCTGGGGGTCTCCTGTGTCTTATGGCTTTAGGCAGTGTGGTAAGTTTGAAGCCTGACCAAAGCTAAGTGTGTGCTCTCCACCTTGGGAGTCACCTCCTTTTAATTTCAAGCTCAAAATAGATAAAAGATGGAAATGAGAATTGCCTCACTGTAGGCCAAATAGGTAAGGACTCAGAGAAATTGAAGTTTATACAAATGCCAACAACCAAAAAATGTCCTTGGGCAAAGTAGCTCCTAAATATTGGGAATTTCAACCTTGTCATTTTCCCATTCTGAAGTGTGATTAGAAGAAAATAGCTCAGAATTCTGAAAATTAGATTCTAGGAACCTTTTTCAGTTTTGCTTTTGAATTTTACCCCCTCCTAAGAAGTATAAGACGATTTTTTACAGAAAGGTGGAAAAAAACTTTGAAAATGATCAAAAGCTTGTCAGTCTCATTTGTTAATTTTCACTGAAATGTTTATCATCAATATTTTTGCACGAATATTGCAGAGGAGATCAGATAGTGGCATCCACTATGGATTACAAATGTTTTAAACAAATGGTGCACATTTTCATTTGGGATTGGGAGAATCGAAGTTAATTGTGCCAGTGAACCATTAATTGTATTTTTTAATTATTATTTCATAGGTTGTGCCTTCATAATAGTGAAATAGATTAAACACGCTATATCAAATATTACATGCAGCAAAATGTAAATAAAATAGTACATTACAAAAAGAGCTCTAAAACACTACAACATTAATGAGTGCAAACACAGCATTCACAATTCACTCAAAAGGAGGCGTTGGATGTTTATTACGTCGAGCATCCGAGACCTCTTGTATATACTTTAGTATATACTTATATGTGTATGTACTTTGTGGGCTCTGGAGATCAGCCCTAGGATTTGTCTGTTTCCACTTAGGGACTTTTTTTCTGTTCAACTGCCTCTATTTAACTGTCTTGATAGAAAACAACCAGTAGAGGTCAGTAAAATACCAGAATTGCTTTCTGCTTGTTCAACTGCCTCTATTTAACTGTCTTGATAGAAAACGACCAGTAGAGGTCAGTAAAATACCAGAATTGCTTTCTGCTTAGGGACTTTTAAAAAAAAAAAAATTCTAGCAACTGCCTCTATTTAACTTTCTTGATAGAAAACGACCAGCAGAGGTCGGTAAAATACCAGAATCACTTTAGCATTCTCTAGATTCCAGTCTATAGAAATTGTCTTCCACGAGCACCCGTACACAATAATATTTTTTCCAAATCTTGTATTTTCAGTGATATGACCACCGAAGGCCCTGATTTTATATTAAAAACAGAGCTTTGGACTATGCCGTTTCCTGCTGAAAGGCAATATTTCTCTCCATGTGTTCCAATACCTGGTGTGTCACGCAGTTTGGTGCTTACTTTCCCTCCATGTTAAAGAACAGTAGATGTTTCAGCACACAGGCTATTGTGCTGCATAGCTAAATACATATAAGGTCCCAAAGGCGAGACCGATTGCATTGCAAATGCTTGTTTTTAAAGACTGTCCCTAACTTCTACAAATGGAAGAGGTCCTTGAATATTCCTACAGAAAAGAACCATTGTAAGTGGCAGCAACCTCGTGTCCTGCCGCCATCACTGGTCGCCGCCTATTGAGAAATTAAAACCTATTTTTATCTGAAGAGATAAAAAGGAAATTGTATTTGTCTCACACCGGGAATGTAAGCGCCAAAAACCTGTGCGTCTGTTTTGGGCTTATATTTGGGAGCGCGCTCGAGGCCGTGGGTGCCTCGTAGAAGCAGAAGTTGTCCCTTTCATTGAGTCTGTCCTCTGCTCTTCACTCATGGCTTTGTTTTCTACTCTGCGTCACCCCCTGTTGTTGTTCTGTGTTTGAAAACTGAGATCTGATGGAGAAAAAAAAGGAAACGCCGAGGGAGACCCTTCGTTCCCAAAGGCCTTGCTTCCTTCTCAGAGGTTCCTCACTGTTACCCTTTGCATTGGAACAAAGGTATTGGGGTTTCGCCATATTGTCTGTTTCTTTTCGCCCGTTTTTGATGGTGCTTCTTTTTCTGTATGTACGTCCCGGGGCTTTGGTTCTCCCCCTCTGTCCTACAGCGAGGCCTAAATGCCTCTTTGAAGTTCCCACAGAGCGCTCCCACTGTCAGAGAGGAGGCTTCGAGGAGGTCAGATCCCAGCCAGGGGGCTCGACCATTGTGCCGCGGGGGGATCTGGGAACATGGGGGGTCATTGGGAAAGGCAGCCAGTAAAGGCCATTCGGCCCCTTCAAAATATGCCTGGCAGTGGCAATATGAGCGCACCAAGGGGCTACCAAAACTTCGAAATAGTACACACCAGGGGCATTGCTTCAGTTGGTGCGGCAGGTACAGTGGCACCAGGGCCAGAGGCCTTAAGGTAGGGTGACTAGGTGTCCCAGATTTGCCAGGACGGTCCCGGTTTTTCTCCAGCTGTCCCAGCAGATTTCAGGAAATGTAGCTCATGTCCCGGTTTTTAGAGAGGGTCGACTGAAAAGGGCAGGAGGTTCTTTTTTATGTTTTACAAAGCAGGTATAGTTAGCAGTTGTTTCAAAAAAGCAATTTAATTAACAGGCAAGCTACTGGGTTTAAAAATTGCATTTTATGTATGTTCTAACTGCCTCTTCTGTAATTCTCTGCTGAGGAGCGCTGTCATTCTGCCCGCTCGCTTGAAGTAAAATTGTAGTCCTTCTTCTATTTTTGTGAAATGTCCCGGTTTTTGGCTTTAAAATTCTGGTCACCCTACCTTAAGGGCCCAGTGAATCCTTATTATTGTTGTATTTCACAGTTCAAACGGCTGCCAGTTTGTCCATTTCCTTCCACTAGGGGCCATGACACACTGACTACGCCACTGGTACACACCGAGTGCAACAAGAGATTTGTAAATGGGGCAGAAGTTCCTTGGTCAGCGCCCTTTTTGGTGGTCTGGCCCAAGGTGGCTTCAGAACCTGCCATTTATACATGCGCGTTTCCCTAAGAGGGCGTCACCAGCCCGATCACTCGAAACCAGGCGAGCAGGAACATGGCCCGGAAAAGTGCCGGAAAAGTGCAGGTCTTGTCTAAGGTACATCTTCCCGACATTGAAATGTTCCCATCAGTGCTCCAGGGTCGCGGTACAGGCCTCTGGTCTTCTCCCGGTGGGCGGGGCACTCTTAGGACTCCTTGTATCCATGCAAGCATAGGGAGATTATAGCCAGGGGCACAACACCTTCACGTAAACACATGCAACTGGGGCACGCTGATACAGACATAGGTACCTGGAACACATTAAAACAAGCAGAGAGACCTGAGGCACGCTCATACATACACAAGTAACTGCACCCTGGGGCACATTAACACAAGCACGAGGACCTGTGGCACGCTCAATCAGTCACAGGCACCATGGACTCAGTGACGCAAGCACATGGACCTGTGGCACACTCATTCAGTCACAGGCACCATGGACTCAGTGACGCAAGCACATGGACCTGTGGCACACTCATTCAGTCACAGGCACCATGGACTCAGTGACGCAAGCACATGGACATGTGGTACACTCATTCAGTTACAGGCGCCATGGACTCAGTGACGCAAGCACAAGGACCTGTGGCACACTCATTCAGTCTCAGGCACCATGGACTCACTGACGCAAGCACATGGACCTGTGGTACAGTCATTCAGTTACAGGCACCATGGACTCAGTGACGCAAGCACAAGGACCTGTGGCACACTCATTCAGTCACAGGCACCATGGACTCAGTGACGCAAGCACATGGACCTGTGGTACACTCATTCAGTTACAGGCACCATGGACTCAGTGACGCAAGCACAAGGACCTGTGGCACACTCATTCAGTTTCAGGCACCATGGACTCAGTGACGCAAGCACATGGACCTGTGGTACACTCATTCAGTTACAGGCACCATGGACTCAGTGACGCAAGCACAAGGACCTGTGGCACACTCATTCAGTCACAGGCACCATGAACTCAGTGACGCAAGCACAAGGACCTGTGGCACACTCATACAGAGCTGGCACACACTGACACAAGCAAGAGGACCAAGGGCACACTCATACAGACATAGGCACGTGAGATGCACTAAAACAAGCACAGAGACTGATTCACGCCCATTCAATCACAGGCACCTTGGACTCATTGACGCAAGCACAAGGACCTGTGGCACACTCATTCAGAGCTGGGACACACTGACACAAGCATGAGGCCCTGTGGCACGCTCATTCAGTCACAGGCACCATGGACTCAGTGACACAAGCACGAGGCCCTGTGGCACCCTCATTCAGAGCTGGGACACACTGACACAAGCATGAGGCCCTGTGGCACGCTCATTCAGTCACAGGCACCATGGACTCAGTGACACAAGCACGAGGCCCTGTGGCACCCTCATACAGAGCTGGGACACACTGACACAAGCATGAGGCCCTGTGGCACGCTCATTCAGTCACAGGCACCATGGACTCAGTGACGCAAGCACATGGACCTGTGGTACACTCATTCAGTCACAGGCACCATGGACTCAGTGACGCAAGCACAAAGACCTGAGGCACGCGCATACATACACAGGTAACTGCACCCTGGGGCACATTAACACAAGCATGAGGACCTGTGGCACACTCATACAGACATAGGTATGTGAGATGCACTAAAACAAGCACAGAGACTGATTCAAGCCCATTCAGTCACAGACACCATGGACTCAGTGATGCAAGCATGAGGCCCTGTGGCACCCTCATACAGAGCTGGGACACACTGACACAAGCACAAGGCCCTGTGGCACCCTCATACAGAGCTGGGACACACTGACACAAGCATGAGGCCCTGTGGCACACTCATACAGACTTTGGGCTCATTGACACAAGCATGAGTATCAAGGGCACACTTATACAGACACAGGTACCTAAGACTCATTGGTACACGCACTGGGACAGACTCACATAGACACAGACACCTGGGACACATTAACACAAGCACTTGGACCTACACACACTCATACAGTCACAAGTGCCTGGGACACATTGACACCAGTAGGAGGTCCCAGGGTACACTCATACAAACACAAGTACCTGGGAAATATTGACACAAGCATGGGGACCTGGAGCACGTTCATTCAGTTATAGATACCTGGGACACATTGACGCAAGCACAGGGGCCTGGGGCACACTCGTAGAGACACCTAGGACACATTAACACAAGCAAGGGGACCGGGGCACACTCTTACTGACGCTGGTATCTGCAATGCAATTGCCCCAAACAGGGAACTTGAGGCACACTCATATAGACAAAGAAACCCGCGGTACATTAACACAAGGGTGAGGCCCTGGGGCACGCTCAATGAAACACAGGTACCTGGGACGTATTAACACAAGCACGGGGACCTGGGGCATATTCATAGAGACACCAAGGACACATTAACACAAGCCAGGGGACCAGGGGCACACTCATATGGACAAAGACGCATGGGACACATAAACACAAGCATGAGGACGTAGAGTTCACTCATACAGACACCAAGGACACATTAACAGAAGCATGTGGACCTTGGGCACACTCATACAGACACAGATTTCCGGGATGCATTGACACAGGGAAGGGGACCTGGGGCAAGCTCCTATAGGCAAAGACACCTAGGACACATAAACACAAGCATGAAGACCTGGGGCGCACTCGTACAAACAACTTGGACATATAAACAGTGGTACCTAGGACACATTGACACAAGCACGGGCACCTGGGCACACTCCTATAGACAGAGACACCTAGGGCACATAATCACAAGCATGAAGACACAGGGCACGCTCATGCAGACATCTAGGACACATTAACACAAGCACAAGGAGTGGTGGCCCGCTCATACAAACAGAGGTACCTAGGACACATTGACAGAAGCACAGGGACTTATGGCACACTCATATATACACAGGTACCCATGACACATTGACATACGTAGAGGGACCTGGGGCATGCTCATGTAGACACAGGTACTCTGATGAGACATTAACAAAAACACAGGGAACTGGGGCAGTCTCAGCCAGACAGAGGTACCTGGCACACATTAACACAAGCAGAGAGCGTGGGGCACGCTTATTCAGACACATGTACCCGGGACAGACTGACACACGCACAGGGACCCGAAGCATGCTCGTTCTGACACAAACATCGGGACACTTTGGCATATGCATGGGGACCTAGGGCACACTCATAGAGACACAGACACATAGGACACACTATCACGATCGCTTGGACCTGAACACGCTTGTACTGACACTGGTACATGAGACACATTAATACAAGCACGGGAACTCGGGGGATGCTCATTCTGACACAAATACCTGGGACACATTAGCATGAGCACTGGGATCTGGGGCACAGTCATAAACAATGACACATAGGACACAATATCATGAGCACTGGACCTTAACGTACTTTCAGAGAAACAAGTACATAGGGCACATTAACACAGGGACCTGCGGCATGCTCATCTAGACAGAGGTACCCAGAGTACATCGACACAAGCACAGGGACCTGGGGCATGCAAATGGAGATCCAGGTACCTGAGCCACATTACCACAAGGACAGGGACCAAGGGCACACTCATTCTGTCACCTTGGACACATGAACACAAGCACTTGACCTGGACACATTTATACAGATGTCTGAGACACATTAATATATGAATAGCGACATGGAGCAAACTCATACAGACAAAAGTACCTGGAACACATTGACACAAATGTACTGTCTTGGAAATAAAAAAACGCTGGAACTCTTTTGGTTCCCACTGTACACCGTAGGCCTATGACGTAAGCGTTGGAGAGATGAGTTGAAGGCAGGCTTAGAATGCAGAGTTCTGACTTACACACAGCGGAATAAAGACATGTACAATTACTCTCTATGTGGCGTGGTTATTGGAGAGTACCTGGGCTGGTAGCATGCTACAACTGGCGACGAAGGTGGGATACGAAACTCAAAGAAAGAAAGCAACATTGATAGTATACGTTTTGCTGACCAGGAAATGAATGAAATGGCTGCAAATAAAAGGTACTGTGCCATTACGCAAATTAATGGCATACACTATACCGAGAAAGAACGCTAAAGAAGGATGCAACCAAAGTACGAAAGCAGCACACAGCAATATTTCCATACAAATTGTGAGAAGTTGGCCTGGTATATGCTGTTCACTAATTAAAGTGGACACCTTGCACCAGAACAATTCGACTCTTATGGTAGATAGGTTTAAGACAACCTTTATAGAAAGCTATCCTAGTGGTAGCTGTGGAGAGCAGCCTTCAGGCTAAGTCTTGAAGGAATGTAAAGCAGCTTGTTTTACCACATAATCTCTTGAATCACCAAATGAAAAGACACCACACAGGTATATATATCAAATATATATGTATTTATTAATAAACACTCTCTACTAATCTCTTTATGAGATCAGAAGTCAGGAACATATGTACAAATCAAATGTTATCAAAATAAGTTTAGCACAATCGAATATCACAATCTTAGTTTGCCTAGACCTAGGTCTAGGGCATCTAGAATCGAGGGACCCCCAAGAACCACCCCAGGTAGTTGTAGGAGACCCACAGGGGACGGACGCGGTGTCCTGGCACCGGTGCGAGTCTTGTACGAGTCTATGCGAACAGACACGATTGAGATTTCAATGTTAAAGGTCCCTTGCGTGTTCGAGGTGAACACACCGATCGGTCCTTGTACGAGTCGAAGGACGCGGTTACAGATAGAGTTGCAAGGGAGATGGACGCGCTGTGTCTAACACAGACGCGAACCTTGTGCGAGTCAGTGCAATGGAGGTCTCGATGTTACAGGCCCCTTGTGTGTTCGAGGCGAACACCGATTGGACTCAGTACGAGTCAAAGGACACAGTTCTAGGTAGTGTTACAAAGGAGATGGACGCGGTGTGTCTAACACAGACGCGAACCCTGTACGAGTCAGCGCAATTGTCACACTTAGAAAAGGAGAGTTTTAGGACACTTCTAGGGAAGCTACAAGCAAGTCAATTACAGGGTAAGTAGTTCTAGGGCCCACACCCACAGGAGCACCGTAGTGCTGAAGTTACCTCACCCAGGGGAGCCGGGTGCATAGGTGTTCTTTGGTGTCGGGTCGCGGCGTCATTTTCAATGGGAGCCAGTGAAGACTTGCTGCTTGCGGCGACAGGAGAAGTGTCCGGAGGAATCCAAGCCTGGATTCAGAAGATGGAAGACCTGAAAGCAGAGGGGACAGTGTTCAAAGTCACTTGGCAGTGACTCGGGGCAAGGAAGATGGATGCCCACCGTCGTCGCAAGATTCAGGTTGTTCGCGGGTGCCTTGACTCTTCAGCCACGAGGTCCAGGAGGTGTCGATGACGACCAGGAGCTGGATTCGGCGTGTCCCACAATGTCTGCGGCTTACTGCGGTGTCGGCGACTCGATTGGAGCCGACAAGCCTTTGTAACAGCAAGTCTCGGGGAAAGTGTGAAGAGGCAATGGCGCAGACCAGCAAGGTCTGGGGGACTCACCCAGCAAGGGTAAGTCAGGGCAGGCCTGGAGCAACCAGGGGAGCCCTTTGGTTTCTTTAGAAAGTCTTCTGGGGACCCACAAGCCGGCTGGCAAGGGATCGCAAAGACGCCTCGGGAGGATTCGCTCACAGGGGCCCACGGTCACTCGGGACGTGGTAGGCCTCTGATCTTCGGATGGATTCCTGCTGGAGGCTAGGACCACACGTGTTCCAAAGCACAAGTTCGTGGAACGTTGTGAAGGGGTTGCACTTGACAATAGTGCACGGTACCCACCGGTCGCGGTTCCTCGTCACTCTTGGGGTCCACTGGCCTCAGCTTCGCTGGGGACTCACGATGGCCTTTGAGAAGTCAGGAAATCCACTTCTTGGGCTGCAGGGACTTCGGACTCCGGCGGGAGCGGCGTAGTTTGCGACCGTCGTTTGTAGTTTTTGGTGCCTGCCAAGCAGGGAGTCACTCCTTGACTCCAAGGGAGATTCTTCAGTCTTCCAAAGGTAGTGGAACGTCGAAGGTCTGGGATTCTTCTTCAGAGCGTCGTCCAGGGAAATCTAGGGTGCAATGCACAGGTTCCCCTCTTATACTAAAAGAAAGGGAGGGACTAGCTCTATGACCCTACCTATGGGAGAGTCAGGGGAGTGGGTGGCTACACCCACTTCCCTTTGTCCAGTTTCGCGCCAGAGCAGGGGCAGGTAGCCCCTGAGCCGGTTTGAACTGGGGTATGCACAGAGGAGCCTTCTGCTCCCCAGTGCAGGACTTCAAAGCACTCTAAGAGTGCACCCACCCAGCCCCAATACACTAAACCCTGTCTGGAAGGTGGTCACACCCTCTTGGGACAGGATATCTATTGTTGGGCTTCCTCCACTGCGAGTGTTGATCATCAGCAGGAGGGCAGCCCAGTGTCTGTGACTGGTGGCATCCATTTTGTGATGCCAGGGCTCTGCAGGATTCTACCGCGTTTCCACAGTAGGTACATGTCTATCCCTCTAGAAGGGTGGAATGCTACCCCCGCCGCCAGGACTGGTGGGGGGGTAGTATTCCAAGATGTTTGACACCAAACACGACATGTTTCGATGCAGCCATTCCAAAGTTAGCATTTTACCGCGAGGATATAATGCACTTAAAAGTATATGGTTTAACCGCATCCACAAACAGCACCAGAGAATGGACTCTGAGAGCTGCAGAGGGGCCCTGCTCAGGCAGAGGCACCCCCTCACATAGAAGCCAAGCACCCTGCCCTCAGGATTGATAGGGCCTGCCTTAGGGGTGACTGATAGGTTTATATGTGTGTGTAGGAGAGATATAGGGGACCTATATCTCAGTGAGGGGTGCTAGCACTTCCTCACCCAGGCTGCAGTAGCAGGCCTGTGGTGTCAGATTTAGTCTGCTTCCCAGGGGTGGCATAATACATGCTGCAGCCCCTGGTAGGCCTGTGAAGTACCTATGCCCTTAGCACCTAAGGTACCATATACTAGGGACTCATAAGGAACCACTGCATCCAATCACTAGTGCACCTAGAGTGCACTCCAAGTCGTTTAGAGAGAACAGAGAGGCTGGGGCCCTGATTAGCAGGGACCCAGCCAGACTATAGCCAGAAACCAGTGCAAACATCAGAAAAAAAGTGGGGGCAACATAAGAGGCAGATCCTACTCTCCTACACAAATCAAATTGAAATTCATGTGCTACGAAGCAGAGGTTAACCAGGTGTAAGTGAAAAAACATTTAAGCACAAAGTCGGCCTATGTTATCTGCTTTCATGGACTTGTAGTCTACAAAGATCTACTTACCAAAACAATTAACTAATCATCGTGCCATAACGTACTGCGGAGTGGCCCAAGAAGGAGGGTCGGAGGTGTTGTGCTTGTGGAGCTGTCCCCAGATGAAGAGCCCACCAACAAAGCTGCCACATAGAGGCCTAGAACAACTCCACAGACTACCTTCAAGTAAAGAGCTCTGATGGAGAGCCAGGGCGAGATCCAAGATCTAAAAGTCATTAAGGCTGAGCCCAAAGGCTGCACATCACAAAGTGCTACAGAAGCTCTGTCTGATCAAGTTCCACAGGAAGCACCTGAGAGACTACTACTGTCCTCAAATGTATATACGACTGCTGTATTCTTTAAATCGTCATCTGCATTTGATATTGCAGAAAAACACAATATTAACAGCAGATGGACTGCATGGATGGAGACTTTTGAAGATTTCATAGATGCAATAGATGAAAAAGATCATAAAGTATCAGAGAAACATGGCTGGTGAAGGAGTGAATGAAGCCATGAAAAAGATACCACATGAAGGTGAAGTAATGTAAGATCAAATCAAAACAGTCTTGAATGTCAAGTTTAACCGAGTGACAAATGTGGATCATGAAAGACACATAATCAGTCAAGAACACCAGAGACCAGGTGAAACCATCAATGAATTTGTTGAGAGACTGGATGTTCTGGTGAAGCACTGTAAGTTCTATTAATTTAATGATGAGGAAGCTACCCGCCTCAGAGTAATCGATGGATGTCTGGCAGAATCCTTTTTACGATGAATGCTGAAGGAAACTTTGAGCTTGGAGCAAGTCCTCAAGGCTGCTCACACTGAGAGCTTGCTGATCGTCAAGAAACTGACATGGAGGCCGGAAGCACCCAAAGTGCATCAGTCATTAGCATCAAAAGTATGCCAAAGTACAAGGCCGAGGGACACAAGGCGATGTCTCCACAGAAAAAGAAAACATGTTACAGATGTGGACTGTTGTTTCCACACAAAGGTAAATGTACCGCCATTGGACAGAAATGCATCGGCTGTGGTAAAGCAAACCATTTTGTGATGACTTGCAAGGCGAAGAGAAAAGAAAGTGTGTCAGAGCGAGAAGACAAAATGGCCGACCAAACGCTACCTCAGTGACGTTCAACACGCTCCCACAAGGCCAAGCTGTCACACCTACTGAGGCAAATTTACACCAAAGGAAGTAGATCGTTGTATATGTATTTTAAATGTTAAGTCTTATAATCATGGTTTTGTATTTTTTAACGCACTAGCTCTTGCTTTTGCATTTTTTTATGTATGATTAGGTCATTCATATCTATGCATTTATGTTATTTTTAAACTATGACCTGGGATTGTCATTTGTACTTGAGATAGTAATGGTTTAATACTTTTTAATTGTAAATACATTTATGTTTTATCTCTGCATACTTTGATGGCTTTTTGTACAATGACCGAATAAAGTTACATGATGATGATGATGAAGTAGATCGTCGCCTAAATCATCAACAAAGAGTTCCTCAGTATCAGTTTCCAGTAAAAGTGACAATGGCAATTGTGCAATGTCGATGTTTTGTCAAAATGGCATGAACATGTGGGACTAGGCAAATGTGAGTAAAAATCCGAAGTGAAGAAAAATTGACATGAAAAAGCACCAAAACATTCAAACATTGTCCAAAGATCACTCTAAAGATAAACAGATGTTCAATACCATTCATAATTGAGAACAGTGTTTCGATAAATATCATGCCTGAGGAGAGGTATTAAGAATTATTTCAGTTACCACAACTTACGAAGTCAAAGGCTAAAGTATTCACATGGGCGGCCTCGACGCCCCTAAAAAGTCAAGGTTCGTTTGTAGCGACGATGAAACATAAGAAAACTGAGATTCAGGCACCAATTCATGTACTTCATAGAACAGCTTCAAGTGCCTGTTTGCTGAGCTTTAACACTGCTGCTGATATGGGACTGATATCAGTGAACTACAATAGGAATGCTCATCATGGGTTAAACATAAATGAGGATATTTGTTCTGTTGTTCAAAGACAAGTAGCGTTTCACTTGCAAGAAGCTGTTGAACAGGAACTTAATTTGATTTAATTTAATGCTCCACTGGTCTGACACCATGGGTTTCTCCCATTGTAATAGTGCCTAAAAGAGACAGTGAAGGAGCTGTATGCATATGCGTTGACATGCCTCAGGCCAACAAGGCAATTGACCAAGAGAGACATCCCGGTCTGCACATTGTTGAGGTGATAACTCAATTGAATGGTGCACAGATCTTCTCTCAACTCAACTTTAATAAAGGATATCACCAACTGGAACTTGAAGAAAAATCCAGGTACATTACAACCTTTTCTATGCATATTGGTTTGTTTAGCTACAAGCGATGAGTTTTTGTATATCCTCTGCTGCAGAACTTTTCCAAGACATCATTTGATGTATCATACAGCCTGTAGTAAATGCATTTAACTATAGTGATGACATATTGGTTTTAGGAGCTACAGAAAGATCTTGACAAAGTTCTCATGCAAGTATGTCTTGTGCTGAAGATGCAGGCTTAACTCTGAATGCTGACAAATGTGAATTCCACAAAAAAACCTTGAAATGCTTTGGCCATGCCTTTTCTGACAGGGCTATGAAACCTGGTCCAGTGAAAGTACAAGCGTTGTCTACTGCAAATCCCCCACAAGACATTTCTATGTTACAATCATTCCTTGGTATGGCTAATTACTGTTCTAGATACATACAAGACTTTGCTATGGTCAGTGCACCATTCAGAGAACTAACGGAAAAGAATGTGTCTTCTCATTGGTCACATAAATGTGTTAAGAGTTTCCCAAAAATCAAGCAAGCCATTGAGAGTGCCACTGAAATGGCCTACTTTAATTCCAAAATACATACAGAGGTTGTAGTTGACACTAGCCTTGTTTGGTTAGGCGCAATCCTTGACCAGCACAATGGACAGCCAAATGCCCGGAGATATATCATGGCATACACCAGTAAAAGCCTGTCACAAACAGAACATGCTTACTCGCAACCTGAGAAAGAAAGTTTGGCAGTAGTCTGGGCTTGTGAGTATTTCCATGTATTCTTGTACGTAAAAACAGTAGTGACTAATCATCAAGAACTGTTGATGATATTTGGCAATACCAAAGCCAAAATTCCTCTTCGAATTGAGCGTTGGGGTTTGAGGTTACAAGAATACAACTACATAATTCTTTATTGTCCAGGGAAATATCAGAATCCTGCAAATTATTTTTCAAAAGTGCCATTACAATGCCCTGGTACCCCATCTAAGGCAGCAGAGGCTTACATCAATTTTATTGTGAAATCGAGTGCACCAACTGCCATGTCTTTAGAAAAAATTATCACTGCCATGAACCAAGATAGTGACATGTTAAAATGAAAAGACTTTATTGCTCATCAATCGTGGAACCAGCACTCTAGAACTCTCACTAATGATAGTGAGTATTTGAAATTCAAAAACGTAAGAGATTAACTTTCAGTGACTCAAGAAGGCCTCATTCTGCAAGGTACACAAATTATTATTCCCGATAGTCTCCGACAACAAGTAATCGATGTTGCCCTTGAGGGACATCGAGGATTAGTTGCCACTAAGAGAGCTCTCCATGATCGAGTCTGGTTTCCATATCTCAACGAAAAGGTCAAAGAAGAACTGGAGACTTTTCACATATGGAACAGTCTTTTATCTCAAGTTATTCAGCACCCTTAGAACAGGTCAGAATTGCTGTATCAAGCTTGGGAGAAAATTTCTATTGATTTCTTTGGTCCTCTTGAGAATGTACATCATCTTCTAGTTATTGTTGATGTATACTCCTGTTTTCCAATGGTAGAAGACCTTTCCTCCACTACACATATATGGGTTATTTAAAAATTAGATGGTATCTTTGCAACATGGGGTGTACCTGCAATCTTAAAATCTGACAACAGCCTACCTTTTAATAGTAGAGAATTCAAAGACTTTCTAAATCACCTCAATATAAAGCATCAAAAAAGCACTCCTCTTTGGCCCCAGGCCAATGATCTGGTAGAACGATTCATGAGTACTCTAAAGAAAGCTGTTCAGTGTACTGCATTGGAGAAGCTTGACCTCAAAGTTGTTTTGAACACTACTGTTCAAGCTTACCGTTCAACCCCTCACTCACTGACAGGGAAAAGCCCTGCAATTCTCATGTTTGGAAGAGCCATGACCACTAAGCTGCCTCAATGGACCAACCTCAGCTCAGATCCAAGAATGAGGAAGACACTCATGCTGCCGACTTTGGTTGCAAACAGAAGATGAAAGTATATGCTGACAGACAATGTCATGTAAAAGGTGCCACCTTTACAAGAGGGGATCAACTGCTTGTCAGACAACTCTGAAAACGAAAGTCAAATGTCCCTTTTGACCCTGAACCCTTTACCATCACTTACACCAAGGGACACATGGTGACTACCCAGCATTCTGGGAAGTTCCTTATGAGATATTACTCACATTTTCGACATGTGGACAATCACTCACCAAACATCAATGTCAATGCAGAGACTGGGTCCTCACACACTGTTGATGACTCTGTGTCTGCTGATAATTCCACCTCACCTGCGCAGATCACTGACACTTCGACTGCCATTTCCCAGTTTCCAGTGAACCGGTCAGGACGTGTGATTCAGGCACCATGACGCCTAATTGAAGAATTATAATTGCCAGTATATCTATGATTATCTGTGTATTTATTCTTGTATTTATTTGTGTATTTGTTTACTTATTTTTCTACTTCGAAAATGTTGTAACTTTTTATTTAACAAAGCGGGAGATGTAGTGTCTTGTAAATTAAAGAATGCTGGAACTCTTGGTTCCCACTGTACACTGAAGGCCTGTGACATAAGCTTTGGAAAGATGAGTTGAAGGCAGGCTTAGTATGTAGAGTTCTGACTTACACGCAGCAGAATAAAGACGTGTACAATTACCCTCTGTGTGTGGCGTGGTTATTGGAGAGTATCTTGGCCCGGAAGGACGCTACAACAAACACATCGACCTGGGGCAAACTCATATAAACAGACATACATATGACACATTAACCCAAGCACAGGACCTGTGGCACACTCATATAGGCATCTGTACCTGGGGCACATAAATATGAGCACAGGGACCTAGAACACGCTCATTCAGACACAGGTGCTTGGGACATACTGACATGAGCACTTTGATGTGCACACGCTTATAAAGGCGCAGGAATCAGGGACACATTAACACTAGCATGAGGACCTGTTGGGTACCAGGGACAAAACAACACAGGGATCTTGAGAATACTCATACAAACGACTGGGACACATTAACAAGCACAGGGTTCTGGAGCAAACATATACAGGCAACTAGGACATATTGACACAAGGACTTGGCCTGGACACAATTATACAGACATCTAGGGACCATTCACACATGTACAGAGACATTTAACACACTCACACTGACACAGATACCTCAGACACATTAGCACAAGCACAGAGACCTGGGGCACACTTATATAGACACAGATACCTGGGACCCATTAACACAAGCAACGGGACTGGGGGCACACTCACACAGACAGAGACACCTCTAACATATTAACACATAATCACTTGGATGTGAACAAGCTCATGCACACACAGGTGCTTGGGACACATTATCACAGGTATGTGGACCTGAACACACATAAACACACACATGGGATATATTAACATAAGCACAGGGACCTGATGCACACTCTTGCAAGCACAGACATGCAGGATACATTCCCAAAAACATCCTAGCTTGCACATTTAGACACAGACGTCAGTGATACGCTTTGACAACCACAGATATCTGGGCTATATTTACAGCAACAGACACCTGGGTTGCAGTTGGGTAAACGCAGACATGTGGGCATCCTTATTCAAATAGAGACCTGTGAAACACACTTATGGAAGCACAAACCAGAAGATAGACTCAGAAAGAGACAAAGGAAACACAAACAAGTACCGGAGACAAGTACAATACAGACGATCAGTGATACCTGGGATAGAAACAGGTACAATGATATAGGACACATTCAAACAAGTGGGGCACCAGGGGCCATATTATACAGAGTGCCCCGAGGACACAATAGAGATGTGCGCACCTACTTTGTGCACCCTCGGGTCACTTTGGTATTACACATAGGGGGCCCGATTCACAGAACTAACTTAAGACAAAATCCTAAACTTACTACAATTTTGCTATTCACAGAAGGCACTTACTCATTTTGGTATTCACAGAAGGCACTTACTCATCAATGAGTAAGTGCCTTCTGTGAATACTAAAATGAGTAAGTTACTCAAAATGAGTAAGTTACTCAAAATGAGTAAGTTACTCATTTTGGTATTCACAGAAGGCCCTTACTCATCAATGAGTAAGTGCCTTCTGTGAATACCAAAATGAGTAAGTGCCTTCTGTGAATACCAAAATGAGTAAGTGCCTTCTGTGAATACCAAAATGGTAGTAAGTTTAGGATTTTGTCTTAAGTTAGTTCTGTGAATCGGGCCCAGGGCTGGTGCACATGTGGCGCCAGCACTATCATTAGAGGGTGTTCCCTTATTTGCATGGTGGCGTTGCCTCATGCAAATGAGGGAATCACTTTGCCTCTGCGCCTGTGCCGTACTGTGGATGAAGGCACAGAGGCAAACATGCCTTTAGGAGGCACACTGAAAGTGCCACAAAAAGGTGGCACACTTTCAGTGTGCCTCCTAAAGGCAGCACTCAGGAGGGAAGAAAGGGGGTACCATGGACCCCCCAAACATTCCATGCTCACTCACTGCACCCGCTGGCAAGGGGATCGATCCCCCTTCTTCAAATGCAGGCGGGTTGCTGCCTGTACTGTGGAAAATGGAGCAGCTTCGCACAGCCACTCCGTATTTCACTTGAATGCGCTGCCCACAGGGCACAGTGAGTTCGCAACTATCCTGAGGGCAACGCATTCATTGTAATATGGTGCATTTTCCCTGTTTGCACACGGCCCACCTACATAAAGGTGCTCCGTGGCACAAACAGGGAAAGTGCGCCATATATGTAATAAGGCCCCTGGGGCAGACTCATACAAACACAGGCAACTCCAATATAATAACAGTTAGTTGAATACAGACAAACATAGAGGACACGTGCAGTGACACCTGGGACTCAAGTACATGCACACAGGGCATATTCAAACAAGCATAGAAAACTGAGACCCACTCCTACAAGGACGAACACACTGAACAGACTCACAAAGGTAACGGACAGCAAGCTATGCTCAACTGTCGAGAAGACTCCAGACCATTCAAAACTCAGCAGCCAGGCTCACCCTCAACCTCCCATCCCACACTCACATCACCCTGCACCTCAAAGAGCTCCACTGATTCCCAATTCACAAAAGAGCACATTTCAATCTTCTCACGCACACATCCAAAACCTTACAAACTAGCCACACATAGCTCAGTAACTTCCACAAATCTACCATGCACTTCCTCTCAGACAGACTCCTACGTGCACACACCCCTTGCATACGTAGAATCAGATCTGGTGGTCGTGCCTGCCCCACCTTGCTCTTAAAGCCTGGAAAAATCTGCCTCTATACATCAGAGCTGTCTCCTCAGTTCATGAACTCCACAAGAAACGGAATGTATCCCTGGCTCGCAGCGGCGGCTGGCACAGGTAAGTGAGGTTGGGCTGGGCAGGGGCGTGGCAGAGTGGGAGGGGGTGAAGTCGGCAGATGACAGAATAGGTATAATTAAATAAATAAATCATACCTATTCCGTCATCTGTCGACTTCCCCTCTGCCCCACCCCGGCTCACCGCGCTTACCTGTGCCGGCCGCCGCTGCTGGCTTGTCCCATGCAGCTCCTTCTTTCAGCACCATTGTAAACCTCAGAGTGAGCTGTGCGCTATACAAATACACATAAAATAACAGACACACACGGACAGACAGACACACATACACACTCGCCCGCACACACACTCACATTTGGCATTGACAAACACGTTGGATTCATTGATTCGAACAAGCAGACACCTGAGGCAAAATCATGCTGGTTCAGACACCGAAGACATCCAGGGCACACAAAAGCACCTTCATGCACCCAAAGCACTGTCACACGAGCACAATTAGGATAAGCTCTCATAAACACCGACATCTGTGAGCAACTCACACGCAATGGGACCTGGAACACATTAAATAATCACAGTCACCAGCGACGACTAGCCACCAAAGACACATTCAACCAAGCAAACACAACTAGAGCACACTTGCTCAGACACCCCGACTCAACATGGTAACTGCATAAGATGCGGATTTATTTATTTATTTATTTATTGGTAGTATTTGTAGAGCGCAGCACTCATCCCCAGAGAGACAGCAGGGCGCCAGATCAGTTGCTACATTGCATCCTGTCTCACAACCAGTTAAAGAGGGATTGCTGCAGGGCACGAGTCGGGGGTCCACGGGGGTGGACGGCGTCCCCCCACTTCTTTCACAGGGTGGATGCCGTCCACCCTGCCAAGAAGTTGGGCCCCACTAAAAAAGATGCTGAATTCGTCCTGGTGTAATTTCCAAACACCGGGACACATTCAGCAGCGCCTGCACGTTGTTGTCTGCTTTCGATCACAACAACGTGCAGGCGGGGACAGGGCTCTCTTATTTCTGACTCCTGCTGGGATACTCGGCCATAACAAAGGCCCAGTCTCAGGGGTCATCAAGGCTCCTTTTGTTGGAGTCTCCTGGCTGGCAGCAGTCAGGAGCCTAACACCTGATGCAAATGCAGCAGAGGGGAAACAAAGGCTCACACCATGTTAGCACTTCACACTTACTTAAGAGAGGCAGCTTTTCACTTTGTTCAGGCTCTGTTTAGGAGATATGCATGCACTGTTAGAAGTCAGATGTGTTGATCTTTCCCAGTATTTGCACAAAATAAATTGCATTTATATAGTGCTTATTACCCTTGAGGAGGCGTTGTAATGATTTAAATATCACTATTTCTTTTAAAGCACTATGGCTAGAGAAAGCTTAACGTTGACAAAAGGTAACATTGTTTTATGTGTAGGGTACAAAAGTGTGAATCTTCTGCCTAAATCAGGAGGGTTTGCAAGTATACTCGAAATGTGCTCAAATGTACTCATGATACACCTGCTAAGAATATATGTGAGGGCTTAAGATCTGATATCACTTCTTGTGATGTCACGCGCCGTGATGTCACGCGCCGTGATGTCACGCGCTGCGATGCCACTTGCATACAGATTAACTAGGTTAGTCCCCCCACTTCTTTTTTTAGGACTTGTGCCCTGGATTGCTGTTATGCGCACATAGAGGCAGATGACCGTTGTGTAGCTGCATACAGGAGTGGAAAGGCAGATGACTTTTGTGTCGCACACAGTTCAGCTAGGTGGAGGTGATTTTGTCGCAAGCTACAAGGGTGTGTGTTGCATTCTGGGATGTGTGTTTGTTGCACACTGTTCGCATAGGGGTAGACGATTGTCATGCAAACTGAAAATGTTAGCATTGCACTCTTTCACATGGAAGGGGGTGATTGTGGTGTAAAGTGAAGAGATGTGCGTGGTTAAGTGCGAGTGTGTGTGTGTGTGCGCGCGATACATACTGCTCGCGTATAGCTCGCTGAATGTGTTGTATAGCACCGAGGAGCGCTTGTGACATACATGGATTTGTTTTCCATACATTTTGCATGGAGGGAGGTGACTTGTGTAAAATGCACGATGTGTGTACGGCATACAGTTCACACATGAGATGATTCTTGTGAGAAGTGCAATAATGTGTTTCCTGCACACACAGGTCTCTCCCTGCCTTTTGCTTAGAGCTCATTCAGTGAGAAATGCCTGGGAATCCAATCCTGCTCTAACGCTAAGCCCCCTGCGCCTCGCTTAGCCTCCGGCTATCAGCAATATATGGATTATCATTAAGACCCAATTAGCACCTTATATTTTTGTTTATTCGAGAAAACAGTGGCTTTATGGCTCGTTAATTGGCCTATTGACTGAGCCCCACCTTGGGTCTGCTGCTAGCAGTGAGGTGGGGGCTGGATGGATGTATTCACGGTTGCTTTTTACAGCATAATTAGATGATCATAAATCAATTACAGGGATTGAGTGTGCACTGGTGAAAAGTGACAGACTGACAGCTCTCCACTCTGCTCTGACAGGGGAGGGTCCAGTCGTCGGTCTCTTTTGGAGGCAGCTTGTGAGGTTTCATGAGAGAAAGGAACGCCATGCTCCAGGCGCTGGCTGTCTAATGCATTCTGGGAGTTGCAGCCTCGGCTCCCTTTCAATTGAATCAATTAGGTCAAAGAGTAATATTACATTGGTTTGAGACAATCATCACAACATGTAGGAAACTCGGGGGACACAGACGCTCATACCATCATCTACTCAGTCAATCAGTCAATGATACTTTAATTTGATTTCATTAAAATCATAAAAGGGTGGAGCAAGCCACCAAGGTACATAAGACATCAAAGCAATCAATCGATTAAAAACGAACAATGAAAACACATCAAAATTCATATGGTAGAAGAGCAAACTGCTGAATAAATACATTTAAAACTAACTTGCTTCTACTCAAGAACACCACACAGGCACAGGGGACAATCACTGCAGCATGTAAGGTGTAACAACACACTCAAAGGATACATACACTCCACTCATAACCTCCACAACACATGGACATCACACAGACACAGGAGACAATTACTGCAACATATAGGAGACACAGCCACTCATACCCTCATCTACACAGGAAAACTACACCGGCAAAGGACACAATCACTACAGCAAGTAAGCTGCAATAAGCCACTTAAAGGGCGAATTCACACATACCCTCCTCTATAGAAGGACACCATGTGGAAAGAGGAGACAATCACTACAATATGTAGGGATCTCTGAGGACACAGACACTCAAGTCCTCGTGTACTCAAGAACAGCCTACAGACAAACGAGACAATCAATTCAGCATGTAGACAGTAACAAGACACTCAAAGGATACATACACTCATACCCTCCACAACATAAAGACATCACCCGGACAGAGGAGGCAATTACTACAACATGTAGGGACACAGCCACTAATACCCTTATCTACATGAGAACACCACACAGACACACAAGACAATCGTTAGAGCATGTAAGATTTAACAAGACACTCAAAGGATGCATACACTCATACCCTCCTCTACGTAAGGACAACACACAAGCAGAGGAAACAATAACTACGACATGCATGGACACAGCCACTCATACTCTCTTCTACACGAGAACACCACACAGGCACACCAGACAACAATTACAGCATGTAAGCTTTAATAAGACATTCAAATGATGCATACACTCATACCCTCCTCTACGTAAGGACACCACACGAACAGAGGAGACAATAAATACAACATGCAGCATGCAACACGCTGCTCTGTGGATCAGCCACTCACACCACCCTCTTTACAAGAACACCACGCGCACCATTACTTCAGCATACAGGATGTAGCAGACAGTCAGAGACCAAAGTCACACCTCATCTGTACACAAGCACCACACGGCCAGAGGAGACAATCACCACCACATTAACTCTAGCCTGTAAAACAGAAGCAGATATGCAGGGAGTCGTCCTTAATAAAAAGAGTACCACACTTATATGAGGAGACATTCAGTGCCAATTATAGGATGTAACAAGACACCAAGATGGCACAGCAGCCGCTCCTCTCACTCCCTACACAAAGTACATTGTGTAGGGTGTAACAAGACACAATTAGGACACAACCACCCCTACCCTCCTCTACAAGAACACCAGTTGGCTACAGGAGACGACCCCAACAGCATTAACTTTATCCTGTAAATAGATACAGATATGCAAAGGGGATCCGACTCCAGTGTTCCGAAGAGCAATGACACCACACCGTTCTGAGGAGACAATGAGTATAGCTTAGCCTGTAGAAGGGAAACAGGGACTCACTCCCGCCTGTTCAAGTATCACTTTAAGTAGACCTTTAATTTGAAGGCAAGCCCACCTTTACCGGTTTAAAACGCAGACTCAGCCCCAAAGAGCAGAAAATCAATTGACAGACAACCTGTTGACCGGTTTACAGAAACCATGCTGTGTAATGTGAGTAGCTAGAGATGTGTAGCTAGCTGGACAGTAGAACTAGCTTGGGCACTGAACATCCATTTTCACAGATTTAGGTTAGGCATGCTTGCGGTTTGAGGCACCAGAAAATAAATCGACCTGCTCCGCATTTTGTCTTTGATTAAATGCTAAAGCAGGTATTAAAACACAGTTTTCCGGTTCTGAGGTCAGTTGTTCAGTTACGTGACCGCCTCTCATCTCCCAAGCCATTGGACAGAAAGTACCACAAACACACACAACAGACACAGTCTAAGGCAGTCACAAACTCCCAGCTGGAACCACGGGGGACAGATGAGGCTGTTTTGAAGTTTGTTTATCTCCCTGTGCCCCCCTGTCTGGCCTGGGTGTGGAATGAACAGCTGTGCCTTCTGAATGGCAGCGGGTAAAGTGGATACCCTAAATAAGCACCCCTAGTGTCATTAGGGCCTCAGACCCCCCCCCCTTCCTAACCTCCTCACCTCGTGACCCACATGTCCCCTCCACCTGCCACAAACTGTCAGGCCTGGTAACCCTGCCCCGGTGGACTAGGGCCATGGCCCCTTGGGGGTCACTCTTTAACCGTTCCAGATGTGTGGCCACCGTGCCTTGTCCAGCATCCAGCACGTGTACAATTCTTTCCAATGCTCATAAAAAAAAATATTTCAGTATGAGGGCATTAGTAATGGAACCTGCTCCCCATTAACCTTACCATCTGTATCCAAACCACCCACCTAGACTTCAGAAATTAAAAAAAATATATTTTTAATTCTTCTTGCACCATTTCTGGTAATCAAGACCACCGTAAGGCATCACAGTTCACACAGCCAATCAATCTATCTATCTATCTATCTATCTATCTATCTATCTATCTATCTATCTATCTATCTATCTGTCTGTCTGTCTGTCTGTCTGTCTGTCTGTCTGTCTATCTTTCCGCCTATTCACACATCTATCCATCCATCTATCCATTCATCCATCTTCCGAGGCTGTTGCCTCATGTCTTGTCAGACTCTGCCTTCATCACAAGCATTTAGAATGGCCCTCACACCAGAATAGCTCCTGCCCATCCCAAGCAAAGCTCATTAACATGAGCGGTGGCTCTTCTCTCACGTTGTGAGGTTTTCCCTTCATTGATCTGGTTGAAGCTTGTGGAGCTGGAAGTGCATCACATGGTTCTTGGGAAGTCCCAGGGATTTTAAGGGGTTTGGAGCCGGCCCTCTTTGCCTCTTCCGCAGAGGCCTCGAGGACATGACAGCCAGTGTGATTGTTGCAATGCTTTGTCCATTAGCAAGGGTGAAGGCGAATCAGCCAAGTGGCTGATAAGCAAGATGAAATGGCTGGTAGACACAGAATTGCTATAGACCACCCCCCCACCCCCTCATGGCTGACTACATGGGAGTTACTGTTTCACAGATACGGGGTTCATCTATTGGCCCGGTGCAGCGAGTTGTTTGTGGAGAATTTGGTAGCATTTGCAATACAGCATTTCTCACAGCATTAGGTGGTGCGGTCTGGGGTGGCCTGGTTGCTTGGGGAACCTCCTAGGCCTGTGACAGGGAAGGAGTCGTTTTTTGCCACAAAACAGGGAGACAACCTTGGCATCAGGAACACAAATGCAAGCAATTTAGGATGGTTTGTGAAGCTGTTATCTCAAACTGGGGCAGGGGTACTACAGTCTCGAGTGAGGCGCTAGGGACGCCCCCTACAGCGAATGTCCATGGCCTTCCATGATCCTCCATTATATGGCCCTGGGGATGTGGGGGCATGGTGACTGCTCCAGGGGACCATGGTATGGTCCAGTTGCCCAAGCCCATCTCTCATTATTTTATTTTTTTATTTTTATTTTTATTTATTTTCTTATTTTTATTTTCTTGAGTTTTATATAGCGCTGGCTAGACCCGTAGGTATCAGAGCGCTTTACATGAGGATCAGTGAATTACAGGTTACAAGTTACATTTGTTACAAAGCATAATCAAACATAGGATAAAAAAGCAGTGTTAAGGTAAATTCGTCATAGGAGGGGGAGGAAGGCGACAAAACAGGGAGACGGGGAGAAACTGTGTCCAATGTCCGGCTGGGTAGGTGACGGCCAAGGGGAAGAACCAGGGCCGGTCTCCTCTAAAGCTGTCTGGCAGCTCCACCGGGCGTCGGCCATAATGCTCGGACTCCGCTGTCAAAGGGAGGGGGAGGAAGGAGACAAAAACAGGGAGAACGGGGAGAAACTGTGCCCAATGTCCAGTTGGGTAGGTGACGGTCAAGGGGATGAACCAGGGCCGATCTCCTCTATAGCTGTCTGGCAGCTCCACCGGGCATCGGCCATAATGCTCAGACTCTGCTGTCAGAGAGGGAGGGGGGTGGGAGGGTGGAAGGGGACAAAACAGGGAGATGGGGAGAGGCTGAGCCGGATGTCCGGTTGGGAGTTGGAGAGATGAGAAACCGCTGTACGAACAAAATCCAGATGGGCATGGGGATATTGTTTTGGTGATTATCAAGGCGCCATCAGCAGGAGGCTCGATTGCCGGGAGAGGCAGACGCCAGAGAGCTGGAGAAGACAGCGGGCCGAACGGGGGCAGGGGGCGGGCACCATCTAAGAGTCAGGCATTTTCCTGGCCCAATCGTACAGTAGACATCACGTCCTTGAAATGCCCCCAAGATGGAGCGCCTATGTAAAGGGGGATCAGAATAGATGCCCCAACAGCTCAGTTTAGGAGTGCCCCGGAGCCTCCGGAGTCCCCCTCGGAGGTGGTCAAGACTGGTCCCAGTCGCCATCTTGAAGTCAGGCACTGCCCTGAGAAGGCTCTGCAAAGAATAAATTGGCCTCAACCAAGTCCCTGGGCTCGATCGCTATATCAGGTGGGATTCCCAGTAAAGCCCCCACTGCTTCCATTTAGAAGTTTAGTGCTTCTTGGAAAGGCCCCTATACAGTCACTGTGGGCGCCATCTTGGAGTCAGGCACTGGCCCCCGGTCTCAATTCCATTAAGTTAGGGTTAGAGCTCACTATAACTTTGGGGGCAATTGTGGGCACAGCGTTTGTTCCTCGTACCAGAGTCATCTGTGTCTTCCCCCTAGGAGTCACCCTCACAAGGCTCAAGCAGTGCACGCTGAAATCGCACAGTGGTACATGCTTGGGTGTCTCACCTGCTTCTACCCTTCTCTGCAGCAGGTTAGGCCACTCAACAACGGTCCTGCAGGACAGTGTCACAGCGCAGGGGGGGGGCGCTCCTACCGTTCCATTCCCCTCTGAAGCAAGCGGCAGCCGGTGGGCGTGTTGGGACAGTTGATCCAAATCCCTGTTAAAAGGATATCTGCCGGTTCATGAGAGGTCTGCAGGATGTTTAGCCCTCTCCAGGGCCCACCGATACTCCTACCGAAGTCCCGGTCTCCCAGGAAGTCTCGGTCGCGAACACAGTGTGCGGCCCCCTCCCCCTTCGATCGCGGCTGCCTCGCACCGATGTTACGGGCAAAACATTAGGTGCCAGGGGATCCCAGTTTTTGCGTTGGCTATGGTACGGTAGTTGGGGGCCAGATTTCATGCTGCCCACACTCCTTCGATCTTGAGGGAGCAAGTGAGTTCACCTTCTAAGGTTCAAGTTATGGGGGGTTTACCTGAGAACCCAAGTCAATTGAAGTGCCAAGTGCCTGGTAAGTGGTCAACCATGACTCCTTTGAGAAAGATAGATTTGATCTATTAGTGATTGTGCAGGCTATGATTCATTATGATGAGCTTTATTGTAAAAATTTAAATAACTGGGTATTGCATATTCATGTCTTGTTGCTTATTCATTGTCGTGTTTATAATGTTTAATAAATAAAGCCTTAGAATGGAATATTCTCAAACACTGATATGATAACTGACTAGACTCTGTTTGTGTTGGCTGAAAATCTTTGCCGTGGTGGAGGGTATGTTGTTTGTGTGTGGGTTACGGTAACCCACCCAGTCTCGATGCGGTCGCCTGCCTGTCACCCTCAGTGCTCTCCTAAAGCACCTACCCCCTCCCATGGTGGGTTCCTTTAGAGAAGATGTACAGATACTTTTGGGTTAGTGATATGATATGGCATTACCTTCACCCCCAACATCTGTGTGAAACAAGTGGGTGCATAACCTTGGTAGCTGAGTAGTCACTGGAGAGGTGAACACACAAATACAAAAAGCTAAACATTTTGTGTAAGGCTTGGAAAGTCCTGGGGCAGAGAGTCTGGCAAGATGCAGCTCAATTTTTTGCGTGAAAGTTATTGAAACCTTGAATGCATGTTGCTCACAGGCTGAGAAGATTATCTTTTGCTCTGGGACCAGGTCCTTTCATCATGGTTGGAGTAGGCCAGTTAGATCACCTGTCTACTGATCCAAGACAGAAATGGCCTCTGGGTCCTTGAAAATGTGGGTAGCTGCTTCCAGTTGGAAGGAAACATAGGAGGGGGACATAGTGTTTGAGGGAGACTCGGGGTGCAACAAATCAATAACATACTTTGAGACAATGGTGCTGTGATTTCAGAAAAGAACTTCTCTGGCCATATTTGTTCACAACAATAGTATGAAATTTCCAATTTACATATAAATTATAATCAAATGAATGAAGTGTGCCTATCATATTTGACAGTGCGAATCCAACCCTTAACATTTTTCCTTACTGAGCAGTTGTTCAAAAAGCATTTAGTAGAATCATGCTTGACCACTCAACTAGTCTTCCCTGCACAGATTACCATAGCCCCTTGAGCAAGCCAATGGACTCAAGTCAAAATAAGGGAACACTCGTCTTTTCTATCTGTGAACAAGCGAGGCTCTTATGCAGACCTTCAAACTATGGTAGAAGCATCTATATTGCACCCCCTGACACCCTTGTGAGAGATTTCCAAAGGCAACTTGGCTATTACCTAGTCCCCTGATGCAGGCCTATGCCCCCCCTCCCTGTGAGCTTTAAGGTGGAGTACCCTGCAAAGGGCTAGAACAGTAACGTAAGTGCCACTTTAGTCCCTTAGCACCAAGTCACTCCAAAAACACACACCAGAGGTAAAGACAATTTTTATATGGAATTTGATGCTGAGTGCAACAGGTGTCTACCTATATCCAAGCCGATCATGAGCCTACCCCGCCACAGGCTAACCATGGTTCACTTACAATTCGTCCTCACCTCAATGAAGCCAGGTGCTGTGGTGCAAAGGGAGAATAAATCATCTACAAACAAAACAAAACAAGTATTTGCCAAGATGAGACATATATATACACTGTCACTATGAAAAAACTGCTGTCATCTAAGTTACACCTGGGGGATGCACTTCCAACGTTTGCGGTTTGGTGTGGAGAGGTTTCGACATATAGCTTTTTGTGGGATTATTCAAGACCCTTACAGAATGCGCTGATATGGAAATCAAGTGATCATGGGAACACTGCCCCAGGGACCTTCTGAGCTAACCATACATTGTCTGTCATGAAGAGGTCTATAAGGTCCCTCCTGACTTGTTGAGCCCTGTCAAGCCCTCCAATGTGTATAATTATAAAGGTAGGAAGTATAAGCCCTGTTAGAAATGGGATCTCTAGTTGGCAAGGGCTTGCACCTTTGTCCAAGTAGGGACCCTTCTTCCTAGTCAGGGTAAGGGTGTTACACTCGTGAAGTAACCCCTGCTCACCCTCGTGGTAGCTTGGCACGAGCAGTCAGGCTTAATTCAGAGGCAGTGTGTAAAGCATTTGCACATAACCAACAGTAATACAGTGTAAGCACTACAAACGGACACCACACCAGTTTAGAAAAATAACCAATATTTTATATACTCAAGACAAGACCAATTACGACAAAAATCCACAATACTATACTTTAAAAATGAATGCTTGATACGGTAACTTCTTCTTTGCAGGAATAGCACAAAAGCAAAGTTCGTACGAGTCGGTAGCTCCGTCCGAGCCTACCGCGATGCTGAAAACCACAGAGTCTAACAGTTCCAGCCGACCGCGTCGATACGGGCCAGCAGAGTTGTGAACAGACTCGGTTACAGTACCTTTCTCGTTGTGGCTGGTACGTAGTGTACGAGCCGGTCGGCGTTCGTCGAGGTTGCGGTGCAAGACGGAGCGATGCAAGGTGCGGTGTCCCTCGATGCGGTGCAGGCAGCGGCTCGATGAGCGTCGTGCAGACGGAGTCGGTGAGTCCAAGGCGTGCGATGCAGGGTGAGACGATGCTCGATGCGGTGCTGACAGGTTGCGATGCAGGCGACCAAGCCGGAGTGCGGGAGCTGGCGTCGGACAGCGGTGCGAGTCGGAGCGGTGCGCCGCAGACGTGCGAGCGGTGCCCCAAATGCGGTGCGGTCACGACTCTTGAGCCAGTTGCAGCGACCGCGTCGGTCGGGTCCGGTTGGTTCAGTGAAGCGATGCGATGCGAACTGCGGTGCCCACAGGTCACGGTGCAAGCAGCGGCTCGGTGTTGGCGGCGTCGGACGTCGCCCACGGTGAGACCAGGGTTGCGATGCGAAGCGGGGCGATGCGGTCGGCGGTGCAAACAGGTCACCGGCCAGGGATGGATTCGGTTGACGGAGTCGGTTGCGGTTCCCTTCCTCTGTGGCAACTGAAACAGCGTTCCAGAAGCGGTACCCAGAGGCTTGTGAAGTCTTTGTAGTCCCTGAGACTTCTTAACAGGAGGCCAGCTCGGTTTCAGGCCCTTGGAGATACTCAGCACAAGTTTGTAGAAAGTTCAGTCCAGTCCTTTCACTGCCCAAGGCAGAAGCAGCAGCTGCAGGCCAACCCAACAAAGCAACAACACAGCAAAGGGGCAGTACTCCTCCTGGCAGCTCTTCCAGCTCTTCGTCTTGGCAGGTTCCTTGATTCCAGCGAGATCTAAATTCATGGGGTCAGGGCCCCAATATTTATATCCCAAATTCCTTTGTTCTCTGAAGGCAGAGAGGCCTTTGCCTAGTCCAAACCAGTTCTGGAGCACTTTGTTGACAAGTCTCCGTCCCTTCTTTCAGTGAGTAGGCCAGGGACATCAGACGCACCACAGGAGGTGGATCCAGCATTGTGGAGGGAAGGCACTGTCCTATTCAGGGCCCAGGTGTGACCCCTCCCACCCATCTACATGTAGATCTTGCTAGTCAGCCCTGTGCTGACTCACCCTGTCTCCTGGCATCCCCCAGCCCCTGTCACTCACATTCCAGACAAGGAATACACAACCTCACAGAGGCAGGCTTGGATGGTTAGACAAGAAAATACCCACTTTCTAAAAGTGGTATTTTCAAACACAGAATGTTAAAACCAACTTCACTAAAAGATGCATTTTATCATTCTGAGTCCAGGCATACTAAACTCGAATTTCTACCATGTTCCCGGGGTCAGTTAGGATTATAAGCTGTAATAATCGGAACTGCCCGTTCTGGCCTAGGGGGAACAGGTAGCCTTGCAATAGTGAAAAACGAACTAGGCTGTAATTCACTATCAGGACATGCCGCACACACCAGGGCATGTCCTACCTTTCGCATACAACGCACCCTGCCCACAGGGGTACCTTGGGCCTACCTTAGGGGTGACTAACATGTAGCAAAGGGAAGGTTTAGGGACTTGCAAGTGTGTGCACTTGCCAAGTCGACATGGCAGCCCCAGGCTGCGCACAGGCTCTGCGATGGCAGGCCCGAGTTACACTTTACGGGCTGTTTGCGTGGGTGGCACAATCCAGTGCTGCAGCCCACCAACAGCATTTGGTCTATAGGCCCTGGCACTCGCAGTGCACTTTACAAGGGTCTGACGCATAAACCAAATAGGCCAATCATGGAAACACCAATCCATAACACATTTTATACAGGAGCACTTGCACTTTCCCACTGGACAGCAGTGAGGAAAGTGCGCAGAATCATTACACCAGCAAAAACAGAGTCAAAACCGGGAGGTCAGAAAGCAAAAGTCAGGGGAAACACGCCAAAAGATGCCAAGTCTAACACATGTCCCCTCCAGCTGAAAGTAGGGAGAACTACCCAACCCCATTGGAGTTCTCTTCACTAAGGCGGAAGAACCTGGACAGACCATCTGCGTTGGCGTGTTCTGTACCAGGACGGTGTTCCACCGTAAAGTCCATTCCCTGTAGGGAGATGGACCACCTCAGCAGTTTTGGATTCTCACCCCTCATTTGCATCAACCATCTGAGGGGCCTGTGGTCTGTCTGAACCCGGAAGTGAGTCCCAAACAGGTATGGTCTCAACTTTTTCAGTGCCCAGACCACAGCAAAAGCTTCCCTTTCTATGGCAGTCCACCTCTGTTCCCTGGGAAGTAGTCTCCTGCTAAGGAAGACTACAGGCTGATCCAGGCCCTCTTCGTACAGTTGTGAGAGCACTGCTCCCACACCATGCTCTGAAGCGTCAGTCTGCACGACGAATTCCTTGGAGAAGTCAGGTGCCTTGAGCACGGGCGCCGTGCACATGGCTGCCTTCAGGGCATCAAAAGCTTTCTGGCAGGACTCAGTCCAGATCACTTTCCTGGGCTGCCTCTTAGAGGTCAGCTCTGTTAAGGGGGCAACGATGGTGCCATAGCCCTTAACAAATCTCCTATAGTAGCCGGTGAGACCTAAGAAGGCTCTCACCTCTGACTGGGTCTTGGGGGCTCCCAAGCCAGAATGGTGTCAATCTTGGGTTGTAGGGGCGCCACCTGGCCGCTTCCTACCTGGTGTCCCAAGTACACCACAGAACCCTGCCCGATCTGGCACTTACTGGCCTTGATCGTGAGGCCTGCACCTTGCAGAGCCCTCAACACTTTCTCAAGGTGCTGTAAATGTTCTTCCCAGCTGGAACTGAACACAGCAATGTCATCCAGGTAGGCGGCACTGAAATCCTCCAGCCCAGCCAACACCTGATTGACCAACCTCTGAAAGGTGGCAGGGGCATTCTTCAACCCAAAGGGCATCACCCGGAATTGGTAATGACCTTCTGGGGTTGAGAATGCTGATCTCTCCTTGGCCCCATCGGTTAAGGCAATCTGCCAGTACCCAGACGTCAAATCAAACGTGCTGAGGAACCGGGCAGCTCCCAACCGATCAATGAGCTCATCAGCTCTGGGGATGGGGTGCGCGTCAGTCCTGGTGACGGCATTGAGCCCACGGTAGTCCACACAAACCGGAGTTCTGGAGTGGCACCGGGCGCCGCAGTCTTTGGGACCAAGACCACTGGGCTGGCCCAAGGGCTGTGGGAGGGCTCAATCACCCCTAACGCCAACATCTTAGAGACCTCCTCCTTGATGCTGGCTCTGACCCGGTCAGTCAACCTGTAAATCTTGTGCTTCACAGGAGGGCTGTCACCGGTGTCCACGTCATGGGTACACCAGTGAGTAACACCGGGGGTCAGAGAGAACAGTGGGGCGAACTGTCCCAACAACTGGCGACAGTCCCCTGCTGCTCCTGAGTCAGAGTAGGGGAGAGGATCACACCCTCTACTGACCCATCATGCTCCTTGGTAGACAGGAGGTCAGGGAGAGGCTCACTCTCCTCTTCCACCCCATCATCTGTCGCCAAGAGCATACTCACTTCGGACCTCTCGAAGTGGGGCTTGAGGCGGTTCACGTGGAGGACCCTCAAAGGGTTCCTTGGAGCCTGCAAATCCACCAGGTAGGTGACGTCACTTTTGCGCTCCTTTACCTCATATGGCCCAGTCCACTTGTCCTGCAAGGCACAAGGTGCTACTGGGGCCATGACCCACACTTTTGCCCAGGTTGAAATTCGACCAGAGTGGCATTCTGGTTATACCATCTCTTCATTTCTTCCTGGCTTGCTTCTAGGTTCGCCTGAGCGAGTTTCCTGAAGCGGGCAGTTTGGTTTCTAAAGGCCAGCATGTAGCTAAATACATCCTGGGGAGTTTTCCTGGGAGCTGCCTCCCAGCCTTCCTTTACCAAACTCAGAGGTCCTCTGACAGGGTGGCCATACAGGAGCTCAAAGGGGCTGTACCCAAGAGACTTCTGAGGCACCTCCCTGTACGCAAAGAGTAGGCATGGCAAGAGGACGTCCCACTTACGCCTCATGGGTTCTGTTAGACCCTTGATCATGCCTTTCAAGGTCTGGTTGAATCTCTCCACCAGACCGTTTCCTTGTGGGTGGTAAGGAGTGGTGAACTTGTAGGTTACACCACACTCCTTCCACAGGGATATCATATACTTCGATATGAAATTGGTCCCCCTATCAGAAACCACCTCTCTGGGGAATCCCACACGGGAAAAGATCCCCATTAACGCCCGGCCCACCACTGGCGCCGTCGTTGTCCTGAGAGGGATTGCCTCCGGGTACCGGGTGGCATGGTCCACCAAGACCAGGATGTACCTGTTGCCCATGGCTGTCTTGGGATCCAGTGGCCCCACAATATCCATCCCTACCCTTTCAAAGGGTGTTCCAACTACAGGAAAAGGTTGGAGAGGAGCTTTGACCTTCCTCCCACTCTTACCACTTGCCTGGCAAGTTTGGCAAGACCTACAGTGTGCATCTGACTGCCTTCGCATTTGGGGCCAAAAGAAGTGGGTGACAAGCCTGTCAAAGGTCTTGTCCTGCCCCAAATGTCCTGCCAAAGGCACGTCATGAGCCAGACCCAGTAGGAAGGTCCTGAAGCGCTGGGGTACCACCAGCACACGGGCTGACCCAGGCTCAGCAACCTTAGGCTCACTGTATAGGAGACCACTCTCCCAGTAGATCAGATGTGACCCGGACTGATTACCAGCTGCCTGGTCTGCAGCCTGCCGCCGCAGACCCTCCAGAGTAGGGCACTCGTTCTGCTCCCTGCAGAACTCCTCCCTGGTGGGACCCCCTTCTTGCTGCCAATGGGTCAGCTCAGAGATGTCTCCCAGTTCGGCTACCTGCTCCCCTGTAGGCACCGGGGCGTCCCCCTCGAGGTCCGCCTCCTCCCGGTCCGTGGGAACTTCGGGGCCGGTTTCCCGCGCCCCTGCCCTTTCTCTTGGCAGGGACTTGGGCCACTGTTTCAGGCTCCAAGTCCTCTTGATCACCCTTTCTGGCTGCCATTGACCGAGTAGACACGCATGCCCACTCTGGCAACCCAAGCATCTCCAAGTGAGACCTGAGCTCAACCTCCTTCCATAAGGACTGCTCCAGGTCGTTACCTAGCAGACAATCTACAGGCATGGTAGGGCTCACAACCACCCTCAAGGGACCTGAGACCCCCCCATTCAAAGGGAACCTGCGCCACCATACATTGGCGCTCTGAGTTGTCTACAGCAACTACTTGGTGGAATGCCCCGGGGACTACTTGCTTCTCAGACACCAGGTGACACCGGACTGAGGTCACACTGGCTCCAGTATCTCTGAGAGCCTCTACCCTGTTCCCATTAATGGTCGCCCAGGTGCTATATTTCTTTGTGTTAGGGGGCACCTGGTTTCCTGGGACCATCTCACTGTCCCCTAGTGAGACAAGGGTCATTTCTGCGGGATCCCCACCCTCCTGTGGGCACCCCTCCTCCCCAAGCGCTACACTAGCCAACACTTTGGACTGTCCACCGGTGGGTGGCTGTGTCCCCTTCGGGCACTTGGGGTCCCCTTAAAGTGACCTACCTGGTCACATGCATAACACTTACGGGGGCCGGTCTCAACAGGCTTCCCTGTAGAGACCCCTTTCTTCTTATCACCGGGGGCTGGGAACCTTTACCCTGGGTACTAGTTTGGGGCCCTTTAGAGAACTCCTGTGCTTTACCCTTGTCCCCCCACCTTTCTGCTGGGGACCCTGCCCACCTTTGGCTGAGTCTCCCCAAACGCTTTCTTGTGGACCCTGGTACTCACCCAGCGGTCCGCTTCCATAGCAAGCTTCCTGGGGTCAGTTAGCTTACTATCAACTAGGTGCTGGCGCAGATCTGCAAAACATAGACTAGACAAGTGCTCCCATGCAATCAAGTTGTAGAGCCCCTGAAAATCTGTTACACTACTGCCCTTCACCCAACCATCCAGAGACCTGCAGAACACATCCACACATTCCAACCAAGTGTTGGCATCAGACTTCTTACTGGACCTGAACTGATCCCTGTACTTTTCAGGAGTAAGACCATACTTCGTGAGAAGGGCATCCTTCATGTCAGCATAGGTGAGGTGATACCCCTTACCCAAAGCTATCAGAGCATCCCTTGCTTCTTCAGGGAAAAGTGGCCACAATCCTGCTCCCCAATTCTCCTCAGGGACCCCATTCATGTGTATGGCTGCCTCATAACCCTGAAACCACCTTTGTATGTCATCCCCTTCTTGAACTCCTTGCCTACGTTCTTGGGAATGTGCACAATCCTGTCTGCCTTTCTGGACGAATTGCTGCCACCATCTGAGCCTGACTTACTCCTAAGTTCTAGCTCCTTCAGTTCTCTCTCATGCTCTAAGAGCATCTTCCTCTCCTCTATGGCCAATCTCTTCTCCTCCCGCTCACTCTCCAGCCTGAGCTTCTGCAGCTCAAACTGCCTTGCCTCCCGCCTGTCCTCCAGCTCCTCTGGGGACAGACTGCTGCTGCCTGACTTGGTGGGTTCCCCCCTACCCAAAAGCACATCCACCCTGGAAATAGGCTCCTCCACCTCCTCACTGAGATTACCAGGCTGCCCATTGGCATGTCTGGCTGCTACCCAGGCCCTCAGCGCCTTCTGTAGCTCCTCCTTCCTTGTGAGGCCTTTAATTTGGACTTTCAGGTTTTTACAAATCGCTCGTAGCTCCTTTACGGCGTAGGATTCCAACCTATCCTCCTCAAAGATAACTTCCAGAGATGCAACGGATGATGCAATTGATTCAGGCATGACAAAAGTAGTGAGTTGAAAACTGGCAAGATCAAAAATAGGCCAAAAGAAAAAGAACCAGTATGTGGTACGTAATGGTCTGCGATATGGTAGTAGTGCACACCAATCACTGTAAGTCAAGTGCAAACACAAGTCCTATCCTCACCGCTGACAACCAATGTTAGAAATGGGATCTCTAGTTGGCAAGGGCTTGCACCTTTGTCCAAGTAGGGACCCTTCTTCCTAGTCAGGGTAAGGGTGTTACACTCGTGAAGTAACCCCTGCTCACCCTCGTGGTAGCTTGGCACGAGCAGTCAGGCTTAATTCAGAGGCAGTGTGTAAAGCATTTGCACATAACCAACAGTAATACAGTGTAAGCACTACAAACGGACACCACACCAGTTTAGAAAAATAACCAATATTTTATATACTCAAGACAAGACCAATTACGACAAAAATCCACAATACTATACTTTAAAAATGAATGCTTGATACGGTAACTTCTTCTTTGCAGGAATAGCACAAAAGCAAAGTTCGTACGAGTCGGTAGCTCCGTCCGAGCCTACCGCGATGCTGAAAACCACAGAGTCTAACAGTTCCAGCCGACCGCGTCGATACGGGCCAGCAGAGTCGTGAACAGACTCGGTTACAGTACCTTTCTCGTTGTGGCTGGTACGTAGTGTACGAGCCGGTCGGCGTTCGTCGCGGTTGCGGTGCAAGACGGAGCGATGCAAGGTGCGGTGTCCCTCGATGCGGTGCAGGCAGCGGCTCGATGAGCGTCGTGCAGACGGAGTCGGTGAGTCCAAGGCGTGCGATGCAGGGTGAGACGATGCTCGATGCGGTGCTGACAGGTTGCGATGCAGGCGACCAAGCCGGAGTGCGGGAGCTGGCGTCGGACAGCGGTGCGAGTCGGAGCGGTGCGTCGCAGACGTGCGAGCGGTGCCCCAAATGCGGTGCGGTCCCGACTCTTGAGCCAGTTGCAGCGACCGCGTCGGTCGGGTCCGGTTGGTTCAGTGAAGCGATGCGATGCGAACTGCGGTGCCCACAGGTCACGGTGCAAGCAGCGGCTCAATGTTGGCAGCGTCGGACGTCGCCCACGGTGAGACCAGGGTTGCGATGCGAGCGGGGCGATGCGGTCGGCGGTGCAAACAGGTCACCGGCCAGGGATGGATTCGGTTGACGGAGTCGGTTGCGGTTCCCTTCCTCTGTGGCAACTGAAACAGCGTTCCAGAAGCGGTACCCAGAGGCTTGTGAAGTCTTTGTAGTCCCTGAGACTTCTTAACAGGAGGCCAACTCGGTTTCAGGCCCTTGGAGATACTCAGCACAAGTTTGTAGAAAGTTCAGTCCAGTCCTTTCACTGCCCAAGGCAGAAGCAGCAGCTGCAGGCCAACCCAACAAAGCAACAACACAGCAAAGGGGCAGTACTCCTCCTGGCAGCTCTTCCAGCTCTTCGTCTTGGCAGGTTCCTTGATTCCAGCGAGATCTAAATTCATGGGGTCAGGGCCCCAATATTTATATCCCAAATTCCTTTGTTCTCTGAAGGCAGAGAGGCCTTTGCCTAGTCCAAACCAGTTCTGGAGCACTTTGTTGACAAGTCTCCGTCCCTTCTTTCAGTGAGTAGGCCAGGGACATCAGACGCACCACAGGAGGTGGAGCCAGCATTGTGGAGGGAAGGCACTGTCCTATTCAGGGCCCAGGTGCGACCCCTCCCACCCATCTACATGTAGATCTTGCTAGTCAGCCCTGTGCTGACTCACCCTGTCTCTTGGCATCCCCCAGCCCCTGTCACTCACATTCCAGACAAGGAATACACAACCTCGCAGAGGCAGGCTTGGATGGTTAGACAAGAAAATACCCACTTTCTAAAAGTGGTATTTTCAAACACAGAATGTTAAAACCAACTTCACTAAAAGATGCATTTTATCATTCTGAGTCCAGGCATACTAAACTCGAATTTCTACCATGTTCCCGGGGTCAGTTAGGATTATAAGCTGTAATAATAGGAACTGCCCGTTCTGGCCTAGGGGGAACAGGTAGCCTTGCAATAGTGAAAAACGAACTAGGCTGTAATTCACTATCAGGACATGCCGCACACACCAGGGCATGTCCTACCTTTCGCATACAACGCACCCTGCCCACAGGGGTACCTTGGGCCTACCTTAGGGGTGACTAACATGTAGCAAAGGGAAGGTTTAGGGACTTGCAAGTGTGTGCACTTGCCAAGTCGACATGGCAGCCCCAGGCTGCGCACAGGCTCTGCGATGGCAGGCCCGAGTTACACTTTACGTGCTGTTTGCGTGGGTGGCACAATCCAGTGCTGCAGCCCACCAACAGCATTTGGTCTATAGGCCCTGGCACTCGCAGTGCACTTTACAAGGGACTGACACATAAACCAAATAGGCCAATCATGGAAACACCAATCCATAACACATTTTATACAGGAGCACTTGCACTTTCCCACTGGACAGCAGTGAGGAAAGTGCGCAGAATCATTACACCAGCAAAAACAGAGTCAAAACCGGGAGGTCAGAAAGCAAAAAGTCAGGGGAAACACGCCAAAAGATGCCAAGTCTAACAAGCCCCCTTTCTAAAGTCCTCTTTGCTATATGCCTCATATGACCCACTCAGGGCCCTCCAAAGTCGAACCACTTCATCCTCCAATCTGCTCGCTGCTGGAAATGACTGCTGCCCACTGGGCAAAGGAATGACCGATATCCCAGATGCTTACTGAATAATCACACCTAATGAAAAATTCAGGAAAGAAAACAAAGCGATTGTCACAAGACATAACCTGGGTCCTTATTAGATCAAATTTGGGTGCACTTAGTTCCATAACCATCAGACTTCCATCTCTATATCACCTGGACCCATCATGGTTCACTTGCCGAGCTTGTGGGGCTGATGTGCCCTCACATCTCCTATAGGGGCGAATGGGTTCCATAGCAAGTCTCACCGCCTTATCTGAATTAACACACTTTCCCCATTGTGCTGGTAATTCCCTTGAGAGGGTAGCTGTTGTATCATTCTTTAGCTGCATTCTATGTGTCCTCATCTGCACATGATGCTGCCTGGAATGTTGTTAAGCCACTTGGAGTGTTGAACTGGCAGTTACACCAGTTGAGACAAGTGTATTAGTGAAACGCTCCTCGCCCAGGTGCAATATTTTTCCGCCTATTTTGTCACCATCTGCTAGTCGCAGAAACTTTTTTCCCAGGACCTATTCTTATGTACAGCTAACAAATCCACCTGTGTATTCAACGTACTCCAGACTAGTTACTGCTTATAAAGGACTTCCCAGCAGTAAGATGAAATAATCCTTGGCCCAGATCTCTTCGTCAGCTTCGGATGCAGAGATAAAGAAGCTTTGGCAAACCACAATAGGTCTTGCCTTTGTGAACCATTGGCTTTGGCAATGGTTTGTAATCCTGCTGCAAAACACCCACAATGCAGAGCAGAGTGGCTAAAGTTAAAAAGAAAGACAAAAGATTCTCACGCAGTCACATGTCCATTTGTAGGTGCACGCCATGCATGCGCGCTACTACAAAATGACACCATGTGCTTTTTTTTCTTTCTCGTTACCGATTCAAGTTAGATCCGTTTTTTTTTTTTTAAGTCGGCTGTGGGGGAGCAGAAGAAACATGGGAAGGTTGGGGGGAACAGCAAAGCAACATGGTGTAGGGTGGGAGGGTGAAGCAATATGGAGGAGGTTGGGGGGCGAACGCTGAAGCATCACAGGAGGGAAGGCAAAAGTCATAGGCTGGGAGGGCTGGAGGGAACGCAAATGCAATAGGGGGTAGGGTGTTAGTGAAAGCTCAGAGTTGGGGAAAGCAACACGAAGGGCACGGGTTGGAGGAGGCAATGGAAAGAAGCACAAGGGTGAGCACAAGAGGGTCGAGGGCAGAGAGAAGCAGTTGGTCAACAGAGAGCAAGGAGAGAGTTGCACACAAATGTGCTGACTCAAAAATACATGCACTTTAAAGGAGTGTTTCTCACCAAAGAAAAAGGTAGTGTTTGAAAAGCAAGCAGTGGAAGCTGCGATGCCAGCCAGTAAAGTGGCTATGCTCCATGGGAGGGACAAACGCAAGTCTGACAAATTGGGACACAAGTAAGAAGCAGGCAAATGAGAGTGACAAGGAAAGACAATCAATGGTAAATTATAGCAGACTTCTAGCCACTTTATATTCTTGGTAAGCCTCACAACAGACAGCGTATGTGCTTTCTAGTAGGCTTGACCTAAAAACACCTTCAAGAGACAAGTGTTGCCATACCTAAAAAGCAAGTGGCCTGCTGAGGCTAGAGATCCTATGTTGAGAGAAGCAGAGGGATCAAGCCACCCAAGATAGGAAAACAAAGATCCAGCACATGGGGGTTTGAGGGAGCACAGGGGGACCAACTGACTTCTGCTCTGCCCTTATGAGGTTGATTAAGGGCTACTCTGACTGCCTTTGGCCCCCAGATCCGGCAACCCTTGACTTCCGGTGGAAGACCACTTTCACAGTCTCCCACCCTAGCCAGAAATGAATTCCCCTACAGCCATTCCAGAGAGGTTCCTTCCACTGCCAGGCCTGGTGCTATTACGAGCACCCTCAATTTGGGCATGCTTTTTTTCAATCTCTCTTCCAAAGATTGTCCTGAAACATATTACTGCCCAGCTGCTGATTACGCTCCAGTGGTCAGTTTTGGACCTGGGAGGTGCAATGCAATCACCTTTTTTTTGGCATGTAAACCATCCACAAACATTGTTCCAGTAACTCTGCAACACTGTGTTATGTTCTATACATCCTAGTAACCGTGTTCCTGGCAACAGCAAGCTTCTACTACTGGAATCCGGACTGTGGAGTCCTGGAGACAGAGGCGGACGTTGCCGCAGGAAGATCGGTTGCTGGGGGTTGCTGCTCCTATCTTAAATAAAGCCTCTTCTACAAGACTTGCTGTGCCTCCCCCTTCTTAAAAATGGCGACGAGAATGGGATACCCTTCGTGAAGAAGAAGAGGAGGACAGCTTCGTGAAGTATCTCTGGGATTTCGAGTTAATTAGTTACTGCGCCTAACTGGACTCGACATATATTGAGAGAACTTCGAAGACCCCTGGCAACCCGTGGGCTGCGCTACGACATTTCTACAATCGTGGCTTTGCTGGCCTTAAGATTACATGTAAGTAGGCAGTTTGCATGTAAACCTACCCAACGTCTTCACTGGAGCGAGCGTGGCGCTCTTAGGCAAGATTCAAACCATCACAGCTCGTGGTGATCGTCGTGAAGAAGTTCCGGTGAGTTCTACAGGCTTTGTTTAACGCGAGGCGTTCTCTGTGCTCTGTGCGCATAGAGCGAAGCGTTCCACATTCTCCACTGCTTCCTGAAGCTGACGCTGCGCGACCTTACGCTCAACGAGGCCATCTTAGTGAGCCACTTTTAGGTATTCTGCAAGTTCGGCACTGTTCGTGCTCATCTGACGTCTCGGTCATTAGCGTGCAGTTGTTGCACGTTACCACGGCTGAATTTGAGACCGGGGGCAGCCACATTGCTCGTGAAAGAGAAAGGTTGGAAAATTTCGGTGACAGGCACACCGCTTGTCATCAAAGGGTAAATCTTTCTTTCATTGGATTTTAACCATATGCGAATATCTGTGGCTTGAGGTGGAAGAGTTTGACTGTTCCTGAGTGTGCCTACTTTTTACTTGTGTAGTAGAGTACTGTGATGATGGCAGCCCAATCAATCCCTCCACCACCTACGTTTTTACAAGAACCAGATCCTACTTGCATGGACTGGGAAGACTGGAAAGAGTCTTTCACCACTTATCTCGAGGCTATTGGTGGAGATGTGTACATAGCCAAAAGGAAATTGGCTATTTTAAAACACAGTTTAGGTGTGGAAGGCAGGAGGGTATTGAACATGCTCCCAAAGCCTTTGGCAAACGAGAAAAATGACGATGCAGAATCCGATGATGAGAAAGAAGATGTATATGAGGTTGCAATGACAATGTTGGAGGAGAACTATGGAAAAAAGTTGAGCATTGTTGTAGAGAGACACAAGTTCTTTTCCCGCAAACAACTGCAAGGGGAAAAGATTGAACAGTATGTGGCAGCTTTAAGAAGATTAGCTGTTACATGCAAATTTAGAGACATCAGAGATGAAATTATCAGGGACCAGCTGATAAATGCGACTAATAACATGAAGGTTCAAGAAAAGCTATTAGATTTAAAGGATCCTACTTTAGATAAGTCTATAGAGGTAGCCAAACGCATCGAGAATACCTCACAATATGTGAAGGAATTGGCAAGTGTAGAACCAATTGTTGATGTAAATGCACAAAAAGTATGTGATGTGAATGACAGTAAGAAAAGGGAGCGTGTGGAAGGAAGCAGGAATAACGGTGATAAGAAGCAATTTGCTAATTTTAGAAGGTCACGTTTTAGGTGTGGAAGCAACAGGCATACAGCCGAAGCTTCTCATTGCCCTGCGTTAAAGAGCAGATGTTTTAAATGCAAGAAGCTTGGCCACTTTTCTAGGGTTTACAAGGCAAGTGACACGTCCCGTGGTAAACAAGTTATAAATGTGATTAGAGACAACTCTGTGGCCAACTCTGAAGTGAGAGTGACATTGAAGTTTTAGTAATTAATGATGTAAGTGATACAAATGAGAATCCTAGTAACGTGTATAATCCACCTAAGTGCAACATTTATATTGATGACAAAAGCGTACCAATGTGGGCCGATTCATGTTCTCCCTTCACCTTGATTGACAAACAGAATTGGGTGAATTTGGGCTCCAAGAAACTACATGTGTATGATGTAAATTCTGTAGGATATTGTGGCCAAAAACTACCTGTCCTTGAGTATTTTTCGGCCAAGATTACTTTTCAAAACAGGGAAGCCGTTGCTAAAATATATGTGGTGGAGAAAGGGAAATCTTTGCTTGGGTGGAGAGAGCAAAAAGCTTTGAACATTGTACTCAACCCCAACCATCCTCTGCAAGTGTTACTAAAAGAACCACAGAGTGAGAATGTATGGGTGTCCAGTTTTCCCAATCTTTTCAAAACAGAATTAGGTTGTTTGAAGAAATTCAGACATCGCATAATTCTTAAAAAGGGGATCACTACCAAGGTACACAAAGTACGGAATGTGCCATTGGCCTTGAGGGAACCTCTTAAGGATGAATTAAACAGATTATGTAAGGAGGGCATTATAGAACCGATTGAGGCATCGGAATGGTTAAGTCCCATTGTTATCGCACGCAAACCCAACGGCAGCATCTGCATGTGTGTGGACTTGAGGGACTTAAACGAATGCATATGGGTGGACCGCTATCCCTTGCCTCATATCAATGAAATGTTAGCTAGTGTAGACAACGGTAAATTTTTCTCCACCCTAGACTTATCAAGTGCATATCATCAAGTTTTGTTACAACCTGAATCTAGACATTTGACATCCTTCATAACTCCTGAAGGAGCATTTCAATTCATTCGAATGCCTTTTGGATTGGCATCTGCCTCAGCAGTATTCCAAAGGGTGATGCAAGGAGTTTTGAAGGATATCCCCAATGTGCTAGTATTCCAGGATGATGTCCTAGTGTGGGGAAAAGATAAGCTGCATCATGACAATTTCTTGAAGATTGTACTCAACAGACTAGAAGAAGCTGGGCTAACCATTAGTTTACAAAAGTGCAAATTTTGCAGATCAGAGGTGAATTACTTGGGTCACACATTGTCTCATCAAGGAATCAAACCCAGACTTAAACTGGTGGAAGATTTAGAGAAGGCTCCCAACCCACAAGATAAAGACCAGTTAAGGTCATTTCTTGGACTAGCTGAGTACTACTCTGAGGGGCATATTCACAAGGAGCTATCGCCGAATTAACGGCACTTTATCGCAGCCAAAGTCGTGATAAAATTACCTCCCCATTCATAAGCCGGTGTTAACAGCCCACAGCACCAGTTTACCCGCGATAGCAGCCGCAAAAAACATCGCCACAGAGGACCCCCGCAAATATCGCTAATGAGATGCAGAGTAGGCGTTCCCGTGCCAAAAGCCGAGACAACATCACACCTCAACATTCACAACGACCATCCACATCGGCGATCAAAACACAAAACAGGCGATAAGGCGCGTTAGCACCAGGAAATTTACACCTGCTCTGACCTGGTGTAAAGTCGGATGGCAGCCAGCACCACAAAAGGGAGCACAGCCCAGGGCCACATCCGAAGGGCAACAGATGCAATGGAGCCACCCATCATGTGGCCCGGACACCCAATAGGGCCACAACACCCACCTCCACCCCCCCAGGACCCCAACCCACACCCGGAACACCCCCCCGGACCACCACAGACGCAGTGCAGACAAAGACAGCGGAACACCAGGAAACGTACCAGCCGCACAGACCCAACATCTGACAATATCACCGTCCACTACAGGCTGAAAGGGACAACCAACCTACGCATCCTGACCATCATCACCTAACAGGCCTACGGCACCAACACAGCGGACAACCAACATCCCACCCCACACAAAGCTGATGGCGTGGTTGCACCTGTTGGCCCCTGGGACCCCCCAACCAACACCCGCCACAGTCGGAGGAGTCTCACAGCCAGCCACATCCAAGTCCCCCACACCTGTCCTGGACATCACCATCACCCTGGTACCCCAGTCCCCATATGTACAACACAATGCGCAGGATCCGCTGGAGACCAAGCAAGGACCATACGCCCAAGCAGGCTGCACGCACGTGTTGGGGGCAATACACAGCACACATGTACTACCTGTGCCCCCTGGTGACACAGCACACAATCACTGCAACAGGAAGCACACGTCTCACATCAATGTGCCGGCAACAACAGAACACCGTGGAACACCCAACAATGTCGCCTTCAAATACACAGCCAGTGTGCATGATACCTTCATCCTCCGACAGTCCATCATCAACCAGCGTTCCCAGGATGGCAACAAGGCAAATGCACAGCCCCTTGGCAATATCCAAATGAACACCCCACACACCTCAACTCCACAACCATGCAACTCACAATGCTGGCAATGCACACGTCACAAAATCACATACAACAGGCACAACATGCCCACCCACCAGACACGACAGAACAACTTACAATGTCCACATGGGCAAGCCCTGAACATGAGCCAGCAATGGCATGGCACCTCAGCCACATAATAGCCGAATGTGGGGAGTGGTGGCAACCAGGCATGTGTGAAGGATGCAGTAGAACCATGATTGGGAAAGTACACAATGCCAAGAGTGCCGAAGATGTGCTGGACACCTCTCAGTATGCAGAACACACCCATATCCATGGCGACATACACCGCTTGTGTATGGAGTGTAGTGGACAGTGGACGCCACCATGTCACCCCAGCCAGTGGGGGACCTCGCGGAAATGTTGCCTGTTACGCCCCCCCTAAGCGTCAGCGGAGTGGGATGGCCCGGCGTACGCCACGCCAGCGTAGGGCTGTGAATAAAAAGCACGTAGGCCTGGGCGTGGTCCTCTCCCGGAATGACCCAAGTCTCTGCCAGGGCAGCGCCTCCCAACCCGCAACGAGGCCGACGCCATCCTCGTGAGCGGAGTTGCCTGCGATGCTGTGCGCCTGCCGGACCCCGGCACGCTGGACCACGAACCCGTCAGGCCAGCCCCTGCACAGCCAGGCCACACTGATCACCTTCCGACACCGGCATGTGCCAAGGAGGGCCCACCACGTGCCGGCGCAAGCCCCAAGCCCGAGGCCCGCGACCTTGGCAGCCACCTCAGACCATCACGGCCTCCACGACACAGGCCCGCTTTATTCCTTTTTCGTTGACGTACTCTACTACCGCCCCAGGCCTACTCTTCGGACCAGTAGGTCCCATATGTGAAACTGTGTCCTGAGTCATGAATGGCAGTGACCCCAAATCCGGGCCAGCGGCCACAGCACCAGACCCCCCCGATCAGTGAGGCATAGTTCCATATGGGCATCTTGCGACACGTGGTGCCACTAACCCTGTTCAACGTCAGCCGGCTACACGTGGTGCCACTAACCCTGTTCAACGCCAGCCTGCTACACGTGGTGCCACTAACCCTGTTAAACGCCAGCCGGCTACACATGGTGCCACTAACCCTGTTCAACACCAGCCGGCTACACGTGGATGAGGGACCAGGACTAACCTGCTGACCAGTAGGTCACACATCCAGCACCTAGTCGCAAAGCACGAATGGCGGAGTCCACACCAGTGGTCGCACGGAGAGGTGTAAGAGGAAGATGCGGCTCAGTCCGGACGAATGCCGGGTCACATACACGGAGGTGACCTTAACACGTGGTGCCACTGAACCTGAACTAGGCAGGCCGGTGGGGCCATCCAACCTATACCGGCGACACTCGGTGAATGGGCCGTGCTGACCGCTGCCTCAGGCCTACACCACGGTCAGGTAGGTCACACATTTGGAACTGAGTCTTGATTACACCATGGCAGTGAACATTATTTAAGGCAGAGAACAATTCACTATACACCCTCCGATGTGGTGGCAACAAGTCTGTGCATGGCATCACAACCACACGTGGCTGTGGGCCACTGCTGACCGCTGCCTCCAGCCTACACTGCGGTCCACCAGGGCCCACACATGGCATCGAGTCTTGACCGGCCCGGACGTCGCATCACCGCAGGAGGCACACGCCACCACCGCAAGGACCACCTCCAACCGCCATCTGCCAGAGTCGAAAGGGTGTTCCGGACAGACCTACGGAGTTGCTCAGACCTGTCGTTGATGCCATCATCGGCCTGCTAACCTGCTCAGCACTCCAGGTGCCAGTGACTCAGTGCACCGCAAGCCATTGTCCGTTACTGATTGAGTTTTGTGCTGTTGTGAGGTTGCGCAGCAATGTCTCCCCATGCAGTGGGGAAGACCTGGGACTATGATGAGGAAGATGTGTCAAGTGTGCGGACAGGAGAAGGCACAGACAATGGGAGGGCAGGAGGCAACAGCCCCTAGGCAGAAATGCAGACTGGTGATGGTAGTCAAGCTACACACCCGGATCTATTGCTGGGTAGTGCGCTGTGGACTGCGGACGCAACTGTCACCTCAGGCAGTGTGGGGGACCTGGGACGTTGATGAGGAAGTTGATGCAGGTGTAACACACCCCACTGCATGTGCATCAGGACTAACCGGAAGGGACACAATCCTAGCAATTTCTTCACATGAGCGCGCTCTTCTCTAGTGCCCCTACCTCAGTGCACTGCAACTCACGGAACCTCCTGACTGAATATTGGGTGACCTCTGTCCTTACTCCGGATCCCTCCATGTTGCTCTGCAGTTGACTCTGTTATGCTGGTGTTTTCTGTTTCCATTACACTGGTGTCCACTGTTCAGGTTGTTGCCAGCACCAAGCACTCCGTGCGGACTGGCCTATACTCACCCCACACACATCCAGCACAGGCGTCACTGTACATGTGGCCCTGCCAATAAAGGGGCCGGGCGCATGTGCCCGTAGCCAGTTCAACATGATATGTGCATGTGTCCCTGTGGTCTTGTTGTATGCATGGGGGCCCTGTGCCGTACGACATTACATTTTGCTGTGTACAGCGGACGCAGACATGTCACCGCAGGCAGCGGGCTAGAACCTGGACATGTAGCTTTGTCGTCACCCACTCAATTCGTAAGAGGAGTGGACTGTGCCGTCGTACGCTGAGCCAACGTGGGTGTGTGACTGATATGTGCGTGCCCCTGGGTGTGGTTCTGTACTGGGTATGTGCATCTGCATGTGTCTCTATGGCAGTGTGGGTCTCCTTTGTGGGGTGTAGGTGGTCCCTGAAGGGTATTGGACACCCACGTATGTGTTCTAGTTCGCATTCCATGGGTTCGGCAACACCCGCACCTGTTGGGCCACCTCCTTTTGGCGTTCTGACACCTGGCATTGGGGTGCCATGTGTGGGTGGGTGAAGTGTTGTGAGCCAGCCGTGATTGCAGGTGCTTCATGCTGTGTGGTCTGTTGCAGGGGCTGGGTTCTCCTCTGAGTAGCTTGTCTGCCCTGGTCCTGGTGGTGGGTTGTGTAGGATGTCCATGGGCTGTTGTAGGGCATCAGTGTCGAAGGTGTGGTGTTCGTCTCCGGCATCACTGATGGGTTGTCTGTTCTGACCTGCTGGAGGTGTTGTTTGTCCCTCTGCATTGTGAAGGGGAGGTGCATGTTGGCATTGTGTTGGCGCCTTATTCTTGTCGACATGCAGACTGTGTGACAATGTACATTGTGACTGTTTGGGCGGTGGTGGCTATTTGAGTTGGGACAGTGTACATTTGGCCTACATGGCTGATGTGGCGTTGTAGCCGTAGATATGCATCTCACAGTTCCCTGCTCTGTCCAATGTGATTGTTCTGTTTCTGCGCCTGGGCGGACCCACTTGTGTCCCCTGTTCTGCAGTGTGGGTGTTGCACTTTGTGCCGCATTGTCATGGTATGTGCTGTGATTGCTATGTGTGTGTGCTGCAGTGTGCCACGGGGATGGGGGACATGTCCCTGGGTAATTGTGGGTGTGCAGTGTGCTACACCTCATTGTGCATCTGTGCCATTGTGCCCATCACCCCCGTCCCCCCAGTCCCTGTTGGATCCTCACCCTGTTGTTGTTGTGTCAGGTCCTGTTGAGCTGTGTCCGTACTCCCTACTCCTTGCACCGTCTCCACACTGATGACTGTGGCCTGGGTTTCCTCCAGCTCCTCCTGTGGCACTGGACTGCCACCTCCTGTCGCCATTGCTACCTTCCTGTTGGCAGCGGGTTTGTGCCTGGTTTAGGTTGTCACGTCCTGGCGGAGCCTCTTGGCCTCCTGGATTGGCCTCCTCGGCACTCCGACTGCATTCCAGGTGGTCTGCTTGTAGGTCAGTTGCTGGTAGTGTTCTGTCACCTCCGTGACGCTGGTCTTGTTTTCCTGCGGTCTGCACCCTGTCTTCCTCTCCCTTTTCTCCTTGGCCTTCCCCGACCCAGTTGTTCCTTGCTGGTGGTCTGTGGGGGTTGTGGGGTTCGCGTTGACCTCTGCGCTGGGTCAGGGTGCATCCATGTTGCTACGTGCTTTGGCTTGTTTCTGGTGTGTTGTTTCTGTGGTTTTTATGGTGCAATTTCCCACCAGACGCATGGGATTTGCAGGCCTGTGGCTGCTTTTCGCTGCTTTTTTTACCGCGATTGGCCTCATCGCATGATTTCTCACGTTCGCGTTTCGCATTTTTTCGGCGTGGCGTTGATTTTCACGCTGACATTTGACGCGTTATCTGGCCTTGTTGTGAATTCCACGTTGACACGGGGTTATTTTCCCGCGATAGGCTACGATATTGAAAGTTGCATTACGCTACTCTTGCGGTAGTTATCACACGTTCTTGTGAATATACCCCTAGGTTTGTTCTTAATTTTTCTGACCGTGTGTTCCCTTTGCGCGAGTTAATGAAAAGAAATGTAACTTTTGTGTGGACAGATGACTGTCAACACGCTTTTGATGAAGTAAAGAAAGCTGTCGCAAAAGCTACAGCCTTGAAACCTTTCAATCCCAAGGATAAGAGCATAATTGTAACAGATGCCAGCGGATACGGTTTAGGGGTGGTTTTAATGCAAGCACATGAAGGGAATGAAAGAGTGGTGGCTTTTGCATCACGCACACTCAAGGGTGCAGAAAGCACATATTCCACAATAGAAAAGGAAGCACTAGCGTGCTGGTGGGGGGTGCAACATTTTCATACCTTTGTGTGGGGTACCAATTTTGAACTGCATACAGACCACAAACCCCTCGTTGATATATTTTCAACAGCAGGAGCAGGTAGAGCCACACCACGCATAGCCAAGTGGCTATATCGACTACAAGAATTCAATTTTACCTTAAAGTATGTGCCAGGTGTAAGAAACATAACCGCTGATTGCTTGTCTCGCCTTCCTGTAGACAAATTGGAAAGTAATGATGCCAAGACAGATGAGGATGAATGGCTAGTTGCAGATTTGGTTGACATGTGTCAAGCTATAGAAGAGTCTGAATGGAAACAAGCTATTTTAGATGATGAAATACTAAATAAAGGTCCTTGAAAATTTGCCAAAAATTGTTGGGTGGAAACTACACAACGACTTATTACAATACAAGGAAGTGTGGTGTGAGCTATCTGTGGTAAAAGGCATTGTGAGAAGGAGTGACAAATAGGTAGTTCCGGCCAGTACGAGACATAGGTGGATGGAACTTTTACATGAGGGGCATGGTGGCATGTCGGCCATGAAAAGGAAGGCTAGGGAAGATTTTTGGTGGCCAGGAATGGACAGGCAAATCGAGAGGTTTGTAAGAGAATGTGTAGCATGTTCGTGCAGTGACAAGGCTCACGTAGTACAATAAACTCCGATACACTCTGTGAAGTGGCCAATGCGACCATGGGAAAGGGTTGCTATAGACATATGTGGTCCTTTCGATATATTGGGTGTTGGTGAAAAGTATGCATTGGTAATGATGGACTATTTCTCTAAATGGCCCGAGGTAACCTTTGTGCGAGAAGTCAAGACGAGTAATGTGATACATTTTTGTGAAGAAATTTTCCGTAGGGAAGGATGTCCTGCGGAAATGTTGTCCGACAATGGCCCCCAATTTATTTCCGGAGAATTTTGTGAATTTCTGAAGAGGTGGGGCATCAAACAATACAGGATACCTGTCTATCACCCAAGGGGCAATGGCTTAGTCGAGCGCTTTAATCGAGTTTTAGGAGAGTGCATACAAATGGCAGTGCAAAGTAATGTGTGTTGGAAGAGCCATGTAAAAAAAAAATTTGTGGAATTACAGAACTACGCCACATTCAGTAATGGGAGAAACGCCTTTTTGTTTGTTGAAGGGAAGAGTTCCATGTACTATAGCTGTACCTGCATGGATGGAAAGATGTGGCAAGAAATTAGTGAATGAGAGTGCCGTACGAGAAAAGGTAGAAAACTACCAACTATCCTATGAGCAGAGACATAATGATAGTTTGGTCAAGAAACCAAGGGTATTTGAAGAAGGGATGTTTGTGAGGGTGCACATGGGTACTGCCTCTGGTAAAAGTAAGTGTAAGCTCTCTGACCTCAAGAAGATTCTGGTGGTCAAGGGTGACTTACTAAAACTTTCTGATGGCAGATGGTGGAATGCCAAACGTGCAGCCAAGTGCAGTGACGTAGAAATTCGAGAGTGGCTAAAATCTAAACCTGCTGAAGAGGTGAAATCGCGTAATAGCTATGTAAGAGAACCTAGCACTCGTTCGAGAGTGCAACCCAAGAAGTTTCAGGATTATATCTGTAATTGACTCATACGCATTTTATTTGATTGAGTACATTGTATTCTATTGTTTTATTTTTGGAAAGAGGATATATGTTATGTTCTATGCATCCTAGTAACCGTGTTCCTGGCAACAGCAAGCTTCTACTACTGGAATCCGGACTGTGGAGTCCTAGAGACAGAGGAGGACGTTGCCGCAGGAAGATCGGTTGCTGGGGGTTGCTGCTCCTATCTTAAATAAAGCCTCTTCTACAAGACTTGCTGTGCCTCCCCCTTCTTAAAACACTGGTTTCAACTTTTTTGAGTCTTTAGAACTCAATGACCAAAAAGCATGTGGATACGGTAAAGCAAAATAAACTTTTCAAATCTCGTAAAGTCAGCCACTCCCAAGCTCCCAAGCTGCTTTGCCAAGCTGATGTTTCCAGAGATCAGGTACTTCCTGCATCACCCTCTCAAGTTATCCCAGTCATCTCCTACATGGAGCCATGTATCGATGAGATCTAAGGTCAACAGTGAGCCCCCTTTGACACATGATGAATGATTCGCTCTAAGGTGTCCATGGTGTTTGGACAACATATCGAGTTTTGAATATCGTGATGCAAAAATATTGTGTCCAAAATATTGTTAGTGCATATATTATGTTACAGAATACCGTTGGCAAGAATACTGTTTTTTTGGCATATAATATCTTTTTAAATAACATTGGTTAATTTAATATCAATTACTTAGAAATAGTTGGAAAAAATAGAGTAATTTGTGTAATTTTTTATATATTAGACCAAAACTTTCGCTAATGTTGTGTAGACAGGACTGAGAATGGTAAATGTAATGTCTTTGGAGTTGAACGCTTTCCCTACTGTTGCTTAAACTGGAGTGAGAATAATAAATGTAACCCCTCCAGAGTCCAACACTTTCCCTACTGTTGCATAGAATGACATGGGAACAGTAAAGCTAACCCGTTCGGAGTCCAACACTTTCCCTACTGTTGAATAGGTTGGAGTGTGAATAGAAAATGTAACACCTACAGAGTCCAGCACTTTCCCTACAGTCGATTAGATTGGAGTGGGAATAGTAAATCTAACCCCTCCGGACTTTAACACTTTCCCAACTGTTGCTTAGTCTGGAGTGATATAGTAAACATAATTCCTCAGAAGTCCAACACTTACCTTACCTTTTAGTAGGATATAGTTGGAATAGTCAAATCATTTTTTGGAAATTAAATATTTTATATAATGTTAGCTAACCTGCATTTATAGTATTTTTATTGCTATGTATTATTTTGTATTTATATGTTTTCATTATTTCTATTGTTTATATTATTATTATAAAACAGTTTTTTAAATTATTTTTGTATATGATATTAGTGTAATTAATTGTTATATTTTGTTGTACATGTTGTTACATTGTAAATATGTTGGTACTATTTAGGTTAAGTCTGTATTTCCATAGGAAAAGCATTTTTTGTTTCTCTAATAACTTTAACACTGTTTGATGAATTTTCACAAAGCTTTCCCCAAAAAGTCTCATCTATCTCAGGTCCTTCCTGGAAAGTTTCGGTGTGATCCATCAAGTTGGGGGGGAGGGGGGGGTAAGAAAAACGGGGGTTCCCAAAACACATTTTTTCTTTTAAGTTTCCCGTAGGAAAATTGAACAGCAATGTCGCAAAAAATGCTGAACGGATTTATACCAAATTTGGCAGAAAGATATATTTTGGTCCAGAATGTGCGCTTTTTGTGATTTGGTGTAAATCCGTTCTGCAGTTTTTGAGCAATTAATGATGAAAAACTTTGCAAATTTCACGCCGTGGAGGATCCATAGACCCGACAGATTTAAGACTGAGATCTGATTGGCTGCCACCAGAACAATGATGTTGGAGCAGCCATCTTAGGACTCGGGACTCAGGTTCAGGGCTATGCAAAAGGTAAAAACAAAACATGTAAGGGTGCAAGGTATGGATACCCTGACCCCTACACCTGACACCCTGGGCCAAAACTGTTTTTAAAACTTTTGCCTCGAATTTACTGAGAATCTGCAAATTCACAGAGAATTTTTTTTAAAGTGTGGGCTCCTGGACTTTAAAAAAAAAAACCCAGGGATGGGCCAGGACCTGGGAGGGGAGTGGCGCAAACACATATTTAGGGAATGGGGCCCTTGGTCCCCCTCCCTGAGCCACTAGGAGGCCCTGAGGGCCCCATCCCCTGGGGCCAAACTTCAATTTAAGGTGAGGGGGGTGCAGCCCCTTCCCAGAGCCTGAAAAGGCCTCAGCCACCCCATCTTCAGGGGTAGATTTAAAATAAAGGGGAAGGGGATGCACAGCCCCCCTCCCCAAGCCTAAAAAAGCCCCGGGACCCCATCCCTGGGGCTGATTTTAAATAAAGGGAAAGGGGCATGTAATTTCCCTCCCCAAGCCTCAATAGGCCACAGGCACTCCATCCCTCAGGACTGCATTTGAATTAAAAGGAAGTGGGGCGTGTGGTCACCCGTCCCAAGCCTTGAAAGGTCCCAGAGACTCCATACCCCTACTGACCGACTCATTCACTGTGTCCCGGGGAGACCACAGTTGAGACACAGTGGTATCCCTGCCAGCGAGAGCACAGGCAGGGAAACACATGTATGCTCCCACCTGGTGGTAGCATTTGTAAAATTCCCACCGGGTGCGAACAGACATGCCGTCCCTGCCCGCGAAAGCCGTCTGTGCCCACCCAGCGGAAGCTTTAAAATTGCTCCCACTGGGTGTAAGCAAACATATATTTCCCTGTCCATGCTCTCGCAGGCTGGGAAACTCAGATTGCCCCAGCCCAGCGGGAGCAAGCAAAACCATCTGCTTCTACTGTGCTGGAGCAATGCCAGCTCCCAAAGCACCCAGGATGGATGCATGTGGGGAGACGGTGGGCCACAGGGGCCCTGGGGCTTCCCTGTGGCCCCCAACATAGGGCCTGATTTCGATGGCTGTCGGACCGCAACCGATGGCTCGTCGGCTGCGATCCAACCGCCATCTGCTGCTGCGGGCCGACCGACCCATTACAATGCGTGTGGTCGAAGGCAGCAGGTGGAGGGACCGTCCAATGCTTTTCGATGGGCTCAAGGAGGCCGTTGGTGCATCAGAAACACCTCATGATTGCTTAATGATGGCGGCTCCGTCGTCGGGATTATGATGTCGGTTTCCAACAGCCATTCCATGTCGGCCTTTCCGCCATGGAAAGGCTGTAAGAAAGCAACATTGGGGGTCCCAAGCATGATCCCCTTCCCTCCTGGCCCTCCGCATTGTGGCTTGGGGGCACCCCTACACATCCCTGCACCTTGTGGTGCCTGCCACATGGTGCAGGAATGTTTGAAAACATCAATTTTTCAATGGAAGCTTGTGCTGCGGGCCTTCTCCCGCCCGCCGCACAAGCTTGCATTGAATAATGGTTGCATCCAAATAATTTAGTTGAAACCGCTGACCTGAGGTCGGGCGGTTTCCAATCCGCAATGGTGTCTGCCCACCCGTGTTTTGTGGGTGCCCTGGGTGGGCACAGGGGTACCCATCAAAGGCCCAGGGGATGGGGACCTCAAGGTCACCACTGGCTCAGGGACGAGGGCCGCACACACCCTCCCCTTAAAAAACAGTAAGGCCCCGAGGGATGGGGTCCCCGGTCCTACTATTTGCTCAGGGAGGGGGATGCACGCCCCTGCCCTAAAAAATAAGAGAGGCCCCAGGGATGGGGTCTCTGGGGCCCATAGTAGCTTGGGGACCAGGGCTGCATTAAACTAAATGGCCCCAAGGGATGGAGGCTCTGAAGCCCTTAAGGCTTGGGGGGGTTGTACACCCACCTCCCCATAAAAAATAATATGGCTCCGGGGATGAGGTCCATGGGCCTATAAAGGTTTGTGGAGGAGGAATACATGACCCACTCCCAAAAGTTTTAAAAAATTGCCAGCTCCCGCTGGCAGCATCCAGGATGAGTGCTGGCAGGAGAGCTAGCAGGATCACAGGCACCCTAGGGTTCCCCCCACAGCTCCTTGTGGTTGATTGTTGCTAGGTCCTGAGTCCAACGCCATACCGTGCATGGATGAAGGCCATGTGTGGGTTGGGGTTGCATGCCGTGCACGGCTGAAAGACATGAATGGCGAGCAGTGGGTGTTCTAATGCAAAAAAAGCCTAGAAATTCACTAAAAAACACAAAGATTAAAGGAACAATATAGTTAGATAAAAATGTCAGTTACGACATACCATTTTAAAAGAACAAAACCACTTAAATTCACGGGTGATAGTTATCTCATGTGACTATAACTCATGCGGTAAGGCACTATAACCCTCGCAATGCACTTCTAATTACCACACATGTTCTATGACATCATTGATAATATTATTGCAACAATTGGAATGAAATTATTGATGAGAAAACTGCATGGCGGGGGCATGAGTTAGAGTTACTTTAGGGCACGAGTTATTGTTACTTGAGATAACTATAACCAGTGAATTTCACTGGTTTTGTCATTTAAAAAGGTTATCACCTAACTATAACATCCCTTTAATCTTTGGTAAATATATATATAAATATATATATATATATATATATATATATATATATATATATATATATATATATATATTATCTACTGGCGGTCGCCAGTAGATAGTTATAGTTAGGACCTATTATCCATAGGAAATCCGCGACATTCTATTTGCAATAACGTTGGCGCCGGTTGACGAATCTTCGCGAAAGCTTCCAACTTGTTGGGGCGCTCCGGTCCGCTCCTACCCTGAAAGTCTCGGGGTGATACGTCAAGCGGGGGCCGAGAAAAAGGGGGTCCCAAAACGCGTTTTCCCCATTCATTTTTCCATAGGAACCTTTAGTCGCAGCTACAGCCCGAACTGCTGAACGGAATTACCCCAAATTTGGCAAAGAGGTAGCCCTTGGTTCAGACTGGTGCCTTTTGCTAAAATGGTGTAAATCCGTTCAGTAGTTCCTGAGAAATTCACAATTAAAATCACATATATATCTATGGGCGCGTCGGATCCGCGTACCCTCTTGATCACGAGCTGCATGCTAATTGGCTGTCAACACTCCAAATCAGGAAGTGTTGGCAGCCATTTTGTCCCTCGGTAGAACCGAGGGACAGAAACAAGTGCTCAAAGTGCAAAGGGGGCAGGGTAGAAACACCCTGACCTCTAGGTCTGCTCAGGGGGTCCCACAAGGACCCCTGGGCAGAAAAAAGCATTTTTTTAAAAATCGGCGGGATGCGCTTAGGGTGCGCGGATCCGCCGAGAAAAAAAGAAAGAAACAAGTGCGCAAACGCACAAAGGGGGCAGGGTAGAAACACCCTAACCCCTAGGCCTGCTCAGGGGGTCCCACAAGGACCCCCTGGGCAAACAAAAGCATTTAAAAAAAAAAAATGGCAGGATGCGCTCAGGGAGCGCGGATCCTGCCAAAAAAAAATCGAAGCGCGGTCTCTTGCGCTTTGATGTTAATTTGCCCCCGGGTGGGCCAAGTCCCGGGGGCATGCTGGGGGTTTATTTTATGTATGGGGGCCTCTAAGGCCCCCAAGCCCCAGGGACCACCACCCCCCGGGCTTTATCATTAATGGTGCGGGAGGGCTCTGAGCCTCCCGCAGCCCCGGAGACCGCCACCTCCCCGGGGCTTTTTAAAAAAAAATATTTTTAAACCTGTGTGGGGGGGCTCCAGCTCCCCCACACGTCCCGGGGACCACCACCTCCCCGGGGCACTAAGAAAATTGAAAATGGGGGTCCGTTTGGACCCCAAGCCCCGGGGACCACCACCTCCCGGGGCTTTCAAAATGTAGGGAGGGGGCCGCGTGGCCCCCTCCTGGAGCCCTTGATGGCCCTGGGGACCGCCACCCCCAGGGCCGGCTCCTGCAGTGTCCCGGGGTGCCTACCCCGGGACACTGTAGTTTGCTATGACAGGACGGGAGCCTCGCGGCTCCCGTCCTGTCATAGCAAGCTAGTTTGCATTTTGAAAGAGAGAGCAGGAAACCTGCTCTCTCTTTCAAAATGCAAACCAATTGCTTTTCCACACGGGGAGCAGCATGTTAGCTGCTCCCCATGTGAAAAGGAATGCCGGCTCCCGTAGGACGCGGGAGCCGGCGGGACTGTGGGGGTTTGGGGACCCCCACAGTCCCCAACCAGAGGCCAGGCCCCGGGGATGGGGTCCCCGGGGCCATAAGTGGCTCGGGAGGGGCCACACAGCCCCCTCCCCAAATAAAAAAATAAAAAAATAAGGGCAAGGCCGGCCCCGGGGATGGGGTCCCCGGGCCTTAAATGGCCTGAGGAGGGGGCCACGCAGCCCCCTCCATATTTTTATTTTAAAAAGAGGGCATGGGGTCCCCGGGGCCAATAGAGGCCCAGGGAAGGGGGGCCAAGTGGCCCCCTTCCCGTTTTTTTTTTTTTAAATAAAACAAAAAAAAATGCCCAGGCCCCGGGGGATGGGGTCCCCGGGGCCAAAAGTGGCCGAGGGAAGGGGGGCCACGCAGCCCCCCTCCCATAAAAAAAAACAAAAAAAACAACAACAAAAAACGGCATCGTGCCGGAGGCCCCGCCCCCCTCCCTGCAGTACTCTGCAAACGCGCCCCCTGGCGCGTTTTAAGAAGGGGAAGTAATTCCCCTTGAATACTGGGGGTCCCTGGGGGCCAACTAGCCCACCAGGAACCTCCAGTATGCGCCAGGGGGCTGCCTTGCAGAGAGGTGTACAGAGGCCACGCCCCTTTTTACACCTCAGTGATGTCATCAGTGATGTCATTTGAGATGTCATCAGTGATGTCATCAGTGATGTCACTGACCATGTCATGAGTGATGTAATATGTGACGTCATCAGCAGTGCATTGCGGGGCGCGAGTTATAGTTACCTGAACTAACTATAACGGGGAATTTCACGGGTTTTGTATGAGTGCAATGTCCAACTAACTATAACTGTCCCTAAAACCTTATGGTTTTTCAGTGAATTTCTAAGGTTTTTTAAATGCTAATTTCTAACTATAACGTGCCTGAAACCTATGGTTTTTTCAGTGAATTTCAAAGGTTTTTAAATGCTAATTTCTAACTATAACGTGTCTGAAACCTATGGTTTTTTCAGTGAATATATAAATATATATATTCCACACTCGTTGCTTGTTTTTTACCCCGTCGCTGCTCCAGAACAGAGGGCGCATCGTCGATAACGGACCAACCAAGCAAGGTCCGGTATAAATTCCCAATACCTCGAACACCAAGGATGACAACGCCTTGTTTTGAACAAATAAAGGATTTATTTGTCGGCTGTCGGACGCGTTTTGCCTGCCCAGCAGGCTTGCTCACCAACCAGCGTTGTCATCCTTGGTGTTCGAGGTATTGGGAATATATATATATATATATATATATATATATATATATATATATATTATCTACTGGCGGTAGCCAGTAGATAGTTATAGTTACAACCTATTATCCATAGGAAATCCGCGACATTCTATTTGAAATAACTCTCTTGCCGGTTGACGTATCTTCGCGAAATTTTCAAACTTTGTGGCCCGCTCCGGTCCGCTCCTACCCTGAAAGTCTCGGGGGATTCGTCAAGCGGGGCCGAGAAAAAAGGGGGTCCCAAAACGCGTTTTCCCCATGCACTTTTCCATAGGAAACTTTAGACACGGCTACAGCCCGAACTGCTGAACGGAATTACACCAAATTTGGCAAAGAGGTAGTTCTTGGTTCAGAAAGAACCCTTTTGTTAAATGGTGTAAATCCGTTCAGTAGTTGCTTTGAAAATGAAAAGTAAAAAGTTAGTGATATCTATGGCCGAGTAGGGTCCGCGTACCCTCAGCGCACCCTGCGCGCACCGTCCCGATCACGAGCTGCATGTTAATTGGCTGTCAGCTGGCTGTCAACATTCCGATTCAGGAAATGTTGGCAGCCATTTTGTCCTCGGTAGAACCGAGGACAGAAACAAGTGCGCAAAGCGCACAAAGGGGGCAGGGTAGAAACACCCTGACCCCCTAGGTTTGCTCAGGGGTCCCACAAGGACCCCCTGGGCAAAAAAAAAAAATTTTTTAAAAATCGGCAGGATGCGCTCAGGGTGCGCAAATCCTGCCGAAAATCGAGCGCGGTCTCCCGCGCTCGATAGTCATTGGCCTCCGGGTGGCCCAAGTCCCGGGGGCATGGTGGGGGGATAATTTAACGTGTGGGGGCCTCAAGGGCCTCCAAGCCCCGGGACCGCCACCCCCGGGGCTTTTTTGAAAAATGGTGCGGGAGGGCTCTGAGCCCTCCCGCAGCCCCGGGACCACCACCTCCCCGGGCTTTTTTAATTAGAAATAAAACCAGTGTGGGGGCTCCAGCCCCCACACACGCCCGGGACTGCCACCTCCCGGGGCACTAAACATTTTAATATGGGGGTCCGTTACGGACCCCAGAGCCCCGGGGACCACCACCTCCCCGGGGCTGTGTACTGAATGGGAGGGGGCCGCGCGGCCCCCTCCTGGAGCCCTTGATGGCCCTGGGGACCACCACCCCCAGGGCCGGCTCCTGCAGTGTCCCGGGGTGCCTACCCCGGGACACTGTAGTTTGCTATGGCAGGACGGAGCCTCGCGGCTCCCGTCCTGCCATAGCAAACTGCTTTGGATATTGGAAGAGAGAGCAGGGAAACCTGCTCTCTCTTCCAATATCCAAAGCGATTGCTTTCCACATGGGGAGCAGCATGTCAGCTGCTCCCCATGTGGAATAGCAATGCCGGCTCCCAAGGGACGTGGGGAGCCGGCGGGACTGTGGGGGATTGGGGACCCCCCACAGTCCCCAACAGAGAGGGCCAGCCCCGGGGGATGGGGTCCCCGGGTCAAGTAGTGGCCCGGGAGGGGGCCACGCAGCCCCCTCCCCAAAAAAGAGAAAAAAAATGGGGAAAAAAAATGGAAAGGCCGGCCTCGGGGATGGGGTCCCCGGGGCCTTAAAATGGCCAGAGGAGGGGGCCACGCTGCCCCCTCAAAATAATAAATATAGAGGCCATGCCCCGGGGGATGGGGTTCCCGGGCCAATACAGGCCCAGGGAAGGGGGCCACGCGGCCCCCTTCCCGTTTTTTTTTTTGAAAAATTAAAAAAGGGGTAAGGCCCTGGGGGATGGGGTCCCCAGGGCCCAAAAGAGAAAAAGGAAGGGGGGCCACACAGCCCCCTTCAGGGGACAAAAAACAAAACGATCGGGCCCGCAGGCCCCGCCCCTTCCTTCGCCACTTCTGCAAACGCGCCCCTGGCGCGTTTGCAGAGGGGGAACAAATTCCCTTGAATACTGGGGGTCCCTGGGGGCCAACTAGCCCACCATTAACCTCCAGTATGCGCCAGGGGCTGCCTTGCAGAGACGTGTAGAGAGGCCACACCCCTTTACACCTCTCTGCAACGCAGCTCTGTGGCGCTTTTGGAGGTATATGGTGGGCTAGTTGGACTCCGGGGACCCTCAGGATTCAAGGGGACTTAATCCCCCAACTTAAAACGCGCCACGGGCGCGCGTTTGCACAGTGGTGAAGGGAGGGGCGGGGCTTCAGGTGACATGTGTGCAAACAGGCCCCGTGGCGCGTTTTAAGATGGGGAATTAAATCCCTTCAATCCTGAGGGTCCTGAGGGCCAACTAGCCCAACAGGTACATCCAGAAAGCCACAGAGCTGCGTTGCAGAGAGGTGTAAAAAGAGGTGTGGCCTCTCTACACGTCTCTGCAACGCAGCCCCTGGCGCATATTGGAGGTTCCTGGTGGGCTAGTTGGCCCCTAGGGACCCTCAGGATTCAAGGGGACTTAATCCCCAACTTAAAACGCACCACGGGGCGCGTTTGCACAGATGTCACCTCAGGCCCCGCCCCTCCCTTCACCATTGTGCAAATATTCCTCTAAAATCAGCCGAAATCCGAATTCCGATTTACTCACCTGTTATCAGGAGAGACCTCAGTGCTGCATCTTTCAGCCCAGTACTGATCCTGAAAAGTAATTTTAACCGTACTTACCAGTAACTTGAATTTCCTTCATAGGCTAACATTGACTGGTATCACTTGGAAATTCTTCTAAGTGTGGAGTTTTGGAACTTTAAAATATTCCTCTAAAATCAGCCGAAATACGAATTCCGATTTACTCACCTGTTATCAGGAGAGACCTCAGTGCTGCATCTTTCAGCCCAGTACTGATCCTCAAAAGTAATTTTAACCGTACTTACCAGTAACTTGAATTTCCTTCCATAGGATATCATTGACTGCTTTTTGCTGAAAAAGTTTCTAAGTGTTGATTTTTGAAACATACAAATATTCCTCTAAAATCAGCCGAAATTCGAATTCTGATTTACTCACCTGTTATCAGGAGAGACCTCAGTGCTGCATCTTTCAGCCCAGTACTGGTCCTGAAAAGTAATTTTAACCGTACTTACCGGTAACTTGAATTTCCTTCATAGGCTAACATTGACTGGTTTCACTTGGAAATTCTTCTAAGTGTGGAGTTTTGGAACTTTAAAATATTCCTCTAAAATCAGCCGAAATACGAATTCCGATTTACTCACCTGTTATCAGGAGAGACCTCAGTGCTGCATCTTTCAGCCCAGTACTGATCCTCAAAAGTAATTTTAACCGTACTTACCGGTAACTTGAATTTCCTTCATAGGCTAACATTGTCTGGTTTCACTTGGAAATTCTTCTAAGTGTGGAGTTTTGGAACTTTAAAATATTCCTCTAAAATCAGCCGAAATCCGAATTCTGATTTACTCACCTGTTATCAGGAGAGACCACAGTGCTGCATCTTTCAGCCCAGTACTGATCCTCAAAAGTAATTTTAACCGTACTTACCGGTAACTTGAATTTCCTTCATAGGCTAACATTGACTGGTTTCACTTGGAAATTCTTCTAAGTGTGGAGTTTTGGAACTTTAAAATATTCCTCTAAAATCAGCCGAAATACGAATTCCGATTTACTCACCTGTTATCAGGAGAGATCTCAGTGCTGCAACTTTCAGCCCAGTACTGATCCTGAAAAGTAATTTTAACCGTACTTACCGGTAACTTGAATTTCCTTCATAGGCTAACATTGACTGGTTTCACTTGAAATTCTTCTAAGTTTTGATTTTTGAAACATACAAATATTCCTCTAAAATCAGCCGAAATCCGAATTCTGATTTACTCACCTGTTATCAGGAGAGACCTCAGTGCTGCATCTTTCAGCCCAGTACTGGTCCTGAAAAGTAATTTTAACCGTACTTACCAGTAACTTGAATTTCCTTCCATAGGCTAACATTGACTGGTTTCACTTGGAAATTCTTCTAAGTGTGGAGTTTTGGAACTTTAAAATATTCCTCTAAAATCAGCCGAAATACGAATTCCGATTTACTCACCTGTTATCAGGAGAGACCTCAGTGCTGCATCTTTCAGCCCAGTACTGGTCCTGAAAAGTAATTTTAACCGTACTTACCGGTAACTTGAATTTCCTTCATAGGCTAACATTGACTGGTTTCACTTGGATATTCTTCTAAGTGTGGAGTTTTGGAACTTTAAAATATTCCTCTAAAATCAGCCGAAATACGAATTCCGATTTACTCACCTGTTATCAGGAGAGACCACAGTGCTGCATCTTTCAGCCCAGTACTGATCCTGAAAAGTAATTTTAACCGTACTTACCGGTAACCTGAATTTCCTTCATAGGCTAACATTGACTGGTTTCACTTGGAAATTCTTCTAAGTGTGGAGTTTTGGAACTTTAAAATATTCCTCTAAAATCAGCCGAAATACGAATTCCGATTTACTCACCTGTTATCAGGAGAGATCTCAGTGCTGCATCTTTCAGCCCAGTACTGATCCTGAAAAGTAATTTTAACCGTACTTACCGGTAACTTGAATTTCCTTCATAGGCTAACATTGACTGGTTTCACTTGAAATTCTTCTAAGTTTTGATTTTTGAAACATACAAATATTCCTCTAAAATCAGCCGAAATCCGAATTCTGATTTACTCACCTGTTATCAGGAGAGACCTCAGTGCTGCATCTTTCAGCCCAGTACTGGTCCTGAAAAGTAATTTTAACCGTACTTACCAGTAACTTGAATTTCCTTCCATAGGCTAACATTGACTGGTTTCACTTGGAAATTCTTCTAAGTGTGGAGTTTTGGAACTTTAAAATATTCCTCTAAAATCAGCCGAAATACGAATTCCGATTTACTCACCTGTTATCAGGAGAGACCTCAGTGCTGCATGTTTCAGCCCAGTACTGATCCTCAAAAGTAATTTTAACCGTACTTACCGGTAACTTGAATTTCCTTCATAGGCTAACATTGACTGGTTTCACTTGGAAATTCTTCTAAGTGTGGAGTTTTGGAACTTTATAATATTCCTCTAAAATCAACCAAAGTACGAATTCCAATTTACTCACCTGTTATCAGGAGAGAACCCAGTGCTGCATCTTTTAGCCCAGCACTGACCCTGAAAAGTAATTTTAACCGTACTTACCAGTAACTTATATTTTCTTCCATAGGAATCCTTTGTCTGGTTTTCAGCAGAAAAGTTTCAAAGTGTCGATTTTCACAAACTACAAATATTCCTTAAAAATCGCCTGTATGACTTAAACGCATTCTTTCAACTGTTTACAGGAGATGCACCAGTGCTGGATCCAGGATCCAACACTGATTAACAAAAAGTAACGATAACAGTTTTTACCTCCTAAGTGAATTTCCTTCCATAGGATAACATTGGTCATTCTATGAGAAAAAGTTTCTAAGTGTCAACTTTTAAAGTACAATAATATTCCTTAAAAATCACGACTGTAACCAAAACGCTTTTACTCAACTGTTTACAGGAGATGTCCCAGGACTGAATCTAGGATCCAGTCCTGTGGTTAGAAAAGTAATCCATAAAGTAACTAATTGCATTTAACTAGAAATTCACATTGAGCTGAATGTTGCATTGTGTTTGAAAATGTGTTGCCCATTGCAACAACTGTAACTACTGTACTTAAAAGTCTATTGCCTATGTGCAAAGTATTTAAACTAAAGTAATTCATTCTGAGAAAGTATTTTTTGTAATGTATAATATAATTACAATGTAATTTAAAAATAAAATATGTAAAAAAAAATGTTTTCTAAAAAATTTCGAAATCAGTATGAAAAAAATGTATATAACAATTAATACATTTAAAAATTGTCATTTACAAAACCTTTGAAATTCACTGAAAAACCGTAGGTTTCAGACATGTTATAGTTACAAATTAGCATTTAAAAACCTTTGAAATTCACTGAAAAAACCATAGGTTTTAGGGACGTTATAGTTACAAATTAGCATTTAAAAAACCTTTGAAATTCACTGAAAAAACCATAGGTTTTAGGGACAGTTATAGTTAGTTGGACATTGCACTCGTACAAAACCCGTGAAATTCCCCGTTATAGTTAGTTCAGCTAACTATAACTCGCGCCCCGCAATGCACTGCTGATGACGTCACATATTACATCACTCATGACATGGTCAGTGACATCACTGATGACATCACTGATGACATCTCAAATGACAGCACTGATGACATCATCCACGTGATAATCTGATGCAGCTCTTCACACCCTAATATAACCTTTGATACACCCAATCTAAATTACAGACTGCCATTCGCAAAACCATAGACACTCCAACACCAATAACTACATACCCACTCACTGATTCTTAGGTCTACACACACACATCCACTCACTCACCCGTACAGTCACTCATACTTATGGTCACTCAATACAGGACTATCATATGCACTCTTACTCCTATATAGACACTCAAACACCGCCACTCATCCATAGAGGTACTCACACACCTAGTCAGTCATGCAAATAATTAAACACACTGCCATTTACTCACCTATACAGTTATACACACACCAGCTCACTTAATCATACAAATACTAGCACATTGTTACGCTCTTATACAATCACTGATACAAGCACACACTCATCCATAAGCCACTATCACAATCACTCAATCTCGCTTATAGCTATTTATATACTCCAACACACATATATACTGCCTTTCACATATGTAGTTACTCACACATGTACCACTGGGACATACATTCACTCACTAACACACTCTTACACACACTTACCCACCCATACAGTCTATCACAGATGCACTCTTGAAACCATCCACCCAGTGAATCACCCACTCACACATCTATGCACAGTCGCACACACCCCATCCACACAAACACTCAGGCACCCATACAGATACTCAGACAACAAATCAATAACTCTTATAGACACTCATGTAGCTATTCACAAACCCATGCAGCCACTTACACAGCAACAGACAGATACAGACATTCACCCAGTTTAGTCACTAACCCATGCATTCAGTAAGATACGTTTAATCACTCACTTATAGAATTAGTCACGCACCTACTAAATCATCCATACAGACACTTATACACCCACTCATTCTTCAATACGCCTTTCCCTATATATATAAAAAATATTTAAACTTTACAGAAACACACAGTCACTGGATGATGTCATCAGTGATGTCATTTGAGATGTCATCAGTGATGTCATCAGTGATGTCACTGACCATGTCATGAGTGATGTAATATGTGACGTCATCAGCAGTGCATTGCGGGGCGCGAGTTATAGTTAGCTGAACTAACTATAACGGGGAATTTCACGGGTTTTGTACGAGTGCAATGTCCAACTAACTATAACTGTCCCTAAAACCTATGGTTTTTTCAGTGAATTTCAAAGGTTTTTAAATGCTAATTTGTAACTATAACGTCCCTAAAACCTATGGTTTTTTCAGTGAATATATATATATATATATATATATATATATATATATATATATATTCCAGCTCCCTGTGCACCAGCCTGTTGCACTCACAACGGTGCATGTCACAGTGGGGGTGCTCCCGCCTATGTACTCTGCTCCCAACTCCACCGGGTAATCGTACCCTTAACAGATGACAGCACTCACGGGGGCGAGTTCCAAGTTTTATTCACCAAAAAGAACTCGGGGCAGACATGTACGATTACCCGGTGGAGTTGGGAGCAGAATATTATCTACTGGCAGTCGCCAGTAGATAGTTATAGTTAGGACCTATTTTCCATAGGAAATCCGCGACATTCTATTTGAAATAACTCTTGCGTCGGTTGACGAATCTTCGCGAAATTTTCAAACTTTATGGCCCGCTCCGGTCCGCTCCTACCCTGAAAGTCTCAGGGTGATTCGTCAGCGGGGGCCGAGAAAAAGGGGGTCCCAAAACATGTTTTCCCCATTCATTTTCCCATAGGAAACTTTAGACACGGCTACAGCCCGAACTGCTGAACGGAATTACACCAAATTTGGCAAAGAGGTAGTTCTTGGTTCAGAAAGAACCCTTTTGTTAAATGGTGTAAATCCGTTCAGTAGTTGCGGAGAAATTAAAAAATAGGAGTCAAAAATCAATTTCCCATAGGAAACTTTATGCAAGGCTACAGCCCGAACTGCTGAACGGAATTACACCAAATTTGGCAAAGAGGTAGTTCTTGGTTCAAAAGAACCCTTTTTGTTAAATGGTGTAAATCCGTTCAGTAGTTGCTGAGAAAATCAAAAGTAAAAACACATATATATCTGGGCGGAGCCTAACCACACATGTCATCGTGAGATCTGATTGGCTGTCAGCACTTCATCCTGGAATTGCTGGCAGCCATCTTGGGACCAATATAAATGATAGTACCCTTTTGAAATGCATTGTAGTGAATCGAAGATTTTGAGGGTTACCAAAAGGAGAACTATAAAGGGTGATAACAGACTTTAGTTACATTAGAATTCATTTGTTGATGGTACCATACTAATTTCAGGAATTGTGGTGTGTTCTAAGGTGATTTTACCCTGTGAAAAACCTTCTGCTGGGATATCATGAATCATGTTTGAGAGAAAACTATTTTCACATGCTTGTCCCATACAGTTTTGGAAGGTGCCCCAGAAGCTAAAATGAGAGCATATTTTCTGTAAATTCACATTATCTTTCTCAGTCATGTGAGAATGAAGTCTGACATTCTCAGTAAAACATGTACATCCAACAAGGGCAGAGACTGTCAGTTGATTCCTTTGTGTTCTACTGCAGCTTCCCAGAGTGTTCTAAAGAACAACTAGAGTGCTAACAGCCTTACTTATGACAAAAGTATGGCACACCTGAAGCCATCTTGATTGGAATAAACTGGTAACACTTAAAACATTTAATTTAAAAGGAACAAAATGAAGGGGTTCATCTTGTCATAGAAATTATGGTTAGTGCTCTGGAAAGAAAAATTAGGACATGTTTCAAGTGTGATCTCAAATATCTTCCTGTTATATTTCAACAGGAGCAGCCTGTCAGTTGATGCCTTTGTGTTCTACTGCAGCTTCCCAGAGTGTTCTAAAGAACAACTAGAGCGCTAACAGTCTTACTTATGACAAAAGTATGGCACACCTGAAGCCATCTTGATTGGAATAAACTGGTAACACTTAAAACATTTAATTTAAAAAGGAACAAAATGAGGGGTTCATTTTGCCATAGAAATTATGGTTAGTGCTGTAGAAAGAAAAATTAGGACATGTTTTAAGTGAGATCTCAAATATCTTCCTGTTATATTTCAACAGGAGCAGCCTGTCAGTTGATGCCTTTGTGTTCTACTGCAGCTTCCCAGAGTGTTCTAAAGAACAACTAGAGTGCTAACAGCCTTACTTATGACAAAAGTATGGCACACCTGACGCCATCTTGATTGGAATAAACTGGTAACACTTAAAACATTTAATTTAAAAGGAACAAAATGAGGGGTTCATTTTGCCATAGAAATTATGGTTAGTGCTGCAAAAAGAAAATTTAGTGCATGTTTTAAGTGAGATCTCAAATCCTCTTCTATTTCATTAGAAAATTCTGACATGCAGACTGAAACAATCACTTTCAATACCAGCAGTAGACTTCCAGTTAACTCCTTGGTGAGCAGTAGCTTTACTACAGTGATCTAATGAACAACTAGAGTAATAACATTCTGAATTTATGGCAAATGTGTGACACATCTGAATGCCTTCTTGATGGAATCAAAGTAAAAAACTGAAAGCATTTCCTACTGAGGAGACTGCAGTAAATGAGGAAATTATGAAACTTCATAACAAAGAAGTCTTCCAAGATGGCCACCAGTGAACAAAGAGCCCAAATGTAGCACAAATATTACCGAGATGTAGCCCACATATAGCCCAATGACAAAAGTGTGCAAAACACTTTTTATTTTTAGTTTTTTTGCAGTTTTATGTAGTGCAGACTGGTCAGGTATTGGAGCGTTGCATCTTAAAACATGACCCCTACACTACAAAAACACCACTGCACTACCCTAAACCCTAAGACACTACCCCAGCACGACCCCTACACTACACAAGCACCACTGCACTATCCTAAACCCTAAAACACTACCCCCAGCATGACCCCCTAACACTACACAAACACCACTGCACTACCCTAAACCCTAAAACACTACCCCAACACCACTGCACTAACCTAAATCCTAAAACACTACCCCCAGCACGACCCCTACACTACCCAAACACCACTGCACTACCCTAAAACATGACCCCCTACACTACACAAACACCACTGCACTACCCTAAACCCTAAAACACTACCCCCAGCACGACCCCTACACTACACAAGCACCACTGCACTACCCTAAACCCTAAAACACTACCCCCAGCACGACCCCCTACTCTACACAAACACCACTGCACTACCTTAAACCCTAAAACACTACCCCAGCACGACCCCTAAACTACCCAAACACCACTGCACTAACCTAAATCCTAAAACACTACCCCAGCACGACCCCCTACACTACCCAAACACCACTGCACTACCCTAAAACATGACCCCTACACTACACAAACACCACTGCACTACCCTAAACTCTAAAACACTACCCCCAGCACGACCCCCTACACTACACAAGCACCACTGCACTACCTAAACCCTAAAACACTACCCCCAGCACGACCCACTACACTGCCCGAACACCACTGCACTGCTCTAAACCCTGAAACACCAGCCCCTGCACGACCCCCTACACTGCTTGAACACCACTGCACTGCCCGAAACCCTGAAACACATACTGCACTTCACCTCAGCACAAAAAAACTGTAAAATCAGAAGTACATT
>CAWUFW010017083.1:0-279488 GCA_963921515.1 Calotriton arnoldi
TTGATCATTCAGAGGCCTTACAAAGTGTTTATTCAACATAAGGCTCATTGCAATTGACATTTTGAATCATTTTTGTACAGTCCAAAAAATCTATTTTCTGATTAAAATCGATGACCCCGACCTGAGGAACTTTCTCCGAATGGTCAGTAATGGTGATTTTTTTAATGTTTCATCTTTTGACTGTAAATTACTGGTGGATGAGAATCATCACTTTTAGAACTAAAATAAGTATGTTTGAAGTAATTTTTATGCTTAAATTCGGGCAAAATAGAAGGTTCTGAGAAGGAGGAAAAACTCTATAAAAATGGCAATTTTGGTCACTGGTAGTCATTAAAAAGTGGTTAATCAACATGAGGCTCAATACAAGTGACATTTTTAATCATTTTTGTACAGTCCAAAAAATCAATTTTCTGATGAAAATCGATGACCCTGGACCTGAGGAACTTTCTCCGAATGGTCAGTAATGCTATTTTTTTAATGTTTAATCTTTTGACTGTAGATGACTGTTGGATATAAATCATCACTTTTGGAACTAAAATATGTGTGTTTAGAGCATGGGTACTCAAAAACTTTCTCTCGGGGGCCAAATTTACAGTGTGGTTTGTGGCCGAGGGCCGCACCGGTAGGGGCGGGGTCAGTGGGGGAGGCGGGCGGGGCTAGAGCAAAAAAAAAAACGATGACCATGAGGTTGAACACAGGCCCCTGCAGCGGACGCCTTCGTCCACTGAGCCACCAGACCCGGCATACACACATCTCTCTATCTATCTCTCTCTCTCTCTCTTGCTCTCCCTCCCTCCCTCTCTCCCCCTCCTTCCCTCTCTCTATCTCTCCCTCCTTCTCTCCCTCTGTCTCCCTCTGTCTGTCGCCCTCCTCCCTCTATCTGTCTCCCTCCCTCTGTTTATCACCCTCCTCCCTCTGTCTGTCTCCCTCTGTCTGTCGCCCTCCTCCCTCTGTCTGTCTCCCTCTGTATGTCGCCCTCCTCCCTCTGTCTGTCTCCCTCTGTCTGTCTCCCTCTGTCTGTCTCCCTCCCTCTGTCTGTCTCCCTCCCTCTGTCTGTCTCCCTCCCTCTATCTCCCTCCCTCTATCTCCCTCTGTCTCCCTCCCTCTATCTCCCTCTGTCTCCCTCCCACTATCTCCCTCTGTCTGTCTCCCTCTCCCTCCCTCTGTCCCCCCCTGACTCCCTCCCTCTGTCTCCCTCTGCCTCCCTCTGTCTCCCTCTGCCTCCCTCCCTCTCTCTCTGTCTCCCTCTGTCTGTCTCCCTCTGTCTGTCTCCCTCTGTCTGTCACCCTCTGTCTGTCTCTCCCTCTGTCTGTCTCTCCCTCTGTCTGTCTCTCCCTCTGTCTGTCTCCCTCCCTCTGTCTGTCTTCCTCCCTCTGTCTGTCTCCCTCCCTCCATCTCCCTCCCTCCATCTCCCTCCCTCCGTCTCCCTCCCTCTGTCTCCCTCCCTCTATCTCCCTCTGTCTCCCTCCCTCTATCTCCCTCTGTCTCCCTCCCTCTATCTCCCTCTGTCTGTCTCCCTCTGTCTCCCTCTCCCTCCCTCTGTCCCCCCCTGACTCCCTCCCTCTGTCTCCCTCTGCCTCCCTCTGTCTCCCTCTGCCTCCCTCCCTCTCTCTCTGTCTCCCTCTGTCTGTCTCCCTCTGTCTGTCTCCCTCTGTCTGTCTCCCTCTGTCTGTCTCCCTCTGTCTGTCGCCCTCTGTCTGTTGCCCTCTGTCTCCCTCTCTCTCCCTCTGTTTCCTCTCTGTCTCTCCCTCTGTCTGTCTCTCCCTCTGTCTGTCTCTCCCTCTGTCTGTCTCCCTCTCTCTGACTCCCTCTCTCTGTCTCCCTCTGTCTCCCTCTCCCTCTCTCTGTCTCCCTCTGTCTCCCTCTCCCTCTCCCTCTCTCTGTCTCCCTCTGTCTCCCTCTGCCTCCCCTCTGCCTCCCTCTGCCTCCCTCTGCCTCCCTCGGTCTCCCTCTGTCTCCCTCTGCCTCCCTCTGCCTCCCTCTGTCTCCCTCTGCCTCCCTCCCTCTGTCTCCCTCTGTCTCCCTCCCTCTGTCTCCCTCTGTCTCCCTCACTCTGTCCGTCTCCCTCTCTCTGTCTCCCTCCCTCTCTCTCTGTCTCCCTCCCTCTGTCTGTCTCCCTGTCTGTCTCCCTGTCTGTCTCCCTGTCTGTCTCCCTCTGTCTCCCCCTGACTCCCTCCCTCTGACTCCCTCTGTCTCCCTCCCTCTGTCTCCCTCCCCCTCTGCCTCCCTATGTCTCCCTCCCTCTCTCTCCCTCTCTCTCTGTCTCCCTCTGTCTGTGTCTCCCTCTGTCTGTTGCCCTCTGTCTGTTGCCCTCTGTCTCTCTCTCTCTCTCTCCCTCTGTCTGTCTCCCTCTCTGTCTGTCTCCCTCTCTGTCTGTCTTCCTCTCTGTCTGTCTCCCTCTCTATCTGTCTCCCTCTCTATCTGTCTCCCTCCCTCTGTCTCCCTCTGTCTCCCTCCCTCTGTCTCCCTCTCCCTCCCTGTCTCCCCCTGACTCCCTCCCTCTGCCTCCCTCCCTCTCCCTCCCTCTGTCTAACTCTCCCTCTGTCTCCCTCTGTCTTCCTCCCTCTGTCTTCCTCCCTCTGTCTCCCTCCCTCTGTCTTCCTCCCTCTGTCTCCTTCTTTCTGTCTCCCTCTGTCTGTCTCCCTCCCTCTGTCTGTCTCCCTCTGTTTCCCTCTCTGTCTCCTCTCTCTCCCTCTGTTTCCCCCTGTCTCCCTCTCTGTCTCCCTCCCTCTGTCTCCCTCCCTCCCTCTCTGTCTCCCTCTCTCTGTCTCCCTCTCTCTGTCTCCCTCCCTCTCTGTCTCCCTCCCTCTCTGTCTCCCTCTGTCTGTCTCCCCCTGTCTCCCTCTGTCTGTCTCCCTCTGTCTGTCTCCCTCTGTCTGTCTCCCTCTGTCTGTCCCCCTGACTCCCTCCCTCTGTCTCCCCCTGACTCCCTCCCTGTCTCCCCCGGACTCCCTCCCTGTCTCCCCCGGACTCCCTCCCTGTCTCCCTCTGCCTCCCTCTGTCTCCCTCCCTCTGTTTCCCTCTCTCTCTGTTTTCCTCTGTCTCCCTCTCTCTCTGTTTCCCTCTGTCTCCCTCTCTCTGTCTCCCTCTCTCTGTCTCCCTCCCTCTGTCTGTCTCCCTCCCTCTGTCTGTCTCTCCCTCTGTCTCCCTCTCTCTGTCTCCCCCCTCTCTGTCTCCCTCCCTCTCTCTGTCTCCCTCTCTCTGTCTCCCTCCCTCTGTCACCTCACCAAGCGTGTGTGTCAGCCTGAGCTGAGACAGATTCCCGGGCACACACACAGCCGCACCTGAGTACTTCACAGGTCTTTAAAAGACCATTCACTTGTTAATGAGGCTTTGTTGTATTTCACCTCTTCTTAGCGCCCCTGCATCTCTACTCAGAGTGGAGATGCAGGGGCGCTAAGAAGAGGTGAAATACAACAAAGCCTCATTAACAAGTGAATGGTCTGTTAAAGAATCGCCCGGCCCCCATAGAGCGCTGTTGCAACCGGCGGTGTTTGCTGACACTTAAAAAAAAACAAAACACAGGTTGGATATCTGCAAGGTCCGCGGGCCGCCAAGGAAGGCTTGCCGGGCCGCTGGCGGCCCGCGGGCCGACTATGAGTACCCGTGGTTTAGAGTCATTTAAAGGCTCGAAATCAGGCAAAATACAAGCTTCTGAGTGGGAGGAAAAGTCTATAAAAATGGCAAATTAGGTCACTCGGAAGCCTTAAAAAGTAGGTATTCAACATGAGGCTAGATACAATTGGCATTTTGAATCATTTTTCTACAGTCCAAAAAATCAATATTCTGATGACAAACGGTGACCTCGGACCTAAGGAACTTTCTCCGAAGGGTCAGTAATGGTGATTATTTTAATGTTTGATCTTTTGACTGTAAATGACTATTGGAGGTGATACATCACTTTTGGAACTAAAATATGTGTGCTTAGAGTAATTTTCATGCTCAAAATTGAGCAAAATACAAGCTTCTGGGTAGGAGGAAAAGACCATCAAAATGGCAATTTTGGTCACGTGTGAGGACTTGAAAAGTGATTATTCAATATGAGGCTTGGTACAATTGACATTGTGAATCATTTTTTGTACGTTCCAAACTATCCATTTTCTTATGAAAAATAATTACCCTGGACTTGAGGAACTTTCTCCGAAGGGTCAGTATTGGTGATTTTTTACTTATTTAATCGTTTGACTGTAAATGACTGTCAAATGTGAATCATCACTTTTTTAACTAAAATAAGTGTGTTTAGAGCCATTTTCATGTTCGAAATCAGGCAAAAGACAAGCTTCTTCGTAGGAGGAAACGTCTATAAAAATGTCAATTTTGATCATTCAGAGGCCTTACAAAGTGATTATTCAACATGAGGCTCATTGCAATTGACATTTTTAATCATTTTTGTACAGCCTAAAAAAAATCAATTTTCTGATTAAAATCGATGACCCGGGACCTGAGGAACTTTCTCCGAATGGTCAGTAATGGTGATTTTTTTAATGTTTCATCTTTTGACTGTAAATTACTGGTGGGTGAGAATCATCACTTTTAGAACTAAAATAAGTATGTTTAAAGTCATTTTTATGCTTAAATTCGGGCAAAATAGAAGGTTCTGAGAAGGAGGAAAAACTCTATAAAAATGGCAATTTTGGTCACTGGTAGTCATTAAACAGTGGTTAATCAACATGAAGCTCAATACAAGTGACATTTTTAATCATTTTTGTACAGTCCAAAAATCAATTTTCTGATCAAAATCGATGACCCTGGACCTGAGGAACTTTCTCCGAATGGTCAGTAATGGTGATTTTTTATATTTTTTATCTTTTTACTGTAAATAACTGTTGGATATAAATCATCACTTTTGGAACTAAAATATGTGTGTTTAGAGTCATTTAAAGGCTCGAAATCAGGCAAAATACAACCTTCTGAGTGGGAGGAAAAGTCTATAAAATTGGCAAATTTGGTCACTCGGAAGCCTTAAAAAGTAGGTATTCAACATGAGGCTAGATACAATTGGCATTTTGAATCATTTTTCTACAGTCCAAAAATTAATTTTCTGATGACAAACGGTGACGTCGGACATAAGGAACTTTCTCTGAAGGGTCAGTAAGGGTGATTATTTTAATGTTTGATCTTTTGACTGTAAATGACTATTAGATGTGATACATCACTTTTGGAACTAAAATAAGTGTGTTTAGAGTCATTTTCATGCTCCAAATTGAGCAAAATACAAGCTTCTGGGTAGGAGGAAAAGACCATCAAAATGGCAATTTTGGTCAAGCGTGAGGACTTAAAAAGTGATTATTCAACATGAGGCTTGGTGCATTTGACATTACAAATCATTTTTTGTACGGTCCAAAAAATCAATTTTCTTATGAAAAACAATTACCCTGGACTTGAGGAACTTTCTCTGAAGGGTCAGTATTGGTGATTTTTTTACTTGCTTAATCGTTTGACTGTAAATGACTGTCATATTTGAATCATCATTTTTTTAACTAAAATAAGTGTGTTTAGAGTCATTTTCATGTTCGAAATCAGGCAAAAGACAAGCTTCTGAGTAGGAGGAAATGTCTATAAAAATGGCAATTTTGATCATTCAGAGGCCTTACAAAGTGATTATTCAGCATGAGGCTCATTGCAATTGACATTTTGAATCATTTTTGTACAGTCCAAAAAATCAATTCTCTGATTAAAATCGATGATTCCGGACCTGAGGAACTTTCTCAGAATAGTCAGTCATGGTGATTTTTTTAATGTTTCATCTTTTGACTGTAAATTACTGTTGGATGAGAATCATCACTTTTAGAACTAAAATAAGTATGTTTAAAGGAATTTTCATGCTTAAATTCGGGCAAAATAAAAAGCTTCTGAGTAGGAAGAAAAACTCTATAAAAATGGCATTATTGGTCACTGGGAGTCGTTAAAAAGTGCTTAATCAATATGAGGCTCTATACAATCGACATTTTTTGTTGTTGTAAATCTTTTTATTAAACCTTGACATGTTCGTACATACAAAGAGCAACTCAATAGTCGCTTTAATCTTTTTTACATTTAAATGCGCTATACATGTTGGCCATTGAAGTCCCCATTCTAAAACCAAAATTCACGAATGTTCGGGCACTCCCACAGGAGGGGATAAAAGGATCCCTCCAACCCACATCCTCTATGGCAACTCGTGTCAGTACACCTGCCCATTCTAGAAAGCACTGACCTGGGGTAATACACTCTATGTAAAAATTTTAACTGGATGAGTCTAAATCTGGCCCTGATCGCCACTTCCCTCGGACCTTGAAGTACTTCCACCCATTGCTCATCCTCTAAGGTGCCAACATCTTGTTCCCATGTTAGTCTGAGAGCGGCCATGTGATCTGGAGCATTGTTGATTATTTTTTTATAAAATATGGAAATTGTCTTATCTCGTATCTGCTCTGTGAGTACTCGGTCTTCTAACGGGCTGGCCTCTATTACTGTCTCTCCTTCCCTGATATGTTTCCTAAGCGCATGGCCTAGTCGCAAGTATCATAGCCATTCCCTTTGACCCATCGAATAATCCTGCTGTAGCTCTTTGAAAGTTATGTATGCTTCCCTCTCCAGACTTCTCCTAACGTCTCTATTCCTAGCAGTTCCCATTTAGCAAAGCCCGTTAAATTGCCTACATTCTTCAGAAAGTCCCCAGCCCAGAGAGGAGTCATCCCCGAAAGTTTCTTGTCCCACCCCAGGTATTTTGTGGTGGCCTTCCACACTGTCACCACCGTCCGCGTGTGGGGCGGAAGGAGTCTATCCATTCGTGTAGCATACAGAACTGCGCGTGGTCCTTGGAATTGCATGGCCACTCTGTCTACTCTGTAGGCTGGCTCCAAACGCTCCCCAAACATCCAGCCATTCACATTCACCAGTTGAGCAGCCCAATATTAGCCTCAGATATCCGGCACTGCCAAACCTCCATCAAAAACTCCCCTCTGAAGTTTACACAAAGCAATACGTGGGGCAGCCCCACTCCACATCAACGCCCTGATTTCTGACTCCACTCTCTTGAAGAACCCTGGGGACACCTCAAACGGCGTATTCTGTAACACATATAACAGGCGGGGAAGCGCCATCATTTTAAACAGGGCTGCGCGGCCCATCAATGTCAGCTGTAGCGTTCTCCAGTGCTTGGCATCAGTAATAAGCCTATCCAATTGTCGCCCCAGATTTTGTTTGTAAAACTCCCTCGGATCGCGCGTAACACAAACTCCTAAATACTTGAAACCGCTTTCGGTCACTGGAACCGAGCATCTAGAGGTCAGTGTTGGAGGTCCCCCAGCCAAGGGGAATAGTACAAGAATTATCCCAATTTATACGGTACCCCGAGTATTCTACGAATATACGAAAGATCTGCAATATGCGGTCCACTGACTGTCTCAGCCTCCTCACGAATAACAATATGTCATCCGCATAGAGAAATATGCGATCTTTCCACTCTCCCCCAATTGGAATTCCCCATATCAGTGGGTCTTGCCGGACCCATGCCACAAGCGGCTCGAGGGCTAAAGCAAACAAAATAGAGGAGAGCGGGCAGCCCTGTCTGGTACCCCTACGTAAAGCAAAGGCCACAATTGATATTTTTTATCATTTTTGTACAGTCCAAAAAAATCAATTTTCTGATGAAAATCGATGACCCAGGACCTGAGGCACTTTCTCCGAATGGTCAGTAATGCTAATTTTTTTAATGTTTAATCTTTTGACTGTAAATGACTGTTGGATATAAATCATCACTATTGGAACTAAAATATGTGTGTTTAGAGTCATTTTCAGGCTCGAAATTAGGGAAAAAACAAGCTTCTGAGTGGGAGGAAAAGACTATAAAAATGACAATTTTGGTCACTCGGAGGCCTTCAAAAGTAGGTATTCAACATGAGGCTAGATACAATTGGCATTTTGATTCATTCTTCTACAGTCCAAAAAATCAATTTCCTGATCACAAACGGTGACCCCGGACATAAGGAACTTTCTCCGAAGGATCAGTAATGGTGATTATTTTAATGTTTGATCTTTTGACTTTAATGACTATTGGATGTGAAACATCACTTTTGTAACTAAAATAAGTGTGTTTAGAGTCATTTTCAAGCGCGAAATCAAGCAATATACAGGCATCTGAATAGGAAGAAAAGTCTATATAAATGGCAATTTTGATCACTCTGAGGCACTGAAAAGTGGTTATTCAACATGAGGCTTGATGAAATTAAGGGGCATATTAGCAAGAACGGCGTTAAAATTATCGCCGATTTAGCGGCAGGAAACTGCCACTAAAGCGGCGATAATGGGCTTGATAATATGCCCTTGAGAATACCAATAGAAGCCCATGTTCTGGTGTCAACATGGGCTTCTATTGGAATTCTCAAGGGCATATTATCAAGCCCATTATCGCCGCTTTAGCGGCAGTCTCCTGCCGCTAAAGCGGCGATAATTTTAACGCCGTTCTTGCTAATATGCCCCATACATTTTAAATAATTTTTAGTAAAGTCCAGAAAATCAATTATCTGATGAAAAATGATGAGCCCGGACCTGAGGAACTTTCCTCGAAGGGTCAGTAATGGTGATTTTTACTTGTTTAATCTTTTGACTGTAAATGACTGTCGAATGTGAATCATCACTTTTGGAACTAAAATGTGTGTTTAGAGTCATTTTCATGCTCAAGATCGGGCAAAATACAAGCTTCTGAGTAGGAGGACAAGTCTTTAAAAAAGGCAATTTTGGTCACGAGGAGGCTTTAAATAGTAGTTATTCAACATGAGGCTCGATACAATTGACATTTTGAATCAATTTTGTACAGTACAAAAAATCGTTTTTCTGATGAAAAACGATGACCCCAGACCTGAGGAACTTTCTCTGAATGGTCATTAATGGTGATTTTTGATATTTTTAATCATTTGACGGTAAATGGAGAAGTGTGGCTCAATGGTTAGAGCGGCAGACCCTGATGCAGAGATCTGGCCCGGGACCAGGGTTCAATTCCCGCCTCGGCGGGTCTTGGGCTCAATTTCCTCGGACCTGATAATTCTCACCTCGGTGCCTATTCTAATCATGGGTCCCACTCTGCAAATCTGGGCAATAGCTTGCTTAATCTCCACAACGGCCCCAACAGCGCTGGGATGCCTGGCTTCACCCTGGGGGTGCCCAGGAGTGGACATTGGACATTTCACAGGGAAAAGCCAGGAAGGGTTCCACAGCGGTATGCGTACAGCGCCAGGACACCCCTTTGGGGGTATAAGTGCGCTTTACAAGTACAAATTTCATTTCAATTTCATTTAAATGACTGTTGGATATGGATTATCACATTTGGAACTAAAAAATGTGTGTTTAGAGTCATTTTCATGCTCTAAATTGGGCAAAAGACAAGCTTCTGAGGAGGAGAAAACATCTATAAAAATGGCAATTTTGATCATTCAGAGGCCTTACAAAGTGATTATTCAGCATGAGGCTTGATAAAATTGACATTTTAAGTAATTTTTAGTAAAGTCCAAAAAATCAGCTTCTGAGTAGGAGGACAAGTCTATAAAAAGCCAATTTTGGTCACGCGGAGGCCTTAAATAGTAGCTATTCAACATGAGGCTCGATACAATTGATATTTTGAATCAATTTTGTATAGTCCAAAAAATCAATTTTCTGATGAAAAACAATGAAACCGGACCTGAGGAACATTTTCAGAATCGTCAGTAATTGTGCTTTTTTGAATGTTTAATCTTTTGACTGTAAATGACTGTTGGATGTGAATCATCACTTTTGGAACTAAAAAATGTGTGTTTAGAGTAATTTGAGTGGGAAGAAAATTCTATAAAAATTGCATTTTTGGTAACTCGAAGGCCTTAAAAAGTGATTATTCAATTTGAGGCTCGATACAATTGACATTTTGAATTGCTTTTTATACAGTCCCAAAAAATCTATTTCTGATGAAAAACGATGACCCTGACCTGAGGAAAGTTTTCCGAATGGTCAATAATGGTGCTTTTTTAATGTTTATTCTTTTGAATGCAAATCACTGTTGGATGTGTATTATCACATTTAAAACTAAAATAAGTCTGTTTAGAGTCATTTTCATGCTCGAGATCAGGCAAGGTACAAGCTTCTGAGTAGGAGGAAAAGTCTATAAAAATGGCAATTTTGGTAACTCGAAGGCCTTAAAAAGTGATTATTCAATTTGAGGCTCGATACAATTGACATTTTGAATTGTTTTTTATACAGTCCCAAAAAAATCTATTTTCTGATGAAAAACGATGACCCTGGACCTGAGGAACTTTCTCCAAATGGTCAGTAATGGTGATTTTTTACATGTTTAATCTTTTGCCTGTAAATGACTGTCAGATGTGAATCATTACTTTTGGAACTAAAAAAAAGTGTGTTTAGAGTCATTTTCAGGTGCGAAATCAGGCAAAATACAAGCTTCTGAGTAGGAAGAAAAGTCTATAAAAATTGCAGTTTTGATCATTCCGAGTCCTTAAAAGGTGATTATTCAACATGAGGTTCAATGCAATTGACATTTTGAATCATTTTTGTACAGTCCAAAAAATAAATTTTCTGATGAAAACAATGACCCCGGAGCTGAGGAACGTTCTCCGAATGGTCAGTATGATGCTTTTTTGAATGTTTAATCTTTTGACTGTAAATGACTGTTGGATGTGAATTATCACTTTTATAACTAAAATAAGTGTGTTTAGAGTCATTTTCCTGCTCGAAATCTGGCAAAATAGAAGCTTCTTAGTTGGAGGAAAAGTCTATAAAAATGGCAATTTTGGTTGCTCTGAGGCCTTCAAAAGTAGTTATTCATCAAGAGGCTCGATACAATTGTCATTTTGAATCAATTTTTGTACAGTCCTAAAAAATCATTTTTCTAATGAAAACGATGACCCCGGAGCTGAGGAATGTTAACCTAATGGTCAGTATGGATCTTTTTTGCAATGTTTAATCTTTTGACTGTAAATGACTGTTGGATGTGAATTATCACTTTTAGAACTAAAATAAGTGTGTTTAGAGTCATTTTCAGGCTCAAAATCAGACAAAATACAAGCTTTTTATTGGGAGGAAAAATCTATAAAAATGGCATTTTTGATCATTCAGAAGCCTTAAAAAGTGATTATTCAACATGAGGCTCATTACAATTGACATTTTGAATCATTTTTGTACAGTCTATAAAATCCATTTTCTGATGTAAAAGATGACCCCGGAGCTGAGGAAGGTTAAACAAATGGTTAGTCTTTTTTGAATGTTTAATCGTTTGACTGTAAATGACTGTTGGATGTGAATTATCACTTTTAGAACTAAAATAAGTGTTTTTAGAGTCATTTTCATGCTCGAAATCTGGCAAAATACAAGCTTCTGGGTAGGAGGAAACGACCATCAAAATGGCAATTTTGGTCACTTGTGAGAACTTAAAAATTGGTGATTCAACATAAGGGTTGGTACAATTGACATTCTGTATCATTTTTTGTACGGTCCAAAAAATCAATTTTCTTATGAAAAACAATTACCCTGGACGTGAGGAACTTTCTCCGAAGGGTCAGTATTGTTGTTTTTTTTCTTGTTTAATCGTTTGACTGTAAATGACTGTCGTATTTGAATCATCATTTTTTGAACTAAAATAAGTGTGTTTAGAGTCACTTTCATGCTAGAAATCAGGAAAAAGACAAGCTTCTGAGTAGGAGGAAATGTCTATAAAAATGGCAATTTTGGTAACTCGAAGGCCTTGAAAAGTGATTATTCAATTTGAGGCTCAAAACAATTTACATTTTGAATTGTTTTTTATACAGTCCCAAAAAATCTATTTCTGATGAAAAACGATGACCCTGGACCTGAGGAACTTTCTCCAAATGGTCAGTAATGGTGATTTTTTACATGTTTAATCTTTTGCCTGTAAATGACTGTCAGATGTGAATCATTACTTTTGGAACTAAAAAAAGTGTCTTTAGAGTCATTTTCAGGTGCGAAATCAGGCAAAATACAAGCTAGGAGTAGGAAGTAAAGTCTATAAAAATTGCATTTTTGATCATTCAGAGTCCTTAAAAAGTGATTATTCAACATGAGGCTCAATGCAATTGACATTTTGAATCATTTTTGTACAGTCCAAAAAATCAATTTTCTGATGAAAAATGATGACCCCGGAGCTGAGGAACGTTCTCCGAATGGTCAGTATGATGCTTTTTTGAATGTTTAATGTTTTGACTGTAAATGACTGTTGGATGTCAATTATCACTTTTATAACTAAAATAAGTGTGTTTAGAGTCATTTTCCTGCTCGAAATCTGGCAAAATAGAAGCTTCTTAGTTGGAGGAAAAGTCTATAAAAATGGCAATTTTGGTTGCTCTGAGGCCTTCAAAAGTAGTTATTCATCATGAGGCTCGATACAATTGTCATTTTGAATCAATTTTTGTACAGTCCAAAAAATCATTTTTCTAATGAAAAACGATGACCCCGGAGCTGAGGAATGTTAACCTAATGGTCAGTATGGGTCTTTTTTCAATGTTTAATCTTTTGACTGTAAATGACTGTTGGATGTGAATTATCACTTTTAGAACTAAAATAAGTGTGTTTAGAGTCATTTTCAGGCTCAAAATCAGACAAAATACAAGCTTTTTATTGGGAGGAAAAGTCTATAAAAATGGCATTTTTGATCATTCAGAAGCCTTAAAAAGGGATTATTCAACATGAGGCTCATTACAATTGACATTTTGAATCATTTTTGTACAGTCTAAAAATCCATTTTCTAATGAAAAGATGACCCCGGAGCTGAGGAAGGTTAAACGAATGGTCAATATGGTGCTTTTTTGAATGTTTAATCTTTTGACTGTAAATGACTGTTGGAGGTGAACTATCACTTTTAGAACTAAAATAAGCTTTTTTAGAGTCATTTTCATGCTCGAAAGCTGGCAAAATACAAGCTTCTGAGTAGGAAGAAAAGTCTATAAAAATGGCAATTTTGGTTGCTCGGAGGCCTTCAAAAGTAGTATTCAACATGAGGCTCGATACAATTCACATTTTGAATCATTTTTGTACAGTCCAAAAAATCAATTTTCTAATGAAAATCTATGACCCCGGACATGAAGTACTTTTTCCGAATGGTCAGTAATGGTAATATTTTTAATGTTTAATCTTTTGACTGTAAATGACTGTTGGATATGAATCATCACTTTGGAACAAAAATATATTTGTTTAGAGTCATTTTCAGGCTCAAAATTTAGCAAAATACAAGCTTCTGGGAAGGAGGAAACGACCATCAAAATGTCAATTTTGGTCACTTGTGAGAACTTAAAAATTGGTGATTCAACATGAGGCTTGGTACAATTGACATTCTGTATCATTTTTTGTACGGTCCAAAAAATCAATTTTCTTATGAAAAGCAATTACCCTGGACGTGAGGAACTTTCTCCGAAGGGTCAGTATTGTTGATTTTTTACTTGTTTAATCGTTTGACTGTAAATGACTGTCATATTTGAATCTTCATTTTTTTAACTAAAATAAGTGTGTTTAGAGTTACTTTCATGCTCGAAATCAGGCAAAAGACAAGCTTCTGAGTAGGAGGAAACGTCTATAAAAATGGCAATTTTGATCATTCAGAGGCCTTACAAAGTGTTTATTCAACATGAGGCTCATTGCAATTGACATTTTGAATCATTTTTGTACAGTCCAAAAAATCCATTTTCTGATGAAAATCGATGACCCCGGACATAAAGTACTTTCTCCGAATGGTCAGTAATGGTAATTTGTTTAATGTTTAATCTTTTGACTGTAAATGACTGTTGGATATGAATCATTACTTTTGGAGCAAAAATATGTGTGTTTAGAGTCATTTTCAGGCTCACAATTTAGCAAAATAGAAGCTTCTGGGTAGGAGGAAACGACCATCAAAATGGCAATTTTGGTCACTTGTGAGAACTTAAAAATTGGTGATTCAACATGAGGCTTGGTACAATTGACATTCTATATCATTTTTTGTACGGTCCAAAAAAATCAATTTTCTTATGAAAAACAATTACCCTGGACGTAAGGAACTTTCTCCGAAGGGTCAGTACTGTTGTTTTTTTTCTTGTTTAATCGTTTGACTGTAAATGACTGTCATATTTGAATCATCATTTTTTTAACTAAAATAAGTGTGTTTAGAGTCACTTTCATGCCAGAAATCAGGCAAAAGACAGGCTTCTGAGTAGGAGGAAACGTCTATAAAAATGGCAATTTTGATCATTAAGAGGCCTTACAAAGTGTTTATTCAACATGAGGTTCATTGCTATTGACATTTTGAATCATTTTTGTACAGTCCAAAAATCTATTTTCTGAAATAAGTGTGTTTAGAGTCACTTTCATGCTAGAAATCAGGCAAAAGACAAGCTTCTGAGTAGGAGGAAACGTCTATAAAAATGGCAATTTTGATCATTAAGAGGCCTTACAAAGTGTTTATTCAACATGAGGCTCATTGCTATTGACATTTTGAATCATTTTTGTACAGTCCAAAAATCTATTTTCTGATTAAAATCGATGACCCCCGACCTGAGGAACTTTCTCCGAATGGTCAGTAATGGTGATTTTTTTAATGTTTCATCTTTTGACTGTAAATTACTGTTGGATGAGAATCAACACTTTTAGAACTAAAATAAGTATGTTTGAAGTCATTTTTATGCTTAAATTCGGGCAAAATAGAAGGTTCTGAGAAGGAGGAAAAACTCTATAAAAATGGCAATTTTGGTCACTGGTAGTCATTAAACAGTGGTTAATCAACATGAGGCTCAATACAAGTGACATTTTTAATCATTTTTGTACAGTCCAAAAAATCAATTTTCTGATGACAAACGGTGACCTCGGACATAAGGAACTTTCCCCGAAGGGTCAGTAAGGGTGATTATTTTAATGTTTGATCTTTTGACTGTAAATGACTATTAGATGTGAAACTTCACTTTTGAATCTAAAATAAGTGTGTTTAGAGTCATTTTCATGCTCGAAATTGAGCAAAATACAAGCCTCTGGGTAGGAGGAAAAGACCATCAAAATGGCAATTTTGGTCACGTGTGAGGACTTAAAAAGTGATTATTCAACATGAGCCTTGGTGCATTTGACATTATGAATCATTTTTTGTACGGTCCAAAAAAATCAATTTTCTTATGAAAAACAATTACCCTGGACTTGAGGAACTTTCTCTGAAGGGTCAGTATTGGTGATTTTTTTACTTGCTTAATCGTTTGACTGTAAATGACTGTCATATTTGAATCATCATTTTTTTAACTAAAATAAGTGTGTTTAGAGTCATTTTCATGCTCGAAATCAGGCAAAAGACAAGCTTCTGAGTAGGAGGAAACGTCTATAAAAATGGCAATTTTGATCATTCAGAGTCCTTACAAAGTGAATATTCAACATGAGGCTCATTGCAATTGACATTTTAAATCATTTTTGTACAGTCCAAAAAATCAATTCTCTGATTAAAATCGATGATTCCGGACCTGAGGAACTTTCTCCGAATGGTCAGTAATGGTGATTTTTTTAATGTTTCATCTTTTGACTGTAAATTACTGTTGGATGAGAATCATCACTTTTAGAACTAAAATAAGTATGTTTAAAGGAATTTTCATGCTTAAATTCGGGCAAAATAAAAAGCTTCTGAGTAGGAAGAAAAACTCTATAAAAATGTCATTTTTGATCACTGGGAGTCGTTAAAAAGTGCTTAATCAACATGAGGCTCTATACAATTGACATTTTTTTTTTTGTAAATCTTTTTATTAAACCTTGATATGTTCGTACATACAAAGAGCAACTCAATAGTCGCTTTAATCTTTTTTTACATTTAAATGTGCTATACATGTTGGCCATTGAAGTCCCCATTCTTAAACCAAAATTCACGAATGTTCGGGCACTCCCACAGGAGGGGATAAAAGGATCCCTCCAACCCACATCCTCTATGGCAACTTGTGTCAGTACACCTGCCCATTCTAAAAAGCACTGACCTGGGGTAATACACTCTATGTAAAAATTTTAACTGGATGAGTCTAAATCTGGCCCTGATCGCCACTTCCCTCGGACCTTGAAGTACTTCCACCCATTGCTCATCCTCTAAGGTGCCAACATCTTGTTTCCATGTTAGTCTGAGAGCGGCCGTGGGATCTGGAGCATTGTTGATTATTTTTTTATAAAATATGGAAATTGTCTTGTCTCGTATCTGCTCTGTGAGTACTCGGTCTTCTAACGGGCTGGCCTCTATTACTGTCTCTCCTTCCCTGATATGTTTCCTAAGCGTATGGCCTAGTCGCAAGTAAAATAGCCATTCCCCTTGACCCATCGAATAATCCTGCTGTAGCTCTTTGAAAGTGATATATGCTCCCCCTCTCCAGACTTCTCCTAACGTCTCTATTCCTAGCAGTTCCCATTTAGCAAAGCCTGTTAAATTGCCTACATTCTTCAGAAAGTCCCCAACCCAGAGAGGAGTCATCCCCGAAAGTTTCTTGTCCCACCCCAGGTATTTTGTGGTAGCCTTCCACACTTTCACCACCGTCCACGTGTGGGGCGGAAGGAGTCTATCCATTCGCGTAGCATTCAGAACTGCGCGTGGTCCTCGGAATTGCATGGCCACTCTGTCTACTCTGTAGGCTGGCCCCAAACGCTCCCCAAACATCCAGCCATTCACATTCACCAGTTGAGCAGCCCAATATTAGCCTCAGATATCCGACACCGCCAAACCTCCATCAAAAACTCCCCTCTGAAGTTTACACAAAGCAATACGTGGGGCAGCCCCACTCCACATCAACGCCCTGATTTCTGACTCCACTCTCTTGAAGATCCCTGGGGACACTTCGAACGGCGTATTCTGTAACACATATAACAGGCGAGGAAGCGCCATCATTTTAAACAGGGCCGCGCGGCCCATCAATGTCAGCTGTAGCGTTCGCCAGTGCTTGGCATCAGTAATAAGCCTATCCAATTGTCGCCCCAGATATTGTTTGTAAAACTCCCTCGGATCGCGCGTAACATAAACTCCTAAATACTTGAAAACGCTTTCGGTCACTGGAACTGAGCATCTAGAGGTCAGGGCTGGAGGTCCCCCATCCAAGTGGAATAGTACAGATTTATCCCAATTTATACGGTACCCCGAGTATTCTCCAAATATGCAAAAGATCTGCAATATGCGGTCCACTGACTGTCTCGGCCTCCTCACGAATAACAATATGTCATCCGCATAGAGAAATATGCGATCTTCCCACTCTCCCCCAATTGGAATTCCTCATATCAGTGGGTCTTGCCAGACCCACGCCGCAAGCGGCTCGAGGGCTAAAGCAAACAAAATAGAGGAGAGCGGGCAGCCCTATCTGGTACCCCTACGTAAAGCAAAGGCCACAATTGACATTTTTTATCATTTTTGTACAGTCCAAAAAATCAATTTTCTGATGAAAATCGATGACCCCGGACCTGAGGCACTTTCTCCGAATGGTCATTAATGCTAATTTTTTTAATGTTTAATCTTTTGACTGTAAATGACTGTTGGATATAAATCATCACTATTGGAACTAAAATATGTGTATTTAGAGTCATTTTCAGGCTCAAAATTAGGGAAAAACAAGCTTCTGAGTGGGAGGAAAAGTCTATAAAAATGACAATTTTGGTCACTCGGAGGCCTTAAAAAGTAGGTATTCAACATAAGGCTAGATACAATTGGCATTTTGATTCATTCTTCTACAGTCCAAAAAATCTATTTCCTGATCACAAACGGTGACCCCGGACATAAGGAACTTTTTCCGAAGGATCAGTAATGGTGATTATTTTAATGTTTGATCTTTTGACTTTAATGACTATTGGATGTGAAACATCACTTTTGGAACTAAAATAAGTGTGTTTAGAGTCAAGTAATATACAGGCATCTGAATAGGAAGAAAAGTCTATATAAATGGCAATTTTGATCACTCTGAGGCACTGAAAAGTGGTTATTCAACATGAGGCTTGATGAAATTGACATTTTAAATAATTTTTAGTAAAGTCCAAAAATCAATTATCTGATGAAAAACGATGAGCCCGGACCTGAGGAACTTTCCTCGAAGGGTCAGTAATGGTGATTTTTAACTTGTTTAATCTTTTGACTGTAAATGACTGTCGAATGTGAATCATCACTTTTGGAACTAAAATGTGTGTTTAGAGTCATTTTCATGCTCAAGATCGGACAGAATACAAGCTTCTGAGTAGGAGGACAAGTCTATAAAAAAGGCAATTTCGGTCATGCGGAGGCTTTAAATAGTAGTTATTCAACATGAGACTCGATACAATTGACATTTTGAATCAATTTTGTACAGTCCAAAAATCAATTTTCTGATTAAAAACGATGACCCCGGACCTGAGGAACATTTTCCAAATCGTCAGTAATGGTGCTTTTTGAATTTTTAATCTTTTGACTGTAAATGACTGTTGGATGTGAATCATCACTTTTGGAACTAAAATAAGTGTGTTTAGAGTCAAGTAATATACAGGCATCTGAATAGGAAGAAAAGTCTATATAAATGGCAATTTTGATCACTCTGAGGCACTGAAAAGTGGTTATTCAACATGAGGCTTGATGAAATTGACATTTTAAATAATTTTTAGTAAAGTCCAAAAAATCAATTATCTGATGAAAAACGATGAGCCCGGACCTGAGGAACTTTCCTCGAAGGGTCAGTAATGGTGATTTTTAACTTGTTTAATCTTTTGACTGTAAATGACTGTCGAATGTGAATCATCACTTTTGGAACTAAAATGTGTGTTTAGAGTCATTTTCATGCTCAAGATCGGACAGAATACAAGCTTCTGAGTAGGAGGACAAGTCTATAAAAAAGGCAATTTCGGTCATGCGGAGGCTTTAAATAGTAGTTATTCAACATGAGACTCGATACAATTGACATTTTGAATCAATTTTGTACAGTCCAAAAAATCAATTTTCTGATTAAAAACGATGACCCCGGACCTGAGGAACATTTTCCAAATCGTCAGTAATGGTGCTTTTTTGAATTTTTAATCTTTTGACTGTAAATGACTGTTGGATGTGAATCATCACTTTTGGAACTAAAATATGTGTGTTTAGAGTAATTTTCAGGTGCGAAATCAGGCGAAATACAAGCTTCTGAGTGGGAAGAAAAGTCTTTAAAAATTGCATTTTTGATCATTCAGAGTCCTTAAAAAGTGATTATTCAACATGAGGCTCAATACAATTGACATTTTAAATCATTTTTGTACAGTTCAAAAAATCAATTTTCTGATTAAAATCGATGACCCCTGACCTGAGGAACGTTTTCCGAATGGTCAATAATGGTGCTTTTTTTTAATGTTTAATCTTTTGAATGTAAATTACTGTTGGATGTGAATTATCACTTTTAGAACTAAAAAAAGTGTGTTTAGAGTCATTTTCATGCTCGAGAGCAGGCAAAGTACAAGCTTCTGAGTAGGAGGAAAAGTCTATAAAATGGCAATTTTGGTAACTCGGAGGCCTTAAAACGTGATTATTCAAATTGAGGCTCGATACAATTGACATTTTCAATTGTTTTTTATACAGTCCAAAAAAATCAATTTTCTGATGAAAAACGATGACCCCGGAGCTGAGGAACATTCTCCGAATGGTCAGTATGATGCTTTTTGAATGTTTAATCTTTTGACTTTAAATGACTGTTGGATGTGAATTATCACTTTTATAACTAAAATAGGTGTGTTTAGAGTCATTTTCCTGCTCGAAATCTGGCAAAATAGAAGCTTCTGAGTAGGAGGAAAAGTCTATAAAAATGGCAATTTTGGTTGCTCTGAGGCCTTCAAAAGTAGTTATTCATCATGAGGCTCGACACAATTGTCATTTTGAATCAATTTTTGTACAGTCCAAAAAAATCATTTTTCTAATGAAAAACAATGACCCCGGAGCTGAGGAATGTTAACCTAATGGTCAGAATGGATCTTTTTCAATGTTTAATCTTTTGACTGTAAATGACTGTTGGATGTGAATTATCAGTTTTAGAACTAAAATAGGTGTGTTTAGAGTCATTTTCATGCACGAAACCTGGCAAAATACAAGCTTTTGAGTAGGAGAAAAAGTCTATAAAAATGGCAATTTTGGTTGCTCGGTGGCATTCAAAAGTAGTTATTCAACATGACGCTCGATACAATTGTCATTTTGAATCAATTTTTGTACAGTCTAAAAAATCAATTTTCTGATGAAAAACGATGACCCAGGAGCTGAGGAACGTTAACCGAATGGTCAGTATGGTGCTTTTTTGAATGTTTAATGTTTTGACTGTAAATGATTGTTGGATGTTAATTATCACTTTTAGAACTAAAATAAATGTGTTTAGAGTCATTTTCAGGCTCGAAATCAGACAAAATACAAGCTTTTGAGTGGGAGAAAAGTCTATAAAAATTGTATTTTTGACCATTCAGAAGCCTTAAAAAGTGATTATTCAACATGAGGCTCATTGTAATTGACATTTTGAATCATTTTTGTACTAGTCTAAAAATCATTTTTCTGATGAAAACGATGACCCCGGAGCTGAGGAACGTTAACCGATTGGTCAGTATGGTGCTTTTTTGAATGTTTAATCTTGTGACTGTAAATGACCGTTGGATGTGAATTATCACTTTTAGAACTAAAATAGGTGTGTTTAGAGTCATGTTCATGCACGAAATCTGGCAAAATACAAGCTTTTGAGTAGGAGGAAAAGTCTATAAAAATGGCAATTTTGGTTGCTCGGAGACCTTCAAAAGTAGTTATTCAACATGAGGCTCAATACAATTGTCATTTTGAATCTATTTTTGTACAGTCTAAAAAATCAATTTTCTGATGAAAAACGATGACCCCGGAGCTGAGGAACGTTAAAAGAATGGTCAGTATGGTGCTTTTTTGAATGTTTAATCTTTTGACTGTAAATGACTGTTGGATGTGAATTATAACTTTTAGAACTAAAATAAGTGTGTTTAGAGTCATTTTCAGGCTCGAAATCAGACAAAATACAAGCTTTTGAGTGGGAGGAAAAGTCTATAAAAATGGCATTTTTGACCATTCAGAAGCCTTACAAAGTGATTATTCAACATGAGGCTCATTGCAATTGACATTTTGAATCAATTTTGTACAGTCCAAAAAATCATTTTTCTGATGAAAAATGATGACCCCCAGAACTGAGGAACTTTCTCCGAATGGTCATTAACCCGTTTGCTGCATCGAACGTTCCGCGCCAGTGCGGAACGTTCTATTAAACGGGCGGGGCCGCGTCGGCCAACGGACGTGCGCAGCACTACCGAGGTAGTGCTCGTGACAGCCGTTGGCCGACAGCAGCAGCAAACGGGTTAATGGTGATTTTTTATATTTTTAATCTTTTGACTGTAAATGACTGTTGGATATAAATCATCATTTTTGGAACTAAAATATGTGTGTTTAGAGTCATTTTCAGGCTCGAAATCAGGCAAAATACAAGCTTCTGAGTAGGAGGAAACGTCTATAAAAATGGCAATTTTGATCATTCTGAGGCCTTACAAAGTGTTTATTCAACATGAGGCTCATTGCAATTGACATTTTGAATCATTTTTGTACAGTCCAAAAAATCAATTTTCTGATTAAAATCGATGACCCCGGACGTGAGGAACTTTTCTCCGAAAGGTCAGTAATGGTGATTTTTTTAATGTTTCATCTTTTGACTGTAAATTACTGTTGGGTGAGAATCATCACCTTTAGAACTAAAATAAGTATGTTTGAAGTGATTTTTATGCTTAAATCCGGGCAAAATAGAAGCTTCTGAGAAGGAGGAAAAACTGTATAAAAATGGCAATTTTGGTCATTGGGAGCCGTTAAAAAGTGGTTAATCAACATGAGGCTCAATACAGTTGACATTTTAAATCATTTTTGTACGGTCCAAAAAATCAATTTTCTGATGAAAATCGATGACCCCGGACCTGAAGTACTTTCTCCGAATGGTCAGTAATGGTAATTTTTTTAATGTTTAATCTTTTGACTGTAAATGACTGTTGGATATGAATCATCACTTTTGGAACGAAAATATGTGTGTTTAGAGTCATTTTCAGGATCAAAATTTAGCAAAATACAAGCTTCTGGGTAGGAGGAAAAGACCATCAAAATGGCAATTTTGGTCACTTGTGAGAACCTAAAAATTGGTTATTCAACATGAAGCTTGGTACAATTGACATTCTGTATCATTTTTTTGTATGGTCCAAAAAATCTATTTTCTTATGAAAAACAATTACCCTGGACGTGAGGAACTTTTTCCGAAGGGTCAGTATTGGTGATTTTTTACTTGTTTAATCGTTTGACTGTAAATGACTGTCATATTGGAATCATCACTTTTTAACTAAAATAAGTGTGTTTAGAGTCATTTTCATGCTCGAAATCAGGCAAAAGATAAGCTTCTGAGTCAACGAGGAACGTTTTCTGAATGGTCAGTAATGGTGCTTTTTGAATGTTTAATCTTTTGACTGTAAATGACTGTTGGATGTGAATCATCACTTTTGGAACTAAAATATGTGTGTTTAGAGTAATTTTCAGGTGCGAAATCAAGCAAAATACAAGCTTCTGAGTGGGAAGAAAAGTATTAAAAAATTAAATTTTTGATCATTCAGAGTCCTTAAAAAGTGATTATGCAACATGAGGCTCAATGCAATTGACCCCGGACCTGAAGTACTTTCTCCGAATGGTCAGTAATTGTAATTTTTTAATGTTTAATCTTTTGACTGTAAATGACTGTTGGATATGAATCATCACTTTGGGAACGAAAATATGTGTGTTTAGAGTCATTTTCAGGCTCAAAATTTAGCAAAATATAAGCTTCTGGGTAGGAGGAAAAGTCCATCAAAATGGCAATTTTGGTCACTTGTGAGAACCTAAAAATTGGTTATTCAACATGAAGCTTGGTACAATTGACATTCTGTAGCATTTTTGTACAGTTCAAAAAATCCATTTTCTAATTAAAATCGATGACCCCGGACCTGAGGAACGTTTTCCGAATGGTCAATAATGGTGCTTTTTTTAATGTTTAATCTTCTGAATGTAAATCACTGTTGGATGTGTATTATCACTTATAGAACTAAAATAAGTGTGTTTAGAGTCATTTTCATGCTCGAGATCCGGCAAAGTACAAGCTTCTGAGTAGGAGTAAACGTCTATAAAAATGGCAACTTTGGTAACTCGGATGCCTTAAAAAGTGATTATTCAACTTGAGCCTCGATACAATTGACATTTTAAATTGTTTTTGTACAGTCAAAAAAATCAATTTTCTGATGAAAAACGATGACCCCGGAGCTGAGGAACATTCTCCGAATGGTCAGTATGATGCTTTTTTGAATGTTTAATCTTTTGACTTTAAATGACTGTTGGATGTGAATTATCACTTTTATAACTAAAATAGGTGTGTTTAGAGTCATTTCCTGCTCGAAATCTGGTAAAATAGAAGCTTCTGAGTAGGAGGAAAAGTCTATAAAAATGGCAATTTTGGTTGCTCTGAGACCTTCAAAATTAGTTATTCATCATGAGGCTCGACACAATTGTCATTTTGAATCAATTTTTGTACAGTCCAAAAATCGTTTTTCTAATGAAAAACGATGACCCGGGAGCTGAGGAATGTTAACCTAATGGTCAGTATGGATCTTTTTTCAATGTTTAATCTTTTGACTGTAAATGACTGTTGGATGTGAATTTTCAGTTTTAGAACTAAAATAGGTGTGTTTAGAGTCATTTTCATGCACGAAACCTGGCAAAATACAAGCTTTTGAGTAGGAGGAAAAGTCTATAAAAATGGCAATTTTGGTAACTCGGAGGCCTTAAATAGTGATTATTCAACTTGAGGCTCAATGCAATTGACATTTTGAATTGTTTTTTATACAGTCCCAAAAAATCCATTTTCTGATGAAAAACAATGACCCCAGACCTGAGGAACTTTCTCCGAATGGTCAGTAATGGTGATTTTTTACATGTTTAATCTTTTGACTGTAAATGACTGTCGGATGTGAATCATTACTTTTGGAACTAAAAAAAGTGTGTCTAGAGTCATTTTCATGGTCGAAATTGAGCAAAATACAAGCTTCTGGGTAGGAGGAAAAGACCATCAAAATGGCAATTTTGGTCACGTGTGAGGTCTTAAAAAGTGAATATTCAACATGAGGCTTGGTACATTTGACATTTTGAATCATTTTTTGTACGGTCCAAAAAATCAATTTTTTTATGAAAAACAACTACCCTGGACTTGAGGAACATTCTCTGAAGGGTCAGTATTGGTGATTTTTTACGTGTATAATCGTTTGACTGTAAATGACTGTCATATTTGAATCATTACTTTTTTAACTAAAATACGTGTCTTTAGAGTCATTTTCATGCTCGAAATCAGACAAAATACAAGCTTTTGAGTGGGAGGAAAAGTCTATAAAAATGGCATTTTTGACCATTCAGAAGCCTTACAAAGTGATTATTCAACATGAGGCTCATTGCAATTGACATTTTGAATCAATTTTTGTACAGTTCAGAAAATCATTTTTCTGATGAAAAATGATGACCCCCAGAACTGAGGAACTTTCTCCGAATGGTCATTAACCCGTTTGCTGCATCGAACGTTCCGCGCCAGTGCGGAACGTTCTATTAAACAAGCGGGGCCGCGTCGGCCCACGGACGTGCGCAGCACTACCGAGGTAGTGCTCGTGACAGCCGTTGGCCGACAGCAGCAGCAAACGGGTTAATGGTGATTTTTTATATTTGTAATCTTTTGACTGTAAATGACTGTTGGATATAAATCATCATTTTTGGAACTAAAATATGTGTGTTTAGAGTCATTTTCAGGCTCGAAGTCAGGCAAAATACAAGCTTCTGAGTAGGAGGAAACGTCTATAAAAATGGCAATTTTGATCATTCTGAGGCCTTACAAAGTGATTATTCAACATGAGGCTCATTGCAATTGACATTTTGAATCATTTTTGTACAGTCCAAAAAATCAATTTTCTGATTAAAATCGATGACTCCGGACCTGAGGAACTTTCTCCGAATGGTCAGTAATGGTGATTTTTTTAATGTTTCATCTTTTGACTGTAAATTACTGTTGGATGAGAATCATCACCTTTAGAACTAAAATAAGTGTGTTTGAAGTGATTTTTATGCTTAAATCCAGGCAAAATAGAAGCTTCTGAGAAGGAGCAAAAACTGTATAAAAATGGCAATTTTGGTCATTGGGAGCTGTTAAAAGTGGTTAATCAACATGAGGCTCAATACAGTTGACATTTTAAATCATTTTTGTACAGTCCAAAAATCAATTTTCTGATGAAAATCGATGACCCCGGACCTGAAGTACTTTCTCCGAATGGTCAGTAATGGTAATTTTTAATGTTTAATCTTTTGACTGTAAATGACTGTTGGATATGAATCATCACTTTTGGAACGAAAATATGTGTGTTTAGAGTCATTTTCAGGATCAAAATTTAGCAAAATACAAGCTTCTGGGTAGGAGGAAAAGACCATCAAAATGGCAATTTTGGTCACTTGTGAGTACCTAAAAATTGGTTATTCAACATGAAGCTTGGTACAATTGACATTCTGTATCATTTTTTTGTATGGTCCAAAAAATCTATTTTTTTATGAAAAACAATTACCCTGGACGTGAGGAACTTTTCCGAAGGGTCAGTATTGGTGATTTGTTACTCGTTTAATCGTTTGACTGTAAATGACTGTCATATTGGAATCATCACTTTTTTAACTAAAATAAGTGTGTTTAGAGTCATTTTCATGCTCGAAATCAGGCAAAAGATAAGCTTCTGAGTCAACGAGGAACGTTTTCTGAATGGTCAGTAATGGTGCTTTTTTGAATGTTTAATCTTTTGACTGTAAATGACTGTTGGATGTGAATCATCACTTTTGGAACTAAAATATGTGTGTTTAGAGTAATTTTCAGGTGCGAAATCAAGCAAAATACAAGCTTCTGAGTGGGAAGAAAAGTCTTTAAAAATAAATTTTTTGATCATTCAGAGTCCTTAAAAAGTGATTATGCAACATGAGGCTCAATGCAATTGACCCGGGACCTGAAGTACTTTCTCCGAATGGTCAGTAATTGTAATTTTTTTAATGTTTAATCTTTTGACTGTAAATGACTGTTGGATATGAATCATCACTATGGGAACGAAAATATGTGTGTTTAGAGTCATTTTCAGGCTCAAAATTTAGCAAAATATAAGCTTCTGGGTAGGAGGAAAAGTCCATCAAAATGGCAATTTTGGTCACTTGTGAGAACCTAAAAATTGGTTATTCAACATGAAGCTTGGTACAATTGACATTCTGTAGCATTTTTGTACAGTTCAAAAAATCCATTTTCTAATTAAAATCGATGACCCCGGACCTGAGGAACTTTTTCCGAATGGTCAATAATGGTGCTTTTTTGAATGTTTAATCTTCTGAATGTAAATCACTGTTGGATGTGTATTATCACTTATAGAACTAAAATAAGTGTGTTTAGAGTCATTTTCATGCTCGAGATCCGGCAAAGTACAAGCTTCTGAGTAGGAGGAAAAGTCTATAAAAATGGCAACTTTGGTAACTCGGATGCCTTAAAAAGTGATTATTCAACTTGAGCCTCGATACAATTGACATTTTAAATTGTTTTTTATACAGTCCCAAAAAATCCATTTTCTGATGAAAGACAATGACCCCAGACCTGAGGAACTTTCTCCAAATGGTCAGTAATGGTGATTTTTTACATGTTTAATCTTTTGACTGTAAATGACTGTCGGATGTGAATCATTACTTTTGGAACTAAAAAAGTGTGTCTAGAGTCATTTTCATGCTCGAAATTGAGCAAAATACAAGCTTCTGGGTAGGAGGAAAAGACCATCAAAATGGCAATTTTGGTCACGTGTGAGGTCTTAAAAAGTGAATATTCAACATGAGGCTTGGTACATTTGACATTTTGAATCATTTTTTGTACGGTCCAAAAATCAATTTTTTATGAAAAACAACTACCCTGGACTTGAGGAACATTCTCTGAAGGGTCAGTATTGGTGATTTTTACGTGTATAATCGTTTGACTGTAAATGACTGTCATATTTGAATCATTACTTTTTAACTAAAATACGTGTCTTTAGAGTCATTTTCATGCTCGAAATCAGACAAAATACAAGCTTTTGAGTAGGAGGAAAAGTCTATAAAAATGGCATTTTTGATCATTCAGAAGCCTTAAAAAGTGATTATTCAACATGAGGCTCATTGCAATTGACATTTTGAATCATTTTTGGACAGTCTAAAAAATCAATTTTCTGATGAAAAACAATGACCCCGGAGCTGAGGAATGTTAACCGAATGGTCAGTATGGTGCTTTTTTCAATGTTTAATCTTTTGACTGTAAATGACTGTTGGATGTGAATTATCACTTTTAGAACTAAAATAAGTGTTTTTAGAGTCATTTTCATGCTCGAAATCTGGCAAAATACAACCTTCTGAGTAGGAAGAAAAGTCTATAAAATGGCAATTTTGGTTGCTCGGAGGCCTTCAAAAGTAGAATTCAACATGAGGCTCGATACAATTGTCATTTTGAATCAATTTTTGTACAGTCCAAAAAATCTTTTTTCTGATGACAAACGATGACCCCCAGAACTGAGGAACTTTCTCTGAGTTTTCATTAATGGTGATTTTTTATATTTTTAATCTTTTGACTGTAAATGACTGTTGGATATAAATCATCACGTTTGGAACTAAAATATATGTGTTTAGAGTCATTTTCAGGCTCGAAATCAGGCAAAATACAAGCTTCTGAGTGGGAGGAAAAACTCATTTTGAATCATTTTTGTACAGTCCAAAAATCTATTTTCTGATGAAAATCGATGACCCCGGACATGAAGTACTTTCTGCGAATGGTCAGTAATGGTAATTTTTAATGTTTAATCTTTTGACTGTAAATGACTGTTGGATATGAATCATCACTTTTGGAACAAAAATATGTGTGTTTAGAGTCATTTTCAGGCTCAAAATGTAGCAAAATGCAAGCTTCTGGGTAGTAGGAAACGACCATCAAAATGGCAATTTTGGTCACTTGTGAGAACTTAAAAATTGGTGATTCAACATGAGGCTTGGTACAATTGACATTCTGTATCATTTTTTGTACGGTCCAAAAAATCAATTTTCTTAGGAAAAATAATTACCCTGGACGGGAGGAACTTTCAACGAAGGGTCAGTATTGTTGATTTTTTACTTGTTTAATCGTTTGACTGTAAATGTCTGTCATAATTGAATCATCATTTTTTAACTAAAATAAGTGTGTTTAGAGTCACTTTCATGCTCGAAATCAGGCAAAAGACAAGCTTCTGAGTAGGAGGAAATGTCTATAAAAATGGCAATTTTGATAATTCAGAGGCCTTACAAAGTGTTTATTCAACATGGGGCTCATTGCAATTGACATTTTGAATCATTTTTGTACAGTCCAAAAATCAATTTTCTGATTAAAATCGATGACCCCGGACCTGAAGAACTTTCTCCGAATGGTCAGTAATGGTGATTTTTTTAATGTTTCATCTTTTGACTGTAAATTACTGTTGGATGAGAATCATCACTTTTAGAACTAAAATAAGTATGTTTGAAGTAATTTTTATGCTTAAATACGGGCAAAAAGAAGCTTCTGAGAAGGAGGAAAAACTCTATAAAAATGGCAATTTTGGTCACTGGTAGTCGTTAAAAAGTGGTTAATCAACATGAGGCTCAATACAAGTGACATTTTTAATCATTCTTGTACAGTCCAAAAAATCAATTTTCTGATGAAAATCGATGACCCTGGACCTGAGGAACTTTCTCCGAATGGTCAGGAATGCTTTTTTAATGTTTAATCTTTTGACTGTAAATGACTGTTGGATATAAATCATCACTTTTGGAACTAAAATATGTGTGTTTAGAGTCATTTAAAGGCTCAAAATCAGGCAAAATACAAGCTTCTGAGTGGGAGGAAAAGACTATAAAAATGGCAAATTAGGTCACTCGGAAGCCTTAAAAAGTAGGTATTCAACATGAGGCTAGATACAATTGGCATTTTGAATCATTTTTCTAAAGTCCAAAAAATCAATATTCTGATGACAAACGATGACCTCGGACTTAAGGAACTTTCTCCGAAGGGTCAGTAATGGTGATTATTTTAATGTTTGATCTTTTGTCTGTAAATGACTATTGGATGTGATTTTGTCAAAATTATTTTTATTCAGCATCTTAAGTCGGTACAACAATATGAATGCAGTGGGGAGTACACAACCCAGGGTCAAGACATTCAGCCATTTGTGGTCCAGTTTCACATGTCACTGGGCCCCCTACATCACCCATGCAACCCAAAGGAAAGATGTCTTTATAAACATACAACTCTGAGGATGATCCCATAAACAGGACAGAAAATAAATACAAAAAGAAACTCCCTCCCTTCAACCCTCCCTCCTTCCCTTTCCTGGTGGTGGTGGAGCTCTGCAAAAGCGTAGCGCGAATCCTGGATGTGGCGAAAAAGAGAAAGAGAATATCACAATGAGGCTGTAAAAATGGGGCAACAGCTTCTAGGGGAATGGTGCAAACTTCAGTAATCTCTCGGCGAGGTGTTTATAGTTGAAAAAGATGCATAGCCCTTAATGAGGGAGGGCATACCACTGAGGGCAGACCCCGGGCCAGGAAGGTTACGAGTGGGCCCCATTTGTATTCAAAGTTCTCAAAGTCGTCTCAAAAGATATCTGCGAGGCGTTCCATGGAGAGGATTCTCCAGAGACGGGCATGCCATAAGGAGATTGCCGGTGCAGCTGGCTTTTTCCAGGCTGCTGCAATCATAAGTTTTGCCGCCCCCAGACAAGCCCACATGATGGCCTTGTCGGCTTTTGCTTGGTGTTCCAGATCCGGGTCCCTAATGCCTAGTAGTGCCCCTTCTATGGTAGTCGGGATGGGGTAACCCAGCAGGTCTTTGATATGAGAAAGGATTTCCTCCCAGAATGGACGGATCCCAGGGCAGTCCCACCAGATGTGACGGAAATCCCCCTGCAGCCCACAACCCCAGCAGAGATCTGAGGTGTCAGGAAAGATCCGTTTGAGTTTAGTGGGGTAGAGGTACCAGTCGAAGAGGGTCTTGTAATGTGCTTCCCTCAAGGCGACTGAGTGGTTGTGCTTAGGAATGTCACCCCAGATGTGTTTCCAATCCTCATCCGAAATTTCCCTTCCCGTCACCTGCTCCCAGAAGGACATGTAGCATGCCTGGTGCGCGGATAGTGTGTTCAGTAGCATAGCATAGAGTGAGGACATAGCCCCCTTCATGGATCCCGCATTCCGTACCAGTCTTTCCACTGCTGTGAGTTCCCTGGTAGCGGCTTCCCCACATGAGGGAGAGTGGCCCAGTGCTTAAGCTGGAGGTAGTGGTAATGTTCACTGTGGGCAACCTGAAAGTCTCTCTTACAGCTCTCAAACGTCAAAATGTCATGGTTGTGGAATAAGTCTGCTAATTTTAAGCAGCCACCCTCCCTCCAACAGTCAAAGGGGCCCTCGTGCAATGCTGGTGGGAAGTCCAGGTTGAAGTGAATTGGAGTGTATGGGGAGGGGAAGGAGGTCCACCCCTCTCTCTTCGTGACTTGATCTCAAACTGCTAGTGTGGTCCGTGTGGGTGTGCTGAGGTACGCGTTTTCCAGCCTGGCGGACTTTGATTTCCACAGGACATCCCAGATTGTGCGCCCCACAATTACCCTGTCCATGTGGAGCCAGTGTTTGTCGGATTCTCTAGCAGACCATTCTGTCATCACCCGCAATTGTGCCACCTGATAGTATAGCTGGAAGTCCGGTAAGGCCACCCCCCAACCTTCTTTGGGCACCGTAGGACATGGAAGGGAAGGCGTGCTCTCCCCCACCAGATTAATTTAGTAACCAGTGATCGCAGGCGAGGTAGGAGATCTCGGTCAAGTGCGATTGGGAGCGCCAGGAATAAATATAGGAGTTTTGGCAGGACCGTCATTTTGACCGCGTTGATCCGACCAAGCCAGGAGATATAGAGAGGCTTCCATCTTTTAAAATTAAAATCGTGTTTAAGCTGATCTTCTAACGGAGGGTTGTTTGCCTTGTAAAGGTCCCCGATTTTGGGCATAAGATGTACGCCAATATAGAGAAGGGAGTGTTTGGCCCAGTGAAGAGACGTTTGACTCCGCAATCTCGTTGCTTCAGCTTCAGAAAGTGTAAGATTTAGTATGGAGGATTTGGATAGGTTAACTTTAAAACCCGAGACCAGCTCAAAATTGCGCAGTTCTTCCTGAACTGCTCGTAGTGAGGAGTCCGGCTCCAAGAGTGTGAGAAGGATGTTGTCCGCAAAAAGGGATGCTTTAATGTCTGTGCCTCCAAACCGTATACCCCGGACTTCCTCGTTGGCTCAGAATTGTGCGGCCAAGGGTTCGATACTGAGGGCAAATAAAAGGGGGGAGAGCGGGCAGCCCTGTCGCGTACCCCTGCTGAGGGCAAAGGGGAGGGTCTTGTAACCATTAACTAGAACCCGCGATTGGGGAAGGTGATAGTTGGCCCTGACCATGTTAAAGAACCACTCCCCAAAGCCAAATTTCCGCATAGTTAGGAAAAGAAACGACCAATCCACCCTGTCAAAGGCCTTTTCGGCGTCTAGGCCCACTAAAATTGCGGGGATTTTGAATTTTTTCTCTACAAGATATATAGTGCGCCGAATGTTGTCATGTGTTTGACGACCTTTTATAAGACCTGATTGATCAGGGTGGATTAGCGTGGGCATTAAGTCTTCCAGTCTGGCGGCCAAGATCGCGGAGTACAGCTTTGCATCAAGATTGAGGAGGTCTATGGGCCTATAGGACGCACAGATCTGAGGGTCTTTCCCTGGCTTCGGGATGACAGAAATCACCGCTTCGTCCATTGAGGGCGATACTCTAGCGTCCGTCGCTATAGCATTGAACAGTTCGGTTAGGTGTGGGATGATCTCGGTTGCATAGCCTTTGTAAAACTGTGCTGTCAGGCCGTCAGGCCCTGGGGCTTTGTACATTTTGAGTTTAGCAATAGCCTGCCTAACCTCTTCAGATGTAATGGGAGCATCAAGCGGCTCCGCGGTCACCGAGGAGAGGCGAGGGAGGTCCACTGAGTCGAGATATTGCTGTTGAAGGATGATGTCAGGAGGGGTGCCTCGATAAAGTTCTCCATAGAATGTGCTGAAGATATTAGCTTTAACATCGTCTGCGAGTGTAAGGTGACCCGCTGCATCTCTGATACCCCCAATATACTCGCGTTCCCGCTTCTCCCGTAACGGTCGCGCTAAATGAGTCCCCACTTTGTCACCCTGGGAATATGATGTCTGTCGCAGTTTAAGCAGCGTGTATTCGGCTCTATTATTGTAAATGGCCCGCAATTTGCCCCTTAGCGCGGTGAGTTGTCACTGTAGCGCCTTGGTGGGTGTTGCCTTGTGTGATTTTTCCACGGTCGCTAGTTCACCCTCTAGTGTGAGGACTTAAAAAGTGCTTAAATTCGGGCAAAATACAAGCTTCTGAGTAGGAGGAAAAACTCTATAAAAATGGCAATTTTGGTCACTGGACTTGTATAAATCATCACTTTTGGAACTAAAATATGTGTGTTTAGAGTCATTTAAAGGCTCGAAATCAGGCAAAATACAAGCTTCTGAGTGGGAGGAAAAGTCTATAAAATTGGCAAATTTGGTCACTCGGAAGCCTTAAAAAGTAGGTATTCAACATGAGGCTAGATACAATTGGCATTTTTAATCATTTTTCTACAGTCCAAAAAATCAATTTTCTGATGACAAACGGTGACCTCGGACCTAAGGAAATTTCTCCGAAGGGTCAGTAATGGTGATTATTTTAATGTTTGATCTTTTGACTGTAAATGAATATTAGATGTGAAACATCACTTTTGGAACTAAATTTCATGCTCGAAATTGAGCAAAATACAAGCTTCTGGGTAGGAGGAAAAGACCATCAAAATGGCAATTTTGGTCACGTGTGAGAACTTAAAAAGTGATTATTCAACATGAGGCTTGGTGCATTTGACATTCTGAATCATTTTTTGTACGGTCCAAAAAAATCAATTTTCTTATGAAAAACAATTACCCTGGACTTGAGGAACTTTCTCTGAAGGGTCAGTATTGGTGATTTTTTTACTTGCTTAATCATTTGACTGTAAATGACTGTCATATTTGAATCATCACTTTTTTAACTAAAATAAGTGTGTTTAGAGTCATTTTCATGCTCGAAATCAGGCAAAAGACAAGCTTCTGAGTAGGAGGAAACGTGTATAAAAAAGGCAATTTTGATCATTCAGAGGCCTTACAAAGTGAATATTCAACATGAGGCTCATTGCAATTGACATTTTAAATTATTTTTGTACAGTCCAAAAAATCAATTCTCTGATTAAAATCGATGATTCCGGACCTGAGGAACTTTCTCCGAATGGTCAGTAATGGTGATTTTTTAATGTTTCATCTTTTGACTGTAAATTACTGTTGGATGAGAATCATCACTTTTAGAACTAAAATAAGTATGTTTAAAGCAATTTTCATGCTTAAATTCGGGCAAAATAAAAAGCTTCTGAGTAGGAAGAAAAACTCTATAAAAATGGCAATTTTGGTCACTGGGAGTCGTTAAAAGTGCTTAATCAACATGAGGCTCAATACAATTGACTTTTTTGTTGTAAATCTTTTATTAAACCTTGACATGTTCATACATACAAAGAGCAACTCAATAGTCGCTTCAATCTTTTTTTACATTTAAATGCGCTATACATGTTGGCCATTGAAGTCCCCATTCTTAAACCATACAAACTTTCCCCACCTCCCTTTCAGAGACCCCGGTGTACCCTCCATGCTTCCCAGATTTTCTCTCCTTTCTTGGGGCACCCTCTACTTTTGTAGATCACTGTCTTGGCTTGGTAGCACCAATCAAGGTCATTTTCCCATTCCTCCAAGGTGGGGGTGGATGTAGCCCCCCACTTCCTAGCTATATTACGCTTGGCTACTATTGATGCCAATCCCAGCCAAGTCCTCACATGTCTAGACCAGTCCTCATTTGCCTCCATAATCAGGAGGAACCATTTGGGGTCCAGCGGAACCTCCAGTCCCACCACCTCCGACATTACCCGAGCAACCCTTCTCCAAAATTCACGAATGTTCGGGCACTCCCACAGGAGGGGATAAAAGGATCCCTCCAACCCACATCCTCTATGGCAACTCGTGTCAGTACACCTGCCCATTCTAGAAAGCACTGACCTGGGGTAATACACTCTATGTAAAAGTTTTAACTGGACGCGTCTAAATCCGGCCCTGATCGCCACTTCCCTCGGACCTTGAAGTACTTCCACCCATTGCTCATCCTCTAAGGTGCCAACATCTTGTTCCCATGTTAGTCTGAGAGGGGCCGTGGGATCTGGAGCATTGTTGATTATTTTTTTATAAAATATGGAAATTGTCTTGTCTCGTATCTGGTCTGTGAGTACTCGGTCTTCTAACGGGCTGGCCTCTATTACTGTCTCTCCTTCCCTGATATGTTTCCTAAGCGCATGGCCTAGTCGCAAGTATCATAGCCATTCCCCTTGACCCATCGAATAATCCTGCTGTAGCTCTTTGAAAGTGATATATGCTCCCCCTCTCCAGACTTCTCCTAATATCTCTATTCCTAGCAGTTCCCATTTAGCAAAGCCTGTTAAATTGCCTACATTCTTCAGAAAGTCCCCAGCCCAGAGAGGAGTCATCCCCGAAAGTTTCTTGTCCCACCCCAGGTATTTTGTGGTGGCCTTCCACACTTTCACCACCGTCTGCGTGTGGGGCGGAAGGAGTCTATACACTCGCGTAGCATACAGAACTGCGCGTGGTCCTTGGAATTGCATGGCCACTCTGTCTACTCTGTAGGCTGGCTCCAAACGCTCCCCAAACATCCAGCCGATCACATTCACCAGTTGAGCAGCCCAATATTAGCCTCAGATATCCGGCACCGCCAAACCTCCATCAAAAACTCCCCTTCGAAGTTTACACAAAGCAATACATGGGGCAGCCCCACTCCACACCAACGCCCTGATTTCTGACTCCACTCTCTTGAAGTACCCTGGGGACACCTCGAACGGTGTATTCTGTAACACATATAACAGGCGGGGAAGCGCCATCATTTTAAACAGGGCCGCGCGGCCCATCAATGTCAGCTGTAGCGTTCGCCAGTGCTTGGCATCAGTAATAAACCTATCCAATTGTCGCCCCAGATTTTGTTTGTAAAACTCCCTCGGATCGCGCGTAACATAAACTCCTAAATACTTGAAATTGCTTTCGGTCACTGGAACCGAGCATCTAGAGGTCAGGGCTGGAGGTCCCCCAGCCAAAGGGAATAGTACAGATTTATCCCAATTTATACGGTACCTCGAGTATTCTCCAAATATGCGAAAGATCTGCAATATGCGGTCCACTGACTGTCTCGACCTCCTCACGCATAACAATATGTCATCCGCAGAGAGAGATATGCGATCTTCCCACTCTCCCCCAATTGGAATTCCCCATATCAGTGGGTCTTGCCGGACCCACGCCGCAAGCGGCTCGAGGGCTAAAGCAAACAAAATAGGGGAGAGCGGGCAGCCCTGTCTGGTACCCCTACGTAAAGCAAAGGCCAAAATTGACATTTTTTATCATTTTTGTACAGTCCAAAAAATCCATTTTCTGATGAAAATCGATGACCCCGGACCTGAGGTACTTTCACCGAATGGTCAGTAATGCTAATTTTTTTATTGTTTAAACTTTTGACTGTAAATAACTGTTGGATATAAATCATCGCTATTGGAACTAAAATATGTGTGTTTAGAGTCATTTTCAGGCTCGAAATTAGAGAAAAAACAAGCTTCTGAGTGGGAGGAAAAGTCTATAAAAATGACAATTTTGGTCACTCGGAGGCCTTAAAAAGTAGGTATTCAACATGAGGCTAGATACAATTGGCATTTTGAATCATTCTTCTACAGTCCAAAAAATCAATTTCCTGATCACAAACGGTGACCCCGGACATAAGGAACTTTCTCCGAAGGATCAGTAATGGTGATTATTTTAATGTTTGATCTTTTGACTTTAATGACTATTGGATGTGAAACATCTGGAACTAAACTAAAATAAGTGTATTTAGAGTCATTTTCAAGCGCGAAATCAAGCAATATACAGGCATCTGAATAGGAAGAAAAGTCTATATAAATGGCAATTTTGATCACTTGGAGGCACTGAAAAGTAGTTATTCAACATGAGGCTTTATGAAATTGACATTTTAAATAATTTTTAGTAAAGTCCATAAAATCAATTATCTGATGAAAAACGATGAGCCCGGACCTGAGGAACTTTCCTCGAAGGGTCAGTAATGGTGATTTTTTAATTGTTTAATCTTTTGACTGTAAATGACTGTCGAATGTCAATCATCACTTTTGGAACTAAAATGTGTGTTTAGAGTCATTTTCATGCTCAAGAACGGACAAAATACAAGCTTCTGAGTAGGAGGACAAGTCTATAAAAAAGGCAATTTTGGTCACGCGGAGGCCTTAATTAGTAGTTATTCAACATGAGGCTTGATACAATTGACATTTTGAATCAATATTGTACAGTCCAAAAAATCCATTTTCTGATGAAAAACGATGACCCCGGAGCTGAGGAATGTTCTCCGAATGGTCAGTATGATGCTTTTTGAATGTTTAATCTTTTGACTGTAAATGACTGTTGGATGTGAATTATCACTTTTATAACTAAAATTGGTGTGTAGAGAGTCATTTTCATGCTCGAGATCATGCAAAGTACAAGCTTCTGAGTAGGAGGAAAAGTCTATAAAATGGCAATTTTGGTAACTCGGAGGCCTTAAAAAGTAATGTTTCAACTTGAGGCTCGATACAATTGACATTTTGAATTGTTTTTATACAGTCCAAAAAAATCCATTTTCTGATGAAAAACGATGACCCAGGACCTGAGAAACTTTCTCCAAATGGTCAGTAATGGTGATTTTTTACATGTTTAATCTTTTGACTGTAAATGACTGTCCGATGTGAATCATTACTATTGGAACTAAAAAAAGTGTGTTTAGAGTCATTTTCATTCTCTAAATTGAGGAAAAGACAAGCTTCTGAGTAGGATGAAACATCTATAATAATGGCAATTTTGATCATTCAGAGGCCTTACAAAGTGATTATTCAACATGAGGCTCATTGCAATTGACATTTTGAATAATTTTTGTACAGTCCAAAAATCTATTTTCTGATGAAAAACGATGACGCCGGACCTGCGGAACGTTCTCCTGATGGTCAGTATGGTACTTTTTTGAATGTTTAATCTTGTGACTGTAAATGACCGTTGGATGTGAATTATCAGTTTTAGAACTAAAATAGGTGTGTTTAGAGTCATTTTCATGCACGAAACCTGGCAAAATACAAGCTTTCGAGTAGGAGAAAAAGTGTATAAAAATGGCAATTTTGGTTGCTCAGTGGCATTCAAAAGTAGTTATTCAACATGACGCTCGATACAATTGTCATTTTGAATCAATTTTTGTACAGTCTAAAAAATCAATTTTCTGATGAAAAACGATGACCCCGGAACTGAGGAACGTTAACCGAATGGTCAGAATGGTGCTTTTTTTAATGTTTACTGTTTTGACTGTAAATGACTGTTGGATGTGAATTATCACTTTTAGAACTAAAATAAATGTGTCTAGAGTCATTTTCAGGCTCGAAATCAGACAAAATACAAGCTTTTGAGTGGGAGGAAAAGTCTATAAAAATGGCATTTTTGACCATTCAGAAGCCTTAAAAAGTGATTATTCAACATGAGGCTCATTGCAATTGACATTTTGAATCATTTTTGTACAGTCAAAAATACATTTTCTGATGAAAAACGATGACCCCGGAGCTGAGGAACGTTAACCGATTGGTCAGTATGGTGCTTTTTTGAATGCTTAATCTTGTGACTGTAAATGACCGTTGGATGTGAATTATCACTTTTAGAACCAAAATAGGTGTGTTTAGAGTCATGTTCATGCACGAAATCTGGCAAAATACATGCTTTTGAGTAGGAGGAAAAGTCTATAAAAATGGCAATTTTGGTTGCTCGGAGGCCTTCAAAAGTAGTTATTCAACATGAGGCTCAATACAATTGTCATTTTGAATCAATTTTTGTACAGTCTATAAAATCCATTTTCTGATGAAAAACGACCCCGGAGCTGAGGAACGTTAAAAGAATGGTCAGTATGGTGCTTTTTGAATGTTTAATGTTCTGACTGTAAATGACTGTTGGATGTGAATTATCACTTTTAGAACTAAAATAAGTGTGTTTAGAGTCATTTTCAGGCTCGAAATGAGACAAAAAACAAGCTTTTGAGTGGGAGGAAAAGTCTATAAAAATGGCATTTTTGATCATTCAGAAGCCTTAAAAAGTGATTATTCAACATGATGCTCATTGTAATTGACATTTTGAATCATTTTTGTACAGTCTATAAAATCAATTTTCTGATGAAAAACGATGACCCTGGAGCTGAGGAACGTTAAAAGAATGGTCAGTAGGGTGCTTTTTTGAATGTTTAATCTTTTGACTGTAAATGACTGTTGGATGTGAATTATCACTTTTAGAACTAAAATAAGTGTGTTAGAGTCATTTTCATGCTCGAAATCTGGCAAAATACAAGCTTCTGAGTAGGAGGAAAAGTCTATAAAAATGGCAATTTTGGTTGCTCGGAGGCCTTCAAAAGTAGTATTCAAAATGAGGCTTGATACAATTGTCATTTTGAATCAATTTTTGTACAGTCAAAAAAATCATTTATCTTCTAAAAAATGATGACCCCAGAACTGAGGAACTTTCCCCAAATGGTCATTAATGGTGATTTTTTAGATTTTTAATATTTTGACTGTAAATGACTGTTGGATATAAATCATCATTTTTGGAACTAAAATATGTGTGTTTAGAGTCATTTTCAGGCTTGAAATCAGGCAAAATACAACCTTCTGAGTAGGAGGAAACGTCTATAAAAATGGCAATTTTGATCATTCAGAGGCCTTACAAAGTGTTTATTCAACTTGAGGCTCATTGCAATTGACATTTTGAATCATTTTTGTACAGTCCAAAAAATCAGTTTTCTGATGAAAAACGATGACCCCGGACCTGAGGAACTTTCTCCGAATGGTCAGTAATGGTGATTTTTTTAATGTTTCATCTTTTGACTGTAAATTACTGTTGGATGAGAATCATCACTTTTAGAACTAAAATAAGTATGTTTGAAGTCATTTTTATGCTTAAATTCGGGCATAAAAGAAGCTTCTGAGAAGGAGGAAAAGACCATCAAAATGGCAATTTTGGTCACTGTGAGAACTTAAAAATTGGTTATTCAACATGAAGCTTGGTACAATTGACATTCTGTATCATTTTTTGTATGGTCCAAAAAATCTATTTTCTTATGAAAAACAATTACCCTGGACGTGAGGAATTTTCTCTGAAGGGCCAGTATTGGTGATTTTTTACTTGTTTAATCGATTGACTGTAAATACTGTCATATTGGAATCATCACGTTTTTAACTAAAATAAGTGTGTTTAGAGTCATTTTCATGCTCAAAATCAGGCAAAAGATAAGCTTTTGAGTCATCGAGGAATGTTTTCCGAATGGTGAGTAATGGTGCTTTTATGAATGTTTAATTTTTTGACTGTAAATGACTGTTGGATGTGAATCATCACTTTTGGAACTAAAATATGTGTGTTTAGAGTAATTTTCAGGTGCGAAATCAAGCAAAGTACAAGCTTCTGAGTGGGAAGAAAAGTCTTTAAAAATTGCATTTTTGATCATTCAGAGTCCCTAAAAAGTGATTATGCAACATGAGGCTCAATGCAATTGACATTTTAAATTATTTTTGTACAGTTCAAAAATCCATTTTCTGATTAAAATCGATGACCCCGGACCTGAGCAACGTTTTCTGAATGGTCAATAATGGTGCTTTTTTGAATGTTTAATCTTTTGAATGTAAATCATTGTTGGATGTGTATTATCACTTTTAGAACTAAAATAAGTGTGTTTAGAGTCATTTTCATGCTCGAGATCAGGCAAAATACAAGCTTCTGAGTATGAGGAAATGTCTATAAAAATGGCAATTTTGGTAACTCGGAGGCCTTAAATAGTGATTATTCAACTTGAGGCTCGATACAATTGACATTTTGAAATGTTTTTTATACAGTCCCAAAAAATCCATTTTCTGATGAAAAACGATGACCCCAGACCTGAGGAACTTTCTCCAAATGGTCAGTAATGGTGATTTTTTACATGTTTAATCTTTTGACTGTAAATGACTTATGGAACTAAAAAAAGTGTGTTTAGAGTCCTTTTCATGCTCTAAATTGGGCGAAAGACAAGCTTCTGAGTAGGAGGAAACGTCTATAAAAATGGCAATTTTGATCATTCATAGGCCTTACAAAGTAAATATTCAACATGAGGCTCATTGCAATTGACATTTTGAATCATTTTTGTGCAGTCCAAATAATACATTTTCTGATTAAAATTGATGACCCCGGACCTGAGGAACGTTCTCTGAATGGTCAGTATGATGCTTTTTTGAATGTTTAATCTTTTGACTGTAAATGACTGTTGGATATAAATCATCACTCTTGGAACTAAAATATGTGTGCTTAGAGTCATTTTCAGGCTCGAAATCAGGCAAAATAGAAGCTTCTGAGTGGGAGGAAAAGTCAATAAAAATGTCAATTTTGGTCACTCGGAGGCCTTAAAAAGTAGGTATTCAACATGAAACTAGATATAATTGGCATTTTGAATCATTTTTCTACAGTCCAAAAAAATCAATTTTCTGATGACAAACGGTGACCCCCGGACCTAAGGAACTGTCTCCGAAGGGTCAGTAATGGTGATTATTTTAATGTTTGATCTTTTGACTGTAAATGACTATTGGATGTGAAACATCACTTTTGGAACTAAAATAAGTGTGTTTAGAGTCATTTTCATGCTCGAAATTGAGCAAAATACAAGCTTCTGGCTAGGAGGAAAAGACCATCAAAATGGCAATTTTGGTCACATGTGAGGACTTAAAAAGTGATTGGCACATTTGACATTCTGAATCATTCTTTGTACGGTCCAAAATATCCATTTTCTTATGAAAAACAATTACCCTGGACTTGAGGAACTTTCTCCGCAGGGTCAATATTGGTTATTTTTTACTTGTTTAATCGTTTGACTGTAAATGACTGTCATATTTGAATCATCACTTTTTTAACTAAAATAAGTGTGGTTCAGTCATTTTCATGCTCGAAATCAGGCAAAAGACAAGCTTCTGAGTAGGAGGAACGTCTATAAAACCAACAATTTTGATATTCAGAGGCCTTATTAAGTGATTATTTAGCATGAGGCTCATTGCAATTGACATTTTGAATTATTTTTGTACAGTCCAAAAAATCAATTTTCTGATTAAAATCGATGACCCCGGACCTGAGGAACTTTCTCCGAATGGTCAGTAATGGTGATTTATTTAATATTTCATCTTTTGACTGCAAATTACTGTTGGATGAGAATCATCACTTTTAGAACAAAAATAAGTATGTATAAAGTCATTTTCATGCTTAAATTCGGGCAAAATTCAAGCTTCTGAGTAGGAAGAAAAACTCTATAAAAATGGCAATTTTGGTCACTGGGAGTTGTTAAAAAGTGTTTAATCAACATGAGGCTCAATACAATTGACATTTTTAATCATTTTTGTGAAGTCCAAAAATCAATTTTCTGATGAAATTCGATGACCACAGACCTGAGGAACTTTCTCCGAATGGTCAGTAATGGTGATTTTTATATTTTTATCTTTTCACTGTAAATGACTGTTGGATATAAATCATCACTTTTGGAATTAAAATATTTGTGTTTAGAGTCATTTAAAGGCTCGAAATCAGGCAAAATACAACCTTATTAGTGGGAGGAAAAGTCTATAAAAATGGCAAATTTGGTCACTCGGAAACCTTAAAAAGTAGGTATTCAACATGAGGCTAGATAAAATGGGCATTTTGAATCATTTTTCTACAGTCCAAAAATCTATTTTCTGATGACAAACGGTGACCTCGGACCTAACGAACTTTCTCCAAAGGGTCAGTAATGGTGATTATTTTAATGTTTGATTTTTTGACTGTAAATGACTATTGGATGTCAAACATCACTTTTGGAACTAAAATAAGTATGTTTAGAGTCATTTTCATGCAGAAAATTGAGCAAAATACAAGCTTCTGGGTAGGAGGAAAAGACCATCAAAATGGCAATTTTGGTCACGTGTGAGGTCTTAAAAAGTGAATATTCAACATGAGGCTTGGTACATTTGACATTTTGAATCATTTTTGTGCGGTCCAAAAAATCAATTTTCTGATTAAAATCGATGACCCCGGACCTGAGGATATTTCTCCGAATGGTCAGTAACGGTGATTTTTTTAATGTTTCATCTTTTGACTGTAAATTACTGTTGGATGAGAATCATCACTTTTAGAACTAAAATAAGCATGTTTAAAGTCATTTACATGCTCGAGATCAGGCAAAGTACAAGCTTCTGAGTATGAGGAAATGTCTATAAAAATGGCAATTTTGGTAACTCGGAGGCCTTAAATAGTGATTATTCAACTTGAGGCTCGATACAATTGACATTTTGAATAATTTTTTTTACAGCCCAAAAAATCCATTTTCTGATGAAAATCGATGACCTGGACCTGAGGATCTTTCTCCGAATGGTCAGTAATGGTGATTTTTTACATGTTTAATCTTTTGACTGTAAATGACTGTCATATGTGAATCATTACTTATGGAACTAAAAAAAGTGTGTTTAGAGTACTTTTCATGCTCTAAATCGGGCGAAAGACAAGCTTCTGAGTAGGAGGAAACGTCTATAAAAATGGCAATTTTGATCATTCATAGGCCTTACAAAGTAAATATTCAACATGAGGCTCATTGCAATTGACATTTTGAATCATTTTTGTGCAGTCCAAATAATACATTTTCTGATTAAAATTGATGACCCCGGACCTGAGGAACGTTCTCTGAATGGTCAGTATGATGCTTTTTTGAATGTTTAATCTTTTGACTGTAAATGACTGTTGGATGTGAATTATCACTTTTATAACTAAAATAGATGTGTTTAGAGTCATTTTCATGCTCGAGATCAGGCAAAGTACAAGCTTCTGAGTAGGAGGAAAAGTCTATAAAAATGGCAATTTTGGTAACTCGGAGGCCTTAAAATGTGATTATTCAACTTGAGGCTAGATACAATTGGCATTTTGAATCATTTTTCTACAGTCCAAAAAATCTATTTTCTGATGACAAACGGTGACCTCGGACCTAACGAACTTTCTCCAAAGGGTCAGTAATGGTGATTATTTTAATGTTTGATTTTTTGACTGTAAATGACTATTGGATGTCAAACATCACTTTTGGAACTAAAATAAGTATGTTTAGAGTCATTTTCTTGCAGGAAATTGAGCAAAATACAAGCTTCTGGGTAGGAGGAAAAGACCATCAAAATGGCAATTTTGGTCACGTGTGAGGTCTTAAAAAGTGAATATTCAACATGAGGCTTGGTACATTTGACATTTTGAATCATTTTTGTGCGGTCCAAAAAAATCAATTTTCTGATTAAAATCGATGACCCCGGACCTGAGGATATTTCTCCGAATGGTCAGTAACAGTGATTTTTTTAATGTTTCATCTTTTGACTGTAAATTACTGTTGGATGAGAATCATCACTTTTAGAACTAAAATAAGCATGTTTAAAGTCATTTTCATGCTTAAATTCGGGCAAAATACAAGCTTATGAGTAGGAGGAAAAACTCTAAAAAATGACAATTTTGGTCACTGGGAGTCGATAAAAAGTGGTTAATCAACATGCGGCTCAATACAATTGACATTTTTAATCATTTTTGTACAGTCCAAAAACCATTTTCTCATGAAAATCGATGACCGCGGACCTGAGGAACTTTCTCCGAATGGTCAGTAATGCTAATTGTTTTAATGTTTAATCTTTTGACTGTAAATGACTGTTGGATATAAATCATCACTCTTGGAACTAAAATATGTGTGCTTAGAGTCATTTTCAGGCTCGAAATCAGGCAAAATAGAAGCTTCTGAGTGGGAGGAAAAGTCAATAAAAATGTCAATTTTGGTCACTCGGAGGCCTTAAAAAGTAGGTATTCAACATGAAACTAGATATAATTGGCATTTTGAATCATTTTTCTACAGTCCAAAAATCAATTTTCTGATGACAAACGGTGACCCCGGACCTAAGGAACTGTCTCCGAAGGGTCAGTAATGGTGATTATTTTAATGTTTGATCTTTTGACTGTAAATGACTATTGGATGTGAAACATCACTTTTGGAACTAAAATAAGTGTGTTTAGAGTCATTTTCATGCTCGAAATTGAGCAAAATACAAGATTCTGGCTAGGAGGAAAAGACCATCAAAATGGCAATTTTGGTCACATGTGAGGACTTAAAAAGTGATTATTCAACTTGAGGCTTGGAACATTTGACATTCTGAATCATTCTTTGTACGGTCCAAAATATCAATTTTCTTATGAAAAACAATTACCCTGGACTTGAGGAACTTTCTCCGCAGGGTCAATATTGGTTATTTTTTACTTGTTTAATCGTTTGACTGTAAATGACTGTCATATTTGAATCATCACTTTTTTAACTAAAATAAGTGTGGTTAAGTCATTTTCATGCTCGAAATCAGGCAAAAGACAAGCTTCTGAGTAGGAGGAACGTCTATAAAACTAGCAATTTTGATCATTCAGAGGCCTTATTAAGTGATTATTTAGCATGAGGCTCATTGCAATTGACATTTTGAATTATTTTTGTACGGTCCAAAAAATCAATTTTCTGATTAAAATCGATGACCCCGGACCTGAGGAACTTTCTCCGAATGGTCAGTAAAGGTGATTTATTTAATGTTTCATCTTTTGACTGCAAATTACTGTTGGATGAGAATCATCACTTTTAGAACAAAAATAAGTATGTATAAAGTCATTTTCATGCTTAAATCCGGGCAAAATTCAAGCTTCTGAGTAGGAAGAAAAACTCTATAAAAATGGCAATTTTGGTCACTGGGAGTTGTTAAAAAGTGTTTAATCAACATGAGGCTCAATACAATTGACATTTTTAATCATTTTTGTGAAGTCCTAAAAATCAATTTTCTGATGAAATTCGATGACCACACACCTGAGGAACTTTCTCCGAATGGTCAGTAATGGTGATTTTTTATATTTTTTATCTTTTCACTGTAAATGACTGTTGGATATAAATCATCACTTTTGGAATTAAAATATTTGTGTTTAGAGTCATTTAAAGGCTCGAAATCAGGCAAAATACAACCTTATGAGTGGGAGGAAAAGTCTATAAAAATGGCAAATTTGGTCACTCTGAAACCTTAAAAAGTAGGTATTCAACATGAGGCTAGATAAAATGGGCATTTTGAATCATTTTTCTACAGTCCAAAAAATCAATTTTCTGATGACAAACGGTGACCTCGGACCTAAGGAACTTTCTCCAAAGGGTCAGTAATGGTGAATATTTTAATGTTTGAATTTTTGACTGTAAATGACTATTGGATGTGAAACATCTCTGAACTCAAATAAGTATGTTTAGAGTCATTTTCATGCTCGAAATCAGGCAAAGTACAAGCTTCTGAGTAGGAGGAAAAGTCTATAAAAATGGCAATTTTGGTAACTCGGAGGCCTTAAAATGTGATTATTCAACTTGAGGCTAGATACAATTGGCATTTTGAATCATTTTTCTACAGTCCAAAAAAATCTATTTTCTGATGACAAACGGTGACCTCGGACCTAACGAACTTTCTCCAAAGAGTCAGTAATGGTGATTATTTTAATGTTTGATTTTTTGACTGTAAATGACTATTGGATGTCAAACATCACTTTTGGAACTAAAATAAGTATGTTTAGAGTCATTTTCATGCAGGAAATTGAGCAAAATACAAGCTTCTGGGTAGGAGGAAAAGACCTTCAAAATGGCAATTTTGGTCACGTGTGAGGTCTTAAAAAGTGAATATTCAACTTGAGGCTTGGTACATTTGACATTTTGAATCATTTTTGTGCGGTCCAAAAATCAATTTTCTGATTAAAATCGATGACCCCGGACCTGAGGATATTTCTCCGAATGGTCAGTAACGGTGATTTTTTTAATGTTTCATCTTTTGACTGTAAATTACTGTTGGATGAGAATCATCACTTTTAGAACTAAAATAAGCATGTTTAAAGTCATTTACATGCTCGAGATCAGGCAAAGTACAAGCTTCTGAGTATGAGGAAATGTCTATAAAAATGGCAATTTTGGTAACTCGGAGCCCTTAAATAGTGATTATTCAACTTGAGGCTCGATACAATTGACATTTTGAAATGTTTTTATACAGTCCCAAAAATCCATTTTCTGATGAAAAACGATGACCCCAGACCTGAGGAACTTTCTCCAAATGGTCAGTAATGGTGATTTTTTACATGATTAATCTTTTGACTATAAATGACTGTCGGATGTGAATCTTTACATTTGGAACTAAAAAAAGTGTATTTAGAGTCATTTTCATGCTCTAAATCGGGCAAAAGACAAGCTTCTGAGTAGGAGGAAACGTCTATAAAAATGGCAATTTTGATCATTCATAGGCCTTACAAAGTAAATATTCAACATGAGGCTCATTGCAATTGACATTTTGAATCATTTTTGTGCAGTCCAAATAATACATTTTCTGATTAAAATTGATGACCCCGGACCTGAGGAACGTTCTCTGAATGGTCAGTATGATGCTTTTTTGAATGTTTAATCTTTTGACTGTAAATGACTGTTGGATGTGAATTATCACTTTTATAACTAAAATAGATGTGTTTAGAGTCATTTTCATGCTCGAGATCAGGCAATGTACAAGCTTCTGAGTAGGAGGAAAAGTCTATAAAAATGGCAATTTTGGTAACTCGGAGGCCTTAAAATGTGATTATTCAACTTGAGGCTAGATACAATTGGCATTTTGAATCATTTTTCTACAGTCCAAAAAATCTATTTTCTGATGACAAACGGTGACCTCGGACCTAACGAACTTTCTCCAAAGGGTCAGTAATGGTGATTATTTTAATGTTTGATTTTTTGACTGTAAATGACTATTGGATGTCAAAGTATGTTTAGAGTCATTTTCATGCAGGAAATTGAGCAAAATATAAGCTTCTGGGTAGGAGGAAAAGACCATCAAAATGGCAATTTTGGTCACGTGTGAGGTCTTAAAAAGTGAATATTCAACATGAGGCTTGGTACATTTCACATTTTGAATCCTTTTTGTGCGGTCCAAAAAATCAATTTTCTGATTAAAATCGATGACCCTGGACCTGAGGATATTTCTCCGAATGGTCAGTAACGGTGATTTTTTTAATGTTTCATCTTTTGACTGTAAATTACTGTTGGATGAGAATCATCACTTTTAGAACTAAAATAAGCATGTTTAAAGTCATTTTCATGCTTAAATTCGGGCAAAATACAAGCTTATGAGTAGGAGGAAAAACTCTAAAAAATGACAATTTTGGTCACTGGGAGTCGATAAAAGTGGTTAATCAACATGCGGCTCAATACAATTGACATTTTTAATCATTTTTGTACAGTCCAAAAATCAATTTTCTCATGAAAATCGATGACCCCGGACCTGAGGAACTTTCTCCGAATGGTCAGTAATGCTAATTGTTTTAATGTTTAATCTTTTGACTGTAAATGACTGTTGGATATAAATCATCACTCTTGGAACTAAAATATGTGTGCTTAGAGTCATTTTCAGGCTCGAAATCAGGCAAAATAGAAGCTTCTGAGTGGGAGGAAAAGTCAATAAAAATGTCAATTTTGGTCACTCGGAGGCCTTAAAAAGTAGGTATTCAACATGAAACTAGATATAATTGGCATTTTGAATCATTTTTCTACAGTCCAAAAAATCAATTTTCTGATGACAAACGGTGACCCCGGACCTAAGGAACTGTCTCCGAAGGGTCAGTAATGGTGATTATTTTAATGTTTGATCTTTTGACTGTAAATGACTATTGGATGTGAAACATCACTTTTGGAACTAAAATAAGTGTGTTTAGAGTCATTTTCATGCTCGAAATTGAGCAAAATATAAGCTTCTGGCTAGGAGGAAAAGACCATCAAAATGGCAATTTTGGTCACATGTGAGGACTTAAAAAGTGATTGGCACATTTGACATTCTGAATCATTCTTTGTACGGTCCAAAATATCCATTTTCTTATGAAAAACAATTACCCTGGACTTGAGGAACTTTCTCCGCAGGGTCAATATTGGTTATTTTTTACTTGTTTAATCGTTTGACTGTAAATGACTGTCATATTTGAATCATCACTTTTTTAACTAAAATAAGTGTGGTTCAGTCATTTTCTTGCTCGAAATCAGGCAAAAGACAAGCTTCTGAGTAGGAGGAACGTCTATAAAACCAACAATTTTGATCATTCAGAGGCCTTATTAAGTGATTATTTAGCATGAGGCTCATTGCAATTGACATTTTGAATTATTTTTGTACAGTCCAAAAATCAATTTTCTGATTAAAATCGATGACCCCGGACCTGAGGAACTTTCTCCGAATGGTCAGTAATGGTGATTTATTTAATATTTCATCTTTTGACTGCAAATTACTGTTGGATGAGAATCATCACTTTTAGAACAAAAATAAGTATGTATAAAGTCATTTTCATGCTTAAATTCGGGCAAAATTCAAGCTTCTGAGTAAGAAGAAAAACTCTATAGAAATGGCAATTTTGGTCACTGGGAGTTGTTAAAAAGTGTTTAATCAACATGAGGCTCAATACAATTGACATTTTTAATCATTTTTGTGAAGTCCAAAAAATCAATTTTCTGATGAAATTCGATGACCACAGACCTGAGGAACTTTCTCCGAATGGTCAGTAATGGTGATTTTTTATATTTTTTATCTTTTCACTGTAAATGACTGTTGGATATAAATCATCACTTTTGGAATTAAAATATTTGTGTTTAGAGTCATTTAAAGGCTCGAAATCAGGCAAAATACAACCTTATTAGTGGGAGGAAAAGTCTATAAAAATGGCAAATTTGGTCACTCGGAAACCTTAAAAAGTAGGTATTCAACATGAGGCTAGATAAAATGGGCATTTTGAATCATTTTTCTACAGTCCAAAAAATCAATTTTCTGATGACAAACGGTGACCTCGGACCTAAGGAACTTTCTCCAAAGGGTCAGTAATGGTGAATATTTTAATGTTTGATTTTTTGACTGTAAATGACTATTGGATGTGAAACATCACTTTTGGAACTAAAATAAGTATGTTTAGAGTCATTTTCATGCTCGAAATCAGGCAAAGTACAAACTTCTGAGTAGGAGGAACAGTCTATAAAAATGGCAATTTTGGTAACTCGGAGGCCTTAAAATGTGATTATTCAACTTGAGGCTAGATACAATTGGCATTTTGAATCATTTTTCTACAGTCCAAAAATCTATTTTCTGATGACAAACGGTGACCTCGGACCTAACGAACTTTCTCCAAAGGGTCAGTAATGGTGATTATTTTAATGTTTGATTTTTTGACTGTAAATGACTATTGGATGTCAAACATCACTTTTGGAACTAAAATAAGTATGTTTAGAGTCATTTTCATGCAGGAAATTGAGCAAAATACAAGCTTCTGGGTAGGAGGAAAAGACCATAAAAATGGCAATTTTGGTCATGTGTGAGGTCTTAAAAAGTGAATATTCAACATGAGGCTTGGTACATTTGACATTTTGAATCATTTTTGTGCGGTCCAAAAATCAATTTTCTGATTAAAATCAATGACCCCGTACCTGAGGATATTTCTCCGAATGGTCAGTAACAGTGATTTTTTTAATGTTTCATCTTTTGACTGTAAATTACTGTTGGATGAGAATCATCACTTTTAGAACTAAAATAAGCATGTTTAAAGTCATTTTCATGCTCGAGATCAGGCAAAGTACAAGCTTCTGAGTATGAGGAAATGTCTATAAAAATGGCAATTTTGGTAACTCGGAGGCCTTAAATAGTGATTATTCAACTTGAGGCTCGATACAATTGACATTTTGAAATGTTTTTTATACAGTCCCAAAAATCCATTTTCTGATGAAAAACGATGACCCCAGACCTGAGGAACTTTCTCCAAATGGTCAGTAATGGTGATTTTTTACATGTTTAATCTTTTGACTGTAAATGACTGTCGGATGTGAATCATTACTTATGGAACTAAAAAAGTGTGTTTAGAGTCCTTTTCATGCTCTAAATCGGGCGAAAGACAAGCTTCTGAGTAGCAGGAAACGTCTATAAAAATGGCAATTTTGATCATTCATAGACCTTACAAAGTAAATATTCAACATGAGGCTCATTGCAATTGACATTTTGAATCATTTTTGTGCAGTCCAAATAATACATTTTCTGATTAAAATTGATGACCCCGGACCTGAGGAACGTTCTCTGAGTGGTCAGTATGATGCTTTTTGAATGTTTAATCTTTTGACTGTAAATGACTGTTGGATGTGAATTATCACTTTTATAACTAAAATAGATGTGTTTAGAGTCATTTTCATGCTCGAGATCAGGCAAAGTACAAGCTTCTGAGTAGGAGGAAAAGTCTATAAAAATGGCAATTTTGGTAACTCGGAGGCCTTAAAATGTGATTATTCAACTTGAGGCTAGATACAATTGGCATTTTGAATCATTTTTCTACAGTCCAAAAAATCTATTTTCTGATGACAAACGGTGACCTCGGACCTAACGAACTTTCTCCAAAGGGTCAGTAATGGTGATTATTTTAATGTTTGATTTTTTGACTGTAAATGACTATTGGATGTCAAACATCACTTTTGGAACTAAAATAAGTATGTTTAGAGTCATTTTCATGCAGGAAATTGAGCAAAATACAAGCTTCTGGGTAGGAGGAAAAGACCATCAAAATGGCAATTTTGGTCACGTGTGAGGTCTTAAAAAGTGAATATTCAACATGAGGCTTGGTACATTTGACATTTTGAATCATTTTTGTGCGGTCCAAAAATCAATTTTCTGATTAAAATCGATGACCCCGGACCTGAGGATATTTCTCCGAATGGTCAGTAACGGTGATTTTTTTAATGTTTCATCTTTTGACTGTAAATTACTGTTGGATGAGAATCATCACTTTTAGAACTAAAATAAGCATGTTTAAAGTCATTTTCATGCTTAAATTCGGGCAAAATACAAGCTTATGAGGAGGAGGAAAAACTCTAAAAAAATGACAATTTTGGTCACTGGGAGTCGATAAAAAGTGGTTAATCAACATGCGGCTCAATACAATTGACATTTTTAATCATTTTTGTACAGTCCAAAAAATCCATTTTCTCATGAAAATCGATGACCCCGGACCTGAGGAACTTTCTCCGAATGGTCAGTAATGCTAATTGTTTTAATGTTTAATCTTTTGACTGTAAATGACTGTTGGATATAAATCATCACTCTTGGAACTAAAATATGTGTGCTTAGAGTCATTTTCAGGCTCGAAATCAGGCAAAATAGAAGCTTCTGAGTGGGAGGAAAAGTCAATAAAAATGTCAATTTTGGTCACTCGGAGGCCTTAAAAAGTAGGTATTCAACATGAAACTAGATATAATTGGCATTTTGAATCATTTTTCTACAGTCCAAAAATCAATTTTCTGATGACAAACGGTGACCCCGGACCTAAGGAACTGTCTCCGAAGGGTCAGTAATGGTGATTATTTTAATGTTTGATCTTTTGACTGTAAATGACTATTGGATGTGAAACATCACTTTTGGAACTAAAATAAGTGTGTTTAGAGTCATTTTCATGCTCGAAATTGAGCAAAATACAAGCTTCTGGCTAGGAGGAAAAGACCATCAAAATGGCAATTTTGGTCACATGTGAGGACTTAAAAGTGATTATTCAACTTGAGGCTTGGAACATTTGACATTCTGAATCATTCTTTGTACGGTCCAAAATATCCATTTTCTTATGAAAAACAATTACCCTGGACTTGAGGAACTTTCTCCGCAGGGTCAATATTGGTTATTTTTTACTTGTTTAATCGTTTGACTGTAAATGACTGTCATATTTGAATCATCACTTTTTTAACTAAAATAAGTGTGGTTAAGTCATTTTCATGCTCGAAATCAGGCAAAAGACAAGCTTCTGAGTAGGAGGAACGTCTATAAAACTAGCAATTTTGATCATTCAGAGGCCTTATTAAGTGATTATTTAGCCTGAGGCTCATTGCAATTGACATTTTGAATTATTTTTGTACAGTCCAAAAATCAATTTTCTGATTAAAATCGATGACCCCGGGGAACTTTTCTCCGAATGGTCAGTAATGGTGATTTATTTAATGTTTCATCTTTTGACTGCAAATTACTGTTGGATGAGAATCATCACTTTTAGAACAAAAATAAGTATGTATAAAGTCATTTTCATGCTTAAATTCGGGCAAAATTCAAGCTTCTGAGTAGGAAGAAAAACTCTATAAAAATGGCAATTTTGGTCACTGGGAGTTGTTAAAAAGTGTTTAATCAACATGAGGCTCAATACAATTGACATTTTTAATCATTTTTGTGAAGTCCAAAAATCAATTTTCTGATGAAATTCGATGACCACAGACCTGAGGAACTTTCTCCGAATGGTCAGTAATGGTGATTTTTTATATTTTTTATCTTTTCACTGTAAATGACTGTTGGATATAAATCATCACTTTTGGAATTGAAATATTTGTGTTTAGAGTCATTTACAGGCTCGAAATCAGGCAAAATACAACCTTATGAGTGGGAGGAAAAGTCTATAAAAATGGCAAATTTGGTCACTCGGAAACCTTAAAAGTAGGTATTCAACATGAGGCTAGATAAAATGGGCATTTTGAATCATTTTTCTACAGTCCAAAAATCAATTTTCTGATGACAAACGGTGACCTCGGACCTAAGGAACTTTCTCCAAAGGGTCAGTAATGGTGAATATTTTAATGTTTGATTTTTTGACTGTAAATGACTATTGGATGTGAAACATCACTTTTGGAACTAAAATAAGTATGTTTAGAGTCATTTTCATGCTCGAAATTGAGCAAAATACAAGCTTCAGGGTAGGAGGAAAAGACCATCAAATTGGCAATTTTGGTCACGTGTGAGGTCTTAAAAAGTGAATATTCAACATGAGGCTTGGTACATTTGACATTTTGAATCATTTTTTGTACGGTCCAAAAATCAATTTTCTTATGAAAAACAACTACCCTGGACTTGAGGAACTTTCTCTGAAGGGTCAGTATTGGTGATTTTTTACTTGTATAATTGTTTGACTGTAAATGACTGTCATATTTGAATCATCACTTTTTTAACTAAAATACGTGTGTTTAGAGTCATTTTCAAGCTCGAAATCAGGCAAAAGACAAGCTTCTGAGTAGTAGGAAACGTCTTTAAAAATGGCAATTTTGATCATTCAGTGGCCTTACAAAGTGATTATTCAACATGAGGCTCATTGCAATTGACATTTTGAATCATTTTTGTACAGTCCAAAAATCAATTTTCTGATTAAGATCGATGACCCCGGACCTGAGGAACTTTCTCCGAATGGTCAGTAATGGTGATTTTTTTAATGTTCCATCTTTTGACTGTAAATTTTTGTTGGATGAGAATCATCACTTTTAGAACTAAACTAATTATGTTTAAAGTAATTTTCATGCTTAAATTCGGGCAAAATAGAAGCTTCTGAGTACGAGGAAAAACTCTATAAAAATGGCAATTTTGTTCACTGGGAGTCGTTAAAAAGTGGCTAATCAACATGAGGCTCAATACAGTTGACATTTTTAATCATTTTTGTACAGTCCAAAAAATCAATTTTCTGATGAAAATCGATGGCTCCGGACCTGAGGAACTTTCTCAGAATGGTCAGTAATGCAAGTTTTTTTTAATGTTTAATCTTTTGACTGTAAATGACTGTTGGATATAAATCTTCACTTTTGGAACTAAAATATGTGTGTTTAGAGTCATTTTCAGGCTCCAAATTAGGGAAAATACAAGCTTCTTAGTGTGAGGAAAAGTCAATAAAAATGGCAATTTTGGTCACTCGGAGGCCTTAAAAAGTAGGTATTCAACATGAGGCTAGAGACAATTGGCATTTTGAATCATTTTTCTACAGTCCAAAAAATCAACTTTCTGATCACAAACGGTGACCTCGGACCTAAGGAACTTTCTCCGAAGGATCAGTAATGTTGATTATTTTAATGTTTGATCTTTTGACTTTAATGACTATTGGATGTGAAACTTCACTTTTGGAACTAAAATAAGTGTGTTTAAAGTCATTTTCGTGCTCGAAATTGAGCAAAGTACAAGCTTCTGGGTAGGAGGAAAAGACCACCAAAATGGCAATTTTGGTCACATGTGAGGACTTTAAAAGTGATTATTCAACATGAGGCTTGGTACATTTGACATTCTGAATCATTTTTTGTACGGTCCAAAAAATCAATTTTCTTTTGAAAATCAATTACCTTGGACTTGAGGAACTTTCTCTGAAGGGTCAGTATTGGTGATTTTTTTCTTGTTTAATCGTTTGACTGTAAATGACTGTCATATTTGAGTCATCAGTTTTTTAACTAAAATAAGTCTGTTTAGAGTCATTTTCATGCTCGAAATCAGGCAAAAGACAAGCTTCTGAGTAGGAGGAAACCTCTATAAAAATAGCAATTTTAATCATTCAGAGGCCTTACAAAGTGATTATTCAACATGAGGCTCATTGCAATTGACAATTTGAATCATTTTAGTACAGTCCAAAGAATCAATTTTCTGATTAAAATCGATGACCCCGGACCTGATGAGCTTTCTCCGAATGGTCAGTAATGGTGATTTATTTAATATTTCATCTTTTGACTGCAAATTACTGTTGGATGAGAATCATCACTTTTAGAACAAAAATAAGTATGTATAAAGTCATTTTCATGCTTAAATTCGGGCAAAATTCAAGCTTCTGAGTAAGAAGAAAAACTCTATAGAAATGGCAATTTTGGTCACTGGGAGTTGTTAAAAAGTGTTTAATCAACATGAGGCTCAATACAATTGACATTTTTAATCATTTTTGTGAAGTCCAAAAATCAATTTTCTGATGAAATTCGATGACCACAGACCTGAGGAACTTTCTCCGAATGGTCAGTAATGGTGATTTTTATATTTTTTATCTTTTCACTGTAAATGACTGTTGGATATAAATCATCACTTTTGGAATTAAAATATTTGTGTTTAGAGTCATTTAAAGGCTCGAAATCAGGCAAAATACAACCTTATTAGTGGGAGGAAAAGTCTATAAAAATGGCAAATTTGGTCACTCGGAAACCTTAAAAAGTAGGTATTCAACATGAGGCTAGATAAAATGGGCATTTTGAATCATTTTTCTACAGTCCAAAAATCAATTTTCTGATGACAAACGGTGACCTCGGACCTAAGGAACTTTCTCCAAAGGGTCAGTAATGGTGAATATTTTAATGTTTGATTTTTTGACTGTAAATGACTATTGGATGTGAAACATCACTTTTGGAACTAAAATAAGTATGTTTAGAGTCATTTTCATGCAGGAAATTGAGCAAAATACAAGCTTCTGGGTAGGAGGAAAAGACCATAAAAATGGCAATTTTGGTCACGTGTGAGGTCTTAAAAAGTGAATATTCAACATGAGGCTTGGTACATTTGACATTTTGAATCATTTTTGTGCGGTCCAAAAAATCAATTTTCTGATTAAAATCAATGACCCCGTACCTGAGGATATTTCTCCGAATGGTCAGTAACGGTGATTTTTTTAATGTTTCATCTTTTGACTGTAAATTACTGTTGGATGAGAATCATCACTTTTAGAACTAAAATAAGCATGTTTAAAGTCATTTTCATGCTCGAGATCAGGCAAAGTACAAGCTTCTGAGTATGAGGAAATGTCTATAAAAATGGCAATTTTGGTAACTCGGAGGCCTTAAATAGTGATTATTCAACTTGAGGCTCGATACAATTGACATTTTGAAATGTTTTTTATACAGTCCCAAAAAATCCATTTTCTGATGAAAAACGATGACCCCAGACCTGAGGAACTTTCTCCAAATGGTCAGTAATGGTGATTTTTTACATGTTTAATCTTTTGACTGTAAATGACTGTCGGATGTGAATCATTACTTATGGAACTAAAAAAAGTGTGTTTAGAGTCCTTTTCATGCTCTAAATCGGGCGAAAGACAAGCTTCTGAGTAGCAGGAAACGTCTATAAAAATGGCAATTTTGATCATTCATAGACCTTACAAAGTAAATATTCAACATGAGGCTCATTGCAATTGACATTTTGAATCATTTTTGTGCAGTCCAAATAATACATTTTCTGATTAAAATTGATGACCCCGGACCTGAGGAACGTTCTCTGAGTGGTCAGTATGATGCTTTTTGAATGTTTAATCTTTTGACTGTAAATGACTGTTGGATGTGAATTATCACTTTTATAACTAAAATAGATGTGTTTAGAGTCATTTTCATGCTCGAGATCAGGCAAAGTACAAGCTTCTGAGTAGGAGGAAAAGTCTATAAAAATGGCAATTTTGGTAACTCGGAGGCCTTAAAATGTGATTATTCAACTTGAGGCTAGATACAATTGGCATTTTGAATCATTTTTCTACAGTCCAAAAAATCTATTTTCTGATGACAAACGGTGACCTCGGACCTAACGAACTTTCTCCAAAGGGTCAGTAATGGTGATTATTTTAATGTTTGATTTTTTGACTGTAAATGACTATTGGATGTCAAACATCACTTTTGGAACTAAAATAAGTATGTTTAGAGTCATTTTCATGCAGGAAATTGAGCAAAATACAAGCTTCTGGGTAGGAGGAAAAGACCATCAAAATGGCAATTTTGGTCACGTGTGAGGTCTTAAAAAGTGAATATTCAACATGAGGCTTGGTACATTTGACATTTTGAATCATTTTTGTGCGGTCCAAAAATCAATTTTCTGATTAAAATCGATGACCCCGGACCTGAGGATATTTCTCCGAATGGTCAGTAACGGTGATTTTTTTAATGTTTCATCTTTTGACTGTAAATTACTGTTGGATGAGAATCATCACTTTTAGAACTAAAATAAGCATGTTTAAAGTCATTTTCATGCTTAAATTCGGGCAAAATACAAGCTTATGAGGAGGAGGAAAAACTCTAAAAAAATGACAATTTTGGTCACTGGGAGTCGATAAAAGTGGTTAATCAACATGCGGCTCAATACAATTGACATTTTTAATCATTTTTGTACAGTCCAAAAAATCCATTTTCTCATGAAAATCGATGACCCCGGACCTGAGGAACTTTCTCCGAATGGTCAGTAATGCTAATTGTTTTAATGTTTAATCTTTTGACTGTAAATGACTGTTGGATATAAATCATCACTCTTGGAACTAAAATATGTGTGCTTAGAGTCATTTTCAGGCTCGAAATCAGGCAAAATAGAAGCTTCTGAGTGGGAGGAAAAGTCAATAAAAATGTCAATTTTGGTCACTCGGAGGCCTTAAAAAGTAGGTATTCAACATGAAACTAGATATAATTGGCATTTTGAATCATTTTTCTACAGTCCAAAAAATCAATTTTCTGATGACAAACGGTGACCCCCGGACCTAAGGAACTGTCTCCGAAGGGTCAGTAATGGTGATTATTTTAATGTTTGATCTTTTGACTGTAAATGACTATTGGATGTGAAACATCACTTTTGGAACTAAAATAAGTGTGTTTAGAGTCATTTTCATGCTCGAAATTGAGCAAAATACAAGCTTCTGGCTAGGAGGAAAAGACCATCAAAATGGCAATTTTGGTCACATGTGAGGACTTAAAAGTGATTATTCAACTTGAGGCTTGGAACATTTGACATTCTGAATCATTCTTTGTACGGTCCAAAATATCCATTTTCTTATGAAAAACAATTACCCTGGACTTGAGGAACTTTCTCCGCAGGGTCAATATTGGTTATTTTTTACTTGTTTAATCGTTTGACTGTAAATGACTGTCATATTTGAATCATCACTTTTTTAACTAAAATAAGTGTGGTTAAGTCATTTTCATGCTCGAAATCAGGCAAAAGACAAGCTTCTGAGTAGGAGGAACGTCTATAAAACTAGCAATTTTGATCATTCAGAGGCCTTATTAAGTGATTATTTAGCCTGAGGCTCATTGCAATTGACATTTTGAATTATTTTTGTACAGTCCAAAAATCAATTTTCTGATTAAAATCGATGACCCGGGGAACTTTCTCCGAATGGTCAGTAATGGTGATTTATTTAATGTTTCATCTTTTGACTGCAAATTACTGTTGGATGAGAATCATCACTTTTAGAACAAAAATAAGTATGTATAAAGTCATTTTCATGCTTAAATTCGGGCAAAATTCAAGCTTCTGAGTAGGAAGAAAAACCCTATAAAAATGGCAATTTTGGTCACTGGGAGTTGTTAAAAAGTGTTTAATCAACATGAGGCTCAATACAATTGACATTTTTAATCATTTTTGTGAAGTCCAAAAAATCAATTTTCTGATGAAATTCGATGACCACAGACCTGAGGAACTTTCTCCGAATGGTCAGTAATGGTGATTTTTTATATTTTTTATCTTTTCACTGTAAATGACTGTTGGATATAAATCATCACTTTTGGAATTGAAATATTTGTGTTTAGAGTCATTTAAAGGCTCGAAATCAGGCAAAATACAACCTTATGAGTGGGAGGAAAAGTCTATAAAAATGGCAAATTTGGTCACTCGGAAACCTTAAAAAGTAGGTATTCAACATGAGGCTAGATAAAATGGGCATTTTGAATCATTTTTCTACAGTCCAAAAAATCAATTTTCTGATGACAAACGGTGACCTCGGACCTAAGGAACTTTCTCCAAAGGGTCAGTAATGGTGAATATTTTAATGTTTGATTTTTTGACTGTAAATGACTATTGGATGTGAAACATCACTTTTGGAACTAAAATAAGTATGTTTAGAGTCATTTTCATGCTCGAAATTGAGCAAAATACAAGCTTCAGGGTAGGAGGAAAAGACCATCAAATTGGCAATTTTGGTCACGTGTGAGGTCTTAAAAAGTGAATATTCAACATGAGGCTTGGTACATTTGACATTTTGAATCATTTTTTGTACGGTCCAAAAATCAATTTTCTTATGAAAAACAACTACCCTGGACTTGAGGAACTTTCTCTGAAGGGTCAGTTTTGGTGATTTTTTACTTGTATAATTGTTTGACTGTAAATGACTGTCATATTTGAATCATCACTTTTTTTAACTAAAATACGTGTGTTTAGAGTCATTTTCAAGCTCGAAATCAGGCAAAAGACAAGCTTCTGAGTAGTAGGAAACGTCTTTAAAAATGGCAATTTTGATCATTCAGTGGCCTTACAAAGTGATTATTCAACATGAGGCTCATTGCAATTGACATTTTGAATCATTTTTGTACAGTCCAAAAATCAATTTTCTGATTAAGATCGATGACCCCGGACCTGAGGAACTTTCTCCGAATGGTCAGTAATGGTGATTTTTTTAATGTTCCATCTTTTGACTGTAAATTTTTGTTGGATGAGAATCATCACTTTTAGAACTAAACTAATTATGTTTAAAGTAATTTTCATGCTTAAATTCGGGCAAAATAGAAGCTTCTGAGTACGAGGAAAAACTCTATAAAAATGGCAATTTTGTTCACTGGGAGTCGTTAAAAAGTGGCTAATCAACATGAGGCTCAATACAGTTGACATTTTTAATCATTTTTGTACAGTCCAAAAATCAATTTTCTGATGAAAATCGATGGCTCCGGACCTGAGGAACTTTCTCAGAATGGTCAGTAATGCAAGTTTTTTTAATGTTTAATCTTTTGACTGTAAATGACTGTTGGATATAAATCTTCACTTTTGGAACTAAAATATGTGTGTTTAGAGTCATTTTCAGGCTCCAAATTAGGGAAAATACAAGCTTCTTAGTGTGAGGAAAAGTCAATAAAAATGGCAATTTTGGTCACTCGGAGGCCTTAAAAAGTAGGTATTCAACATGAGGCTAGAGACAATTGGCATTTTGAATCATTTTTCTACAGTCCAAAAATCAACTTTCTGATCACAAACGGTGACCTCGGACCTAAGGAACTTTCTCCGAAGGATCAGTAATGTTGATTATTTTAATGTTTGATCTTTTGACTTTAATGACTATTGGATGTGAAACTTCACTTTTGGAACTAAAATAAGTGTGTTTAAAGTCATTTTCGTGCTCGAAATTGAGCAAAGTACAAGCTTCTGGATAGGAGGAAAAGACCACCAAAATGGCAATTTTGGTCACATGTGAGGACTTTAAAAGTGATTATTCAACATGAGGCTTGGTACATTTGACATTCTGAATCATTTTTTGTACGGTCCAAAAAATCAATTTTCTTTTGAAAATCAATTACCTTGGACTTGAGGAACTTTCTCTGAAGGGTCAGTATTGGTGATTTTTTTCTTGTTTAATCGTTTGACTGTAAATGACTGTCATATTTGAGTCATCAGTTTTTTTAACTAAAATAAGTCTGTTTAGAGTCATTTTCATGCTCGAAATCAGGCAAAAGACAAGCTTCTGAGTAGGAGGAAACCTCTATAAAAATAGCAATTGTAATCATTCAGAGGCCTTACAAAGTGATTATTCAACATGAGGCTCATTGCAATTGACAATTTGAATCATTTTAGTACAGTCCAAAGAATCAATTTTCTGATTAAAATCGATGACCCCGGACCTGATGAGCTTTCTCCGAATGGTCAGTAATGGTGATTTATTTAATATTTCATCTTTTGACTGCAAATTACTGTTGGATGAGAATCATCACTTTTAGAACAAAAATAAGTATGTATAAAGTCATTTTCATGCTTAAATTCGGGCAAAATTCAAGCTTCTGAGTAAGAAGAAAAACTCTATAGAAATGGCAATTTTGGTCACTGGGAGTTGTTAAAAAGTGTTTAATCAACATGAGGCTCAATACAATTGACATTTTTAATCATTTTTGTGAAGTCCAAAAATCAATTTTCTGATGAAATTCGATGACCACAGACCTGAGGAACTTTCTCCGAATGGTCAGTAATGGTGATTTTTTATATTTTTATCTTTTCACTGTAAATGACTGTTGGATATAAATCATCACTTTTGGAATTAAAATATTTGTGTTTAGAGTCATTTAAAGGCTCGAAATCAGGCAAAATACAACCTTATTAGTGGGAGGAAAAGTCTATAAAAATGGCAAATTTGGTCACTCGGAAACCTTAAAAAGTAGGTATTCAACATGAGGCTAGATAAAATGGGCATTTTGAATCATTTTTCTACAGTCCAAAAAATCAATTTTCTGATGACAAACGGTGACCTCGGACCTAAGGAACTTTCTCCAAAGGGTCAGTAATGGTGAATATTTTAATGTTTGATTTTTTGACTGTAAATGACTATTGGATGTGAAACATCACTTTTGGAACTAAAATAAGTATGTTTAGAGTCATTTTCATGCTCGAAATCAGGCAAAGTACAAACTTCTGAGTAGGAGGAACAGTCTATAAAAATGGCAATTTTGGTAACTCGGAGGCCTTAAAATGTGATTATTCAACTTGAGGCTAGATACAATTGGCATTTTGAATCATTTTTCTACAGTCCAAAAATCTATTTTCTGATGACAAACGGTGACCTCGGACCTAACGAACTTTCTCCAAAGGGTCAGTAATGGTGATTATTTTAATGTTTGATTTTTTGACTGTAAATGACTATTGGATGTCAAACATCACTTTTGGAACTAAAATAAGTATGTTTAGAGTCATTTTCATGCAGGAAATTGAGCAAAATACAAGCTTCTGGGTAGGAGGAAAAGACCATAAAAATGGCAATTTTGGTCACGTGTGAGGTCTTAAAAAGTGAATATTCAACATGAGGCTTGGTACATTTGACATTTTGAATCATTTTTGTGCGGTCCAAAAATCAATTTTCTGATTAAAATCAATGACCCCGTACCTGAGGATATTTCTCCGAATGGTCAGTAACGGTGATTTTTTAATGTTTCATCTTTTGACTGTAAATTACTGTTGGATGAGAATCATCACTTTTAGAACTAAAATAAGCATGTTTAAAGTCATTTTCATGCTCGAGATCAGGCAAAGTACAAGCTTCTGAGTATGAGGAAATGTCTATAAAAATGGCAATTTTGGTAACTTGGAGGCCTTAAATAGTGATTATTCAACTTGAGGCTCGATACAATTGACATTTTGAAATGTTTTTTATACAGTCCCAAAAATCCATTTTCTGATGAAAAACGATGACCCCAGACCTGAGGAACTTTCTCCAAATGGTCAGTAATGGTGATTTTTACATGTTTAATCTTTTGACTGTAAATGACTGTCGGATGTGAATCATTACTTATGGAACTAAAAAAGTGTGTTTAGAGTCCTTTTCATGCTCTAAATCGGGCGAAAGACAAGCTTCTGAGTAGCAGGAAACGTCTATAAAAATGGCAATTTTGATCATTCATAGACCTTACAAAGTAAATATTCAACATGAGGCTCATTGCAATTGACATTTTGAATCATTTTTGTGCAGTCCAAATAATACATTTTCTGATTAAAATTGATGACCCCGGACCTGAGGAACGTTCTCTGAGTGGTCAGTATGATGCTTTTTGAATGTTTAATCTTTTGACTGTAAATGACTGTTGGATGTGAATTATCACTTTTATAACTAAAATAGATGTGTTTAGAGTCATTTTCATGCTCGAGATCAGGCAAAGTACAAGCTTCTGAGTAGGAGGAAAAGTCTATAAAAATGGCAATTTTGGTAACTCGGAGGCCTTAAAATGTGATTATTCAACTTGAGGCTAGATACAATTGGCATTTTGAATCATTTTTCTACAGTCCAAAAATCTATTTTCTGATGACAAACGGTGACCTCGGACCTAACGAACTTTCTCCAAAGGGTCAGTAATGGTGATTATTTTAATGTTTGATTTTTTGACTGTAAATGACTATTGGATGTCAAACATCACTTTTGGAACTAAAATAAGTATGTTTAGAGTCATTTTCATGCAGGAAATTGAGCAAAATACAAGCTTCTGGGTAGGAGGAAAAGACCATCAAAATGGCAATTTTGGTCACGTGTGAGGTCTTAAAAAGTGAATATTCAACATGAGGCTTGGTACATTTGACATTTTGAATCATTTTTGTGCGGTCCAAAAATCAATTTTCTGATTAAAATCGATGACCCCGGACCTGAGGATATTTCTCCGAATGGTCAGTAACGGTGATTTTTTTAATGTTTCATCTTTTGACTGTAAATTACTGTTGGATGAGAATCATCACTTTTAGAACTAAAATAAGCATGTTTAAAGTCATTTTCATGCTTAAATTCGGGCAAAATACAAGCTTATGAGGAGGAGGAAAAACTCTAAAAAATGACAATTTTGGTCACTGGGAGTCGATAAAAAGTGGTTAATCAACATGCGGCTCAATACAATTGACATTTTTAATCATTTTTGTACAGTCCAAAAATCCATTTTCTCATGAAAATCGATGACCCCGGACCTGAGGAACTTTCTCCGAATGGTCAGTAATGCTAATTGTTTTAATGTTTAATCTTTTGACTGTAAATGACTGTTGGATATAAATCATCACTCTTGGAACTAAAATATGTGTGCTTAGAGTCATTTTCAGGCTCGAAATCAGGCAACATAGAAGCTTCTGAGTGGGAGGAAAAGTCAATAAAAATGTCAATTTTGGTCACTCGGAGGCCTTAAAAAGTAGGTATTCAACATGAAACTAGATATAATTGGCATTTTGAATCATTTTTCTACAGTCCAAAAAATCAATTTTCTGATGACAAACGGTGACCCCGGACCTAAGGAACTGTCTCCGAAGGGTCAGTAATGGTGATTATTTTAATGTTTGATCTTTTGACTGTAAATGACTATTGGATGTGAAACATCACTTTTGGAACTAAAATAAGTGTGTTTAGAGTCATTTTCATGCTCGAAATTGAGCAAAATACAAGCTTCTGGCTAGGAGGAAAAGACCATCAAAATGGCAATTTTGGTCACATGTGAGGACTTAAAAGTGATTATTCAACTTGAGGCTTGGAACATTTGACATTCTGAATCATTCTTTGTACGGTCCAAAATATCCATTTTCTTATGAAAAACAATTACCCTGGACTTGAGGAACTTTCTCCGCAGGGTCAATATTGGTTATTTTTTACTTGTTTAATCGTTTGACTGTAAATGACTGTCATATTTGAATCATCACTTTTTTAACTAAAATAAGTGTGGTTAAGTCATTTTCATGCTCGAAATCAGGCAAAAGACAAGCTTCTGAGTAGGAGGAACGTCTATAAAACTAGCAATTTTGATCATTCAGAGGCCTTATTAAGTGATTATTTAGCCTGAGGCTCATTGCAATTGACATTTTGAATTATTTTTGTACAGTCCAAAAATCAATTTTCTGATTAAAATCGATGACCCGGGGAACTTTCTCCGAATGGTCAGTAATGGTGATTTATTTAATGTTTCATCTTTTGACTGCAAATTACTGTTGGATGAGAATCATCACTTTTAGAACAAAAATAAGTATGTATAAAGTCATTTTCATGCTTAAATTCGGGCAAAATTCAAGCTTCTGAGTAGGAAGAAAAACTCTATAAAAATGGCAATTTTGGTCACTGGGAGTTGTTAAAAAGTGTTTAATCAACATGAGGCTCAATACAATTGACATTTTTAATCATTTTTGTGAAGTCCAAAAATCAATTTTCTGATGAAATTCGATGACCACAGACCTGAGGAACTTTCTCCGAATGGTCAGTAATGGTGATTTTTATATTTTTTATCTTTTCACTGTAAATGACTGTTGGATATAAATCATCACTTTTGGAATTGAAATATTTGTGTTTAGAGTCATTTAAAGGCTCGAAATCAGGCAAAATACAACCTTATGAGTGGGAGGAAAAGTCTATAAAAATGGCAAATTTGGTCACTCGGAAACCTTAAAAGTAGGTATTCAACATGAGGCTAGATAAAATGGGCATTTTGAATCATTTTTCTACAGTCCAAAAATCAATTTTCTGATGACAAACGGTGACCTCGGACCTAAGGAACTTTCTCCAAAGGGTCAGTAATGGTGAATATTTTAATGTTTGATTTTTTGACTGTAAATGACTATTGGATGTGAAACATCACTTTTGGAACTAAAATAAGTATGTTTAGAGTCATTTTCATGCTCGAAATTGAGCAAAATACAAGCTTCAGGGTAGGAGGAAAAGACCATCAAATTGGCAATTTTGGTCACGTGTGAGGTCTTAAAAAGTGAATATTCAACATGAGGCTTGGTACATTTGACATTTTGAATCATTTTTTGTACGGTCCAAAAAATCAATTTTCTTATGAAAAACAACTACCCTGGACTTGAGGAACTTTCTCTGAAGGGTCAGTATTGGTGATTTTTACTTGTATAATTGTTTGACTGTAAATGACTGTCATATTTGAATCATCACTTTTTTAACTAAAATACGTGTGTTTAGAGTCATTTTCAAGCTCGAAATCAGGCAAAAGACAAGCTTCTGAGTAGTAGGAAACGTCTTTAAAAATGGCAATTTTGATCATTCAGTGGCCTTACAAAGTGATTATTCAACATGAGGCTCATTGCAATTGACATTTTGAATCATTTTTGTACAGTCCAAAAATCAATTTTCTGATTAAGATCGATGACCCCGGACCTGAGGAACTTTCTCCGAATGGTCAGTAATGGTGATTTTTTTAATGTTCCATCTTTTGACTGTAAATTTTTGTTGGATGAGAATCATCACTTTTAGAACTAAACTAATTATGTTTAAAGTAATTTTCATGCTTAAATTCGGGCAAAATAGAAGCTTCTGAGTACGAGGAAAAACTCTATAAAAATGGCAATTTTGGTCACTGGGAGTCGTTAAAAAGTGGCTAATCAACATGAGGCTCAATACAGTTGACATTTTTAATCATTTTTGTACAGTCCAAAAATCAATTTTCTGATGAAAATCGATGGCTCCGGACCTGAGGAACTTTCTCAGAATGGTCAGTAATGCAAGTTTTTTTAATGTTTAATCTTTTGACTGTAAATGACTGTTGGATATAAATCTTCACTTTTGGAACTAAAATATGTGTGTTTAGAGTCATTTTCAGGCTCCAAATTAGGGAAAATACAAGCTTCTTAGTGTGAGGAAAAGTCAATAAAAATGGCAATTTTGGTCACTCGGAGGCCTTAAAAGTAGGTATTCAACATGAGGCTAGAGACAATTGGCATTTTGAATCATTTTTCTACAGTCCAAAAATCAACTTTCTGATCACAAACGGTGACCTCGGACCTAAGGAACTTTCTCCGAAGGATCAGTAATGTTGATTATTTTAATGTTTGATCTTTTGACTTTAATGACTATTGGATGTGAAACTTCACTTTTGGAACTAAAATAAGTGTGTTTAAAGTCATTTTCGTGCTCGAAATTGAGCAAAGTACAAGCTTCTGGGTAGGAGGAAAAGACCACCAAAATGGCAATTTTGGTCACATGTGAGGACTTTAAAAGTGATTATTCAACATGAGGCTTGGTACATTTGACATTCTGAATCATTTTTGTACGGTCCAAAAATCAATTTTCTTTGAAAATCAATTACCTTGGACTTGAGGAACTTTCTCTGAAGGGTCAGTATTGGTGATTTTTTCTTGTTTAATCGTTTGACTGTAAATGACTGTCATATTTGAGTCATCAGTTTTTTAACTAAAATAAGTCTGTTTAGAGTCATTTTCATGCTCGAAATCAGGCAAAAGACAAGCTTCTGAGTAGGAGGAAACCTCTATAAAAATAGCAATTGTAATCATTCAGAGGCCTTACAAAGTGATTATTCAACATGAGGCTCATTGCAATTGACAATTTGAATCATTTTAGTACAGTCCAAAGAATCAATTTTCTGATTAAAATCGATGACCCCGGACCTGATGAGCTTTCTCCGAATGGTCAGTATTGGTGATTTTTTTAATATTTCATCTTTTGACTGTGAATGACTGTTGGATGTGAATTATCACTTTTAGAACTAAAATAAATGCGTTTAGAGTCATTTTCATGCTCGAAATCTGGCAAAATACAAGCTTCTGAGTAAGAGGAAAAGTCTATAAAAATGGCAATTTTGGTTGCTTGGAGTCCTTCAAAAGTAGGTATTCAAAATGAGACTCGATACAATTGTCATTTTCAATCAATTTTTGTACAGTCTAAACAATCTTTTTTCTGATGAACAACAATGACCCCAGACCTGAGGAACTTTCTCCGAATGGTCAGTAATGGTGATTTTTTATATTTTTAATCTTTTGACTATAAATGACTGTTGGATATGAATCATCACTTTTGGAACTAAAATATGTGTTTAGAGTCATTTTTAGGTTTGAAATCAGGCAAAATACACGCTTCTGAGTGGGAGGAAAAGTCTATAAAAATGGCAATTTTGGTCACTCGGAGGTCTTAAAAAGTAGGTATTCAACATGAGGCTAGACACAATTGGCATTTTGAATTGTTTTTCTACAGTCCAAAAAATCAATTTTCTGATGACAAACGGTGACCCTGGAACTAAGGAACTTTCTCCGAAGGGTTAGTAATGGTGAATATTTTAATGTTTAATCTTTTAACTGTAAATGACTATTGGATGTGAAACATCACTTTTGGAACTAAAATAAGTGTGTTTAGAGTCATTTTCATGCTCGAGATTGAGCAAATTACTACCTTCTGGGTCGGAGGAAAAGACCGTCAAAATTGCAATTTTGGTCACTTGTGAGGACTTAAAAAGTGGTTATTCAACATGCGGCTTGGTGCAATTGACATTCTGAATCATTTTTTGTACGGTCCAAAAAATCAATTTTCTTATGAAAAACAATTACCCTGGACTTGAGGAACTTTCTCCAAAGGGTCAGTATTGGTGATTTTTTACTTGTTAAATCGTTTGATTGAAAATGACTGTCATATTTGAATCATCACTTTTTTTTAACTAAAAAAATTGTGTTTAGAGTCATTTCCAGGTTCGACATCGGGCTAAATACAAGCTTCTGAGTAGGAGTAAAAGTATATAAAAATGGTAATTTTGGTCACTGGGAGGCCTTAAAAAGTAATTATTCAACATGAGGCTGGATACATTTGACATTTTGAATCATTTTTGTACAGTCCTAAAAATCCATTTTCTGATGAAAAACGATGACCCCAGACCTGAGGAACATTCTCTGAAGGGTCAGTAATGGTGTTTTTTTTACTTGTTTAATCTTTTGACTGTAAATGACTGTCAGATTTGAATCATCACTTTTGGAACTAAATAAGTGTGTTTATAGTAATTTTCATGCTCGAAATCTGGCAAAATACAAGCTTCTGAGTAGAAGGAAAAGTCTATAAAAATGGCAATTTTTGTTGTTCGGAGGCCTTCAAAAGTAGTTATTCAACATGAGGCTCGATACAATTGACATTTTGAATCAATTTATGTACAGTCCCAAAAATCATTTTCTGATGAAAAACGATGACCCCCCCACCTGAGGAACTTTCTCCAAATGGTCAGTAATGATGATTTTTTATATTTTTTATATTTTGACTGCAAATGACTGTCGGATGTGAATCATCACTTTTGGAACTAAAATAAGTGAGTTTAGAATCATATTCATGCTCAAAATCAGACACAATACAAGCTTCTGAGTAGGAGGAAAAGTCTATAAAAATGGCAAATTTGGTCACTCGGAGACATTAAAAGTGATTATTCAACATGAGGCTCATTGCAATTGACATTTTGAATTATTTTTGTAAAGTCCCAAAAATCAATTTTCAGCTAAAAAATGACCTGACTTGAGGAACTTTCTCCGAAGGGTCAGTAATGGTGATTTTCTTACCTGTTTAATCATTTGACTTTTAATGACTGTCAGATATGAATCATCACTTTTGGAACTATAATATGTGTGTTTAGAGTCATTTTCATGCTCTAAATGGGGCAAAATACAAGATTCAGAGTAGGAGGAAAAGTTCATAAAAATGGCAATTTTGGTCACTCGGAGGCCTTCAAAAGTAGTTATTCAACATGAGGCTCGATACAATTGACATTTTGAATCAATTTATGTACAGTCCCAAAAATCATTTTCTGATGAAAAACGATGACCCCCCCACCTGAGGAACTTTCTCCAAATGGTCAGTAATGATGATTTTTTATATTTTTTATCTTTTGACTGCAAATGACTGTCGGATGTGAATCATCACTTTTGGAACTAAAATAAGTGAGTTTAGAATCATATTCATGCTCAAAATCAGACACAATACAAGCTTCTGAGTAGGAGGAAAAGTCTATAAAAATGGCAAATTTGGTCACTCGGAGACATTAAAAAGTGATTATTCAACATGAGGCTCATTGCAATTGACATTTTGAATTATTTTTTGTAAAGTCCCAAAAATCAATTTTCAGCTAAAAAATGATGACTTGAGGAACTTTCTCCGAAGGGTCAGTAATGGTGATTTTCTTACCTGTTTAATCATTTGACTTTTAATGACTGTCAGATATGAATCATCACTTTTGGAACTATAATATGTGTGTTTAGAGTCATTTTCATGCTCTAAATGGGGCAAAATACAAGATTCAGAGTAGGAGGAAAAGTTCATAAAAATGGCAATTTTGGTCACTCGGAGGCCTTAAAAAGTGGTTATTAAACATGAGGTTCGATAAAATTGACATTTTGAATCTTTTTTGTACAGTACAAAAATCCATTTTCTGATGAAAACGATGACCCTGGACCTGAGGAACATTCTCCGAAGGGTTAGTAATGGTGATTTTTTTATTTATTTAATCTTTTGACTATAAATGACTGTCGGATATGATTCATCACTTTTTTTAACTAAAATAATTGTGTTTAGTGTCATTTTCAGGCTCGAAATCGGGCAAATTACAAGCTTCTGAGTAGGAGGAAAAGTCCATAAAAATTACAATTTTTGTCACTCGGAGGCCTTAAAAAGTGGTTATTAAACATTAGGCTCGATACAATTGACATTTTTAATCATTTTTTAGACTCTCCAAAAATCCATTTTCTGATGAAAACGATGACCCCGGACCTGAGAAAATTTCTCCAAATGGTCAGTAATCGTGGGCTTTTTACATGGTTAATCTTTTGACTGTAAATGACTGTCAGTTGTGAATCATCACTTTTTGAAACTAAAATAAGTGTGTTTAGACTCATTTTCATGCTCAAAATCTGGCAAAATACAAGCTTTTGAGTAGGAGCAAAACTCTATAAAAATGGCAATTTTTGGTCGCTCAGAGGCCTTTAAAAGTGGTTATTCAACATTAGGCTCGATGCAATTTAAATTTTGAATCATTTTTTGTACAGTCCCAAAAATCTATTTTCTGATGAAAAACGATGATCCGAGACCTGAAGAACTTTCTCCGAATGGTCAGTAATGGTCATTTTTGCATTTTTTATCTTTTCACTGGAAATGACTGTCGGATATGAATCATCACTTTTGGAACTAAAATAATTGTGTTTAGAGTCATTTTCATGCTCAAATCAGGCAAAATTCAAGCTTCTGAGTAGGAGGAAATGTCTGTAAAAACGGCAATTTAGGTCACTCAGAGGCCTTAAAAATGAGTTATTCAACATGAGGCTTGATACAATTGATATTTTGAATCATTTTTTGTACAGTCCTTAAAATCCATTTTCTGATGAAAAACGATGACCCTGGACTTGTGGAACTTTCCCCGAATGGTCAGTAATGGTGATTTTATACATGTTTAATCTTTTGACTGTAAATGACTGTCGGATGTGAATTATCACTTTAGGAAGTGAAATAAGTGTGTTTAGAGTGATTTTGATACTCGAAATTGGGCAAAAAACAAGCTTTTGAGTAGGAGGAAAAGTCCATAAAAATGGCAATTTTGGTTACTGGTAGGCTTTAAAAAGTGGTTATTAAACATGAGGCTCGATACAATTAACATTTTGAATAATTTTTGGCTCAGTCCAAAAAATCTATTTTCTTATGAAAAACAATGACCTCGGACCTGAGGAACTTTCTCTGAATGGTCAATAATGGTGATTTTTTTACATTTTTAATCTTTTGACTGTAAATGACTGTCGGATGTGAATCATCGCTTTGGGACTAAAATAAGTGTGTTTAGAGTCATTTTCATGCTCGAAATAAGGCAAAATACAAGTTCCTGAGTAGGAGGGAATGACTATGAAAATGGCATTTTTGGTCACACTGATGCCTTAAAAAGAAGTTATTCAACATGAGGCTCAATACAATTGACATTTTGAATCATTTTTTGTACAGTCCCAAAAGTCAATTTTCTGATGAAAAACGATGACCCTGTACCTGAGGAACTTTCTCCAAATGGTCAGTAATGGTAATTTTTTACATGTTTAATCTTTTGACTGTAAATGACTGTTGGATGTTAATCATCCCTTTTGGAACTAAAATAATTGTGTTTAGAGTGATTTTCATGCTCAAAATCAGACAAAATACAAGCATTTGTGTAGGAGGAAAAGTCTATAAATATGGCAATTTTGGTCACTCAGAGACCTTAAAAAATGTTTATTAAACAGTAGGCTTGATACAATTGATATTTTGAATAATTGTTTTTACATTCCCAAAAATCAATTTTCTGATGAAAAATGATGACCCTGTACCTGAGGAACTTTCTCTGAAGGGTCAGTAATGGTGATTTTTTTACCTGTTTGATCATTTGACTGTAAATGACTGTCAGATATGAATCATCACTTTTGGAACTAAAATATGACTGTTTAGAGTCATTTTCATGCTCTAAATGGGACAAAACGCAAGATTCAGAGTAGGAGGAAAAGTTCATAAAAATGGTAATTTTGGTCACTCGGAGGCCTTAAAAAGTGGTTATTAAACATGAGGCTCAAAACAATTGACATTTTGAATCTTTTTTTGTACAGTCCAAATAAGCCATTTTCTGATGAAAAACGATGACCCTGGACCTGAGGAACTTTCTGCGAATGATCAGTAATGGTGATTTTTTTACCTGTATATTCTTTTGACTGTAAATGACTGTCAGATATGAACCATCACTTTTAGAACTAAAATATGTGTGTTTAGAGTCATTTTCATGCTCTAAATCGAGCAAAATACAAGATTAAGAGTAGTCTTTTTTGTACAGTCCAAAAAATTTATTCTCTGATGAAAAACGTTGACCCTTGACCTGACGAACTTTCTCTGACTGGTCATTAATGGTGCATTTTTGCATCTGTAAACTTTTGTCTGTAAATGACTGTCGGATGGGTATCATCACTTTTGGAACTAAAATAAGTGTGTTTAGAGTCATTTTAAGGCTCTAAATCGAGCAAAATGCAAGCTTTTGAGAAGGAGGAGAAGTCTTTAAAAATGGCGATTTGGTCACTGGAATGCCTTAAAAAGTGGTTATTCAACATGAGGCGTGATACAATTGACAATTTGAATCATTTTTTGTACAGTCCAAAATAACAATTTTCAGATAAAAAATGATGACTCCAGACAAGAGGAACTTTCTCCAAATGGTCAGTAATGGTGATTTTTTGAATGTTTAATCTTTTGACTGTAAATGACTGTCAGGTGTGTATCATCATTTTTGGAACTAAAATAAGTGTGTTTAGAGTCATTTTAAGGCTCTAAATCGAGCAAAATGCAAGCTTTTGAGCAGGAGGAGAAGTCTTTAAAAATGGCGATTTGGTCACTGGGATGCCTTAAAAAGTGGTTATTCAACATGAGGCGTGATACAATTGACAATTTGAATCATTTTTTGTACAGTCCAAAAAACAATTTTCAGATAAAAAATGATGACTCCAGACAAGAGGAACTTTCTCCAAATGGTCAGTAATGGTGATTTTTTGAATGTTTAATCTTTTGACTGTAAATGACAGTTGGATGTAAATCATTACTTTTGGAACTAAAGTAAGTGTGTTTAGTGTCATTTTCCTGCTAGAAATCGAGCTTCTGAGTAGGAGGAAAAGTCTAAAAAAATGGCAATGTTGGTCACTGTGAGGCCTTAAAAGTGGTTATTCAACATGAGGCTCGATACAATTGACATTCAGAATAATTTTTTGTACAGTCCAAAAAAACAATTTTCTGATGTAAAACGATTACCCTGGACCTGAGGAACTTTCTCCAAAGGGTTACTAATGGTTATTTTTTTATCTGTTTAATCTTTTGACTGTAAATGACTGTCAGATGTGAATCATCACTTTGGGACTAAAATAAGTGTGTTTAGAGTCATTTTCATGCTTGAAATCAGGCAAAATACAAGCTTCTGAGTAAGAGGAAAAGTCTATAAAAATGGCAAATTTGGTCACCAGGAGCACTTAAAAAGTGGTTATTCAACATGAAGCTCGGTACAATTGACATTCTGAATCATTTTTTGTACACTCCAAAAAATCAATTTTAAGATGAAATACGATTACCCTGGACCTGACGAACTTTCTCTGACTGGTCATTAATGGTGATTTTTTACATTTGTAAACTTTTGATTGTAAATTACTTTCAGATGTGAAGAATCACTTTTGGATCTAAAATAAGTGTGTTTAGAGTAATTTTCATGCTCGAAATCATGCAAAATACAAGCTTCTGAGTGGGAGGTAAAGTCTATAAAAATGGCAATTTTGGTCCCTGGGAGGCCTTAAAAAGTGGTTATTCAACATGAGGCTTGATACAATTGACAGTTTGAATCATTTTTTGTACAGTCTCAAAAATCTATTTTCTGATGAAAAGCGATGACCCCGGACCTGAGGAACTTTCTCCAAATGGTCAGTAATGGTGATTTTTGGAATGTTTAATCTTTTGACTGTATATGATTGTGGGATGTGAATCATTACTTTTGGAACTAAAATAAGTGTTTAGAGTCATTTTCCTGCTTGAAATCGGGCAAAATACAAGCTTCTGAGTAGGAGGAAATGTCTAAAAAAAAATAGCAATTGTAGTCACTGTGAGGCCTGAAAAAGTGGTTATTCAACATGAGGTGCGATACAATTGACATTTTCAATCATTTTTTGATCAGTTAAAAAATCCATTTTCTGATGAAAAATGGTGACCCCGGACCTGAGGAACATTTTCTCAAAATGGACAGTAATTGTGAATTTTTGAATTTTTAATCTTTTGGCTTAAAATGACTGTTAGATGTGAATCATCACTTTTGGAAATAAAATAAGACTGCTTAGAGTTATTTTCATGCTCCAAATCAGGGAAAAAATACATTTCTGAATAGGAGGATAAGTCTATAAAAATGGCATTTCTGGTCACTGCGATTCCTTAAAAGTGCTTATTCAACATGAGGCGCAATAAAATTGATATTTTGAATCTTTTTGCACAGTCCAAAAATCAATTTTCTGATGAAAAATGATGACCCCGGACCTGAGTAACTTTCTGCAAATGGTCAGTATTGGTGATTTTTTAATGTTTAGTCTTTTGACTGTAAATGACTGTCAGGTGTGTATCATCACTTTTGGAACTAAAATAAATGTGTTTAGAGTCATTTTAATTCTCTAAATCGAGCAAAATGCAAGCTTTTGAGCAGGAGGAGAAGTCTTTAAAAATGGCGATTTGGTCACTGGGATGCCTTAAAAGTGGTTATTCAACATGAGGCGTGATACAATTGACAATTTGAATCATTTTTGTACAGTCCAAAAAACAATTTTCAGATAAAAAATGATGACTCCAGACAAGAGGAACTTTCTCCAAATGGTCAGTAATGGTGATTTTTTTAATGTTTAATCTTTTGACTGTAAATGACAGTCGGTTGTAAATCATTACTTTTGGAATTAAAGTAAGTGTGTTTAGTGTCATTTTCCTGCTTGAAATCGGGCTTCTGAGTAGGAGGAAAAGTCTAAAAAAATGACAATTTTGGTCACTGTGAGGCCTTAAAGAGACGTTATTCAACATGAGGCGCGATACAATTGACATTTTGAATCATTTTTTGTACACTCCAAAAAATCAATTTTCTGATGAAAAATGATAATCCCGGACCTGAGAAACTTTCTCCAAATGGTCAGTAATGGTGATTTTTTGAATGTTTAATCTTTTTAATGTAAATGACAGTCGGATGTGAATCATCACTGTTGGAATTAAAATAACTGTGTTTAGAGTCATTTTCATGTTCAGAATTGGGCAAAATACAAGCTTCTGAGTAGGAGCAAAAGTCTAAAAATACAAATTTTGGTCAATGTGAGACCTTAAAATGTAGTTATTCAAATGAGGCACGATACAATTGATATTTTGAATCATTTTTGTACAGTCAAAAAAAAACAATTTTCTGATGAAAAACAATAACCCCGGACCTGAGGAACTTTCTAAAAATGGACAGTGATGGTGAATTTTTAAACTTTTAATCTATTGACTGTAAATGCCTTTTAGATTTGAATCATCACTTTTGGAACTCAAATAAGAGTACTTAGGGGCATATTAGCAAGACCGGCGATAAAATTATCGCCGTTTTAGCTGGCAGGAAACTGCCGCTAAAACAGCGATAATGGGCTTGCTAATATGCGTTATAGAATTCAATAGAAGCCCAGGTTAGATGTGCAGGACATCTAACCTGGGCTTCTATTGGAATTCTATAACGCATATTAGCAAGCTCCATTATCGCCGTTTTAGCGGCAGTTTCCTGCCGCTAAAGCGGCGATAACTTTTTCGCCTGTCTTGCTAATATGCCCCTAAGAGTCATTTGTTTGCTCGAATTCAGGGTAAATGTAAGTTTCTGAGTAGGAGGAAAAGTCTATAAAAAAGGCAATTTTGGTCACTCGGAGGCTTAAAAAGTGGTTATTAAACATGAATCTCTATACAATTGACATTGAATCTTTTTTTGTACACTCCAAAAATCCATTTTCTGCTGAAAAACGATGACCTCGGACCTGAGGAACTTTTTCCGAATGGTCAGTAATGGTAATTTTTGTAACGTTTAATCTTTTGAATGTAAATTACTGTCGTATGTGAATCATCACTTTTGGAACTAAAATAAGTGTGTTTAGAGTTATTTTCATGTTTGAAATCGAGCACCTGAATAACGAAGGTCAGTCGATCAGAATTGATCATGTTTAAACAATCATACACTCAGGCCTCTTAGCTTAACGGAAATGTATTTGCCAAGTAGGAATGGATGGCCATGAGAAACTCCTTACCTCCAGTGTGGAGGAGGCAAAAAGACACTGTTTGAACATCATATAAACAGGGTCAGCATCAAGACCGAGGCCATTCAAAATCGCATACCATATATACTTGGAATACAAAGCAGTTCAACTTCAGCCATTGGAAGAGCATAAAACATGTTATAGTAGCGTTCTGCAGCAACATTTGATCAGTAGATGAGAAAAAAGGTCCACAATAATTGCTAGCCTGGTAACTCCGGTTATATCAACAAACAGATGACAGTTGCTCAATTAATCTACAAATGCAACAGTGTCCAAAACATACCTTAGTTCATTACTTACGCAACATGTAGGGGGAAGGTGAAATACTGTGTTAGACCAACCTAGGATCAACACAAGGATACAGACACACTGGTACATGTGTCATGCATACTAGAAAAAATAAAACTAGAATACGTCTTACAAAAGAAACTATATGGCAACTTGTGAGAAGTTGGCCTGGTATATGATGTCCACTAATTAAGGTGGGCACCTTGCACCAGTCCAAACAACCCATATGGTGATTTAAGAGGTCAAAGATAACCTAAGAAAGCTAACCAAGTGGTAGCTGTGGAGAGCAGCCTTCAGGCTTAGCCTTGAAGGAATGTTAAGCAGCTTGTTTTACCAGAATGCAACCTTATTGTATTGGTTAAATGAAAGGAGAACCACACAGTAGTTATAAAAATATGTTTTTATTATTATAACACGCAGATAAACACATAGCACACAATACTGTAGCACAGAAACAATCGTAAGTAGCACTAATACACAGCGGGCTCCAGTGGGAGACCAAACCATATACTAAAAATGTGGTATAAGAACCACGACTCGAGTCAAGACAGTGTCTAGAGGTTGTAGAATCACTGGGACCCCAAGGAACTACCCAAGGTGAGTAAGTAGGGACCCCACGGAGGACAGGTGCAGTGTGAGAACATGACCGCGTGCTACGTACATATCAATGGGAGAGTCGCGGTTACAGTTTTAAAGTTTAAGGACCCTTCCCATTGGATTACGAGGAAGCCCTTTGGATCCTAGGAGGTTCGAGAGCCACCCCACCCGTGGATACCATAGTACCATAATTCTAAATCTAAATCCATATTTGTAAAGTGCGAACTACTCACCCTTACGAGTCTCAAGGCGCTGGGGGCCGTCGTGGAAATTAAGTGAGCTATTGCCCAGAGTCACAAGGTGCTGAGCTGAGCTGCCGCCGGAGCCGGGGATCGAACTGTGAGCCCTGTGCTCCGAAGTCAGCTGCCCTGGCCGCTGCACCACACCTCTCCACTAATAATTACCTATCCTAGGGAAGCCGGGTGCATATGTCTGAAGTGGTGTCGGGAAAAGCTGTCTATCTCAATGGAGGACTTCAAGGAAATGCCACTGCGGTAAAGAAGAAAAGTGTCCGTTGGAATCCAAAGGTGGATTCGAGTTGAAGAGTACCTGAAAGCAGAGGGGACAGAGTCTGGGTCACTCAGGAGTGACCAGGGGCTCAGTAGACGATTGCCCACCGATGTCGGGTGCTTCAGGTGTGATGATGGAGACCTTAACTCTACAACTGCAGGGACCAGGAGACGTCGAGGATGACCAGGAGCCGGATACTAGCTGTCCCATGAAGGATGTCGAGTGCTGAGGGGTCGGTGTCCGGCGGGAGCACCAACAAGCCTTGGCAGCGGCAACCGACGAAGAAGGCCAAAGAAGGTTAGGGTCTGGCCTCGCAAGGACCAGGTGACTCACCATAGCAAGGGGAGTCAGGCAGGCCTGGAGAAACCAGTAGAGGCCAGGAACAGCAGTGTTGACCCTCAAGAGGAAACAAATAGGTAATAGAACACGCACTACATTTCCTCAGATATTGTTCAGTATTCAATTTGTCGTGTGCTCAAGGGGTTTCACCATCTGATCAAAGAGTGTGGCATTCAATCACAATTTCCCGTCCCCTGATAGGGTTATATGGATTGTTGACATTGTGGCCAGGAAGACTACTTCACATTTTGAGACACCAGTCACGATCTGGTTGGTCTATAGCATATCACTACATTAATTTGAACAAGTCACAGCGGGTGTTGGGTGACCATTGATGAAAGGATGGTTTTCTCATATTATGTTATGTATTTTCCTAGAAACATCCCCTGACGAAGGGCTCGTTCAGCCTGAAATGCATTGGGATGGAGGAAAGGATTGATGATCATATCTATTAGTGTGATCAGATTTACATATCACTGTCAAAATTAAGCGATATAATGAATTAAAATTGAAGATGGTTGACTACGAATAAAAATGGCCTAATCACACAGAAACCTTCGCTGTCATATTTTTGTTGATTACTTGAGCACAGAATAACCCCAAGACAATGGTGCCCTTGCAGTGCTAGGGGGGATGGACCCTATCAGGGGACACCAAATTGTGACCCTCAAGAGAACCCACAGGCCGGAGGCACAGGAGTCGCATGGGGACATCGAGCAGATTCACAAAGCGACGTGCCACGGAGCACTCAGTGCGAGGTGGCAAAAGTTCTTTGGTGGAAATGTGCCCAGAGGTTGCGGCTATTTGTAGCCCAATGCACTTGTTCGGGAAGCACCAACAAGCATATGCACTTGCAAAAGTACGCTGTGCACAGGCATTCAGGTTATGCGGTCCCCAAGAGGGATACTGGCCTCAGACTTGGTGAGAGGGCAGCTCAACCTCAAGGAACATAGGAACCCACCTACTGTGTTGCTGGATCCTTTGGAGTCCACATGAGCTCAGGATCAGCAGACCGGTCTGTTGCATTAGGGTGCCTGCGAATGCAGGGAGTGACTCCCTCACCCCAAGGGAGATACCTTCAGTTGTCCTTGATGCTCCACATGTCCTATACAGAGCCTGGATGGTGCACAGGCACAGACGATGCTTTGGACGGAGAGGGAGACGAAGTTGGGCACAGTCGAAGTCCTGCAAAGTCCAGAGTGTCCAGACGGTTGAAGATCAATGGTTTCTTGTTAAGAATCTTGTCCACAATAAATCTAGGGTCCTACAGCCAGGTAAGCCCTTTTGTACCCACAGGAGAGAGTTGGACAGATTCAGGGAACCCTCCCAGGGGAGGGTCAGGACAGTGCGGAGGTTACTCCCATGTCCTTTGTCCAGTTTCACTCCAGAGCAGGAGCCAAAGACTCCCAGGACTTATTTGAACTGGACTGTGCACAGGGACACCAAATGTGCCCCTCATGCAGACTTTCAGTCGATGGCAAGTGCACCCACCCAGGCCTGATACACTAAATCCTGTCTGGGAGGTGGTCACACTCTCCCTGTGACAGGATGCCTATTGTTCTGCCTTCCCTGCTTGAGCTTGGCTCAGCAGCAGGAGGGCAGAAATGTGTCTCTGGTCGGCAGCAGCCCTTTGGGCTGCCCGGGACTAAAGGCTGGTACTGGGAACACCAGGGACCTCACAAAGCTCGTTTCTGAGGGGTGGAATCATACCTCCCACACCGGTTACTGGTGTGGGGGTATGATTCCACAATGTTTGATACCAAACACAATAGGGTTACTTTCAGCCGTTTTAGAGTTGGTCATCACGTGGTCGCATAATGTCACTCTATATGTTGTAAATGGCTGCAGCACTAAAAACCCGGTAGAATGGACTCCATAGGCTGCAGGGGTGTCCTGCTAATGCAGGGGCACCCTCTCACTTAGAACCAAGCACCCTGCCTTCAGGATTGTCAAGGCCTGCTATAGGGGTAACTTATAGGTTTTAAGTCTAGTGACCCTTAGATATAGTAAACCTATATCTTAAGTAAGTGGTGCATGCACCAACTTATACAGGCTGCAATGGCAGGCCTGTAGATCCATTTTGCATGGCCTCTCCCTATGTGGCATAATACATGCTTCAGCCTATGGGAGATCTCTGGGGTACTTATGCCCTGGGTACATGTGTACCATATACTAGGGACTGACAAGGGTACCCCAGTATCCAATCTGGAGTGTACCTAAGTACATGACACAACATTTTAGGGAGAAAGTAGATAGACTGGGGTCCTGATTAGCAGGATCCCAGTCAGACTAGTCAAAAACAGTGTAACATCAAGGAAAAAGTGGGGGTAACCATAAGAAGCAGATCCTACTTTCCTACACAACCCCCCCAACCGTAAGGAGATGAGACTAACCTTGCCCAGTTGAGTCTTTATTTTCTAAGTGGAAATATCTGGAGAGTCCATCTGCATTGACATTGTTACTCCCAGGTCTATGTTCCACTGTATTGTCCATCCCCTGTAGGAAAATGGACCACCTCAAAAGTTTGGGGTTTTCACCCTTCATCTGTTTTAGCCATAGAAGGAGCTTATGGTCTGTCTGAACAATGCAGTGAGTGCCAAACAAGTATGGCCTCAGCTTCTTCAGGGCCCAAACCACAGCAAAGGCTTCCCTCTCTATAGCTGACCAATGTTTCTCTCTGGGGGTCAACCTTCTGCTGATAAAAGCTAATGGTTGATCCCGACCCTCAGCATTAAGTTGTGACAACACAGCCCCTACCCCCCACTCAGATGTATCTGTTTGGACAATAAATTTCTTGGAGTAGTCAGGACTTTACAGAATGGGAGCAGTGCACATTGCCTGCTTGAGATCATCCAATGCCTTCTGACAGCTAACTGTCCACTGAACATTCTTGGGCATTCTTTTTGATGTGAGATCATTTAAGGGAGTCACTATAGATCTATATCATTTAACAAATCTCCTGTAATACCCAGTCAGGCCCAAGAAAGCTCTGACCTGAGTCTGGAGTAGTTGGAACAACCCAGTCTATGATGGTCTGCATTTTAATCTCTAATGGTTGAACCTGGCCTACACCCACAAGGTGGCCCAGGTCCACAACCTTGCTCTGCCCTACCTGGCACTTAGTAGCCTTGATAGTGAGGCCTGCCTTTTACAGAGCCTCCAAAACATTCTGTAGGTGTACCAGGTGATCCTCCCAGGTGGATCTAAAGACAGCTATATCATCTAGATAGGCTGCACTATAGGCTTCCAGGCCTGTGAGGACTTTGTTCACCAACCTTTGGAATGTGGCAGGTGCATTCTTCAAACCAAAGGGCATTACAATAAATTGACAATGCCCACTAGGGGTAGAAAATGCTGTTTTAGGGTTGGCATCCTTCAGCTAGTCTGATATACCAATATCCAGCAGTTAGGTCAAATGTACTTAAATACTTGGCTGAGGCCAAAGTATCAATAAGCTCATCTGCCCTAGGAATAGGATGAGCATCAGTCCTAGTGACTGCATTGAGTCCCCTGAAATCCAAACAAAACCTCATCTCTCTCATACCACCCTGGGTGTAAGGTTTAGGTACCAGGAGTACTGGGCTAGCCCAAGGGCTATCTGGGGGCTCAATCACTCCCAATTCCAGCATCTTTTGGACCGCAGTCCTGATGCAATCTCTGACATGGTCAGGCTGCCTGTAGATTTTATTCCTCACAGGTAGGCTCTCACCTGTGTCCACTTCATGGGTACACCAGGTGGTTTGACTGGGTGTCAAAGAAAACAAATGATTGTATCGATTGAGGACCTTCCTACAATCAATCTGCTGTTGACCAGTGAGGCTGTCTGCCAAGACTACACCATCAACTGATTCATCATAAGGGTTCTGTGAGAGGAGGTAAAGGAGTGGGTCACTCTCTTCCACCTGACCCTCATCAGTTGCCATGAGCAAGCCCATGTCAGCCCTGTCAATGTGTAGCTCTAGCCTGTTCACATGGAGCACCCTATGGGGGCTCCTAGGAGTACCAAGGTCCACCAAGTTGGTGACCTCTCCCTTCTGCTGAAGTATGGTATGGGGTCCACTCCATTTATCTTGGAGAGCTGCTGGGGCCACAGGCTCCAACACCCACACCTTCTGCCCTGGCTGATAAACAGTCAGCACAGCCTTTTGGTCATGCCAAGGTTTTTACAATTCTTGACTTGCCTCAAGGTTTTTGCTTGCCTTCTTCATGTACTCAGCCATCCTGGAGCGGATACCAAGTACATAGTCCACTATTTCTTGTTTGGAAGGTTTGAGAGGTAACTCCCATCCCTCCTTCACCAAACACAAGGGACCCCTAACTGGATGCCCAAACAAAAGTTCAAAAGGGCTGTAGTCAATCCCCTTTTGTGGGACCTCTCTGTTGGCAAAGAAAAGGCAGGGCAACAGGACATCCCATTTTAGCCTAAGCTTTTCTGGGAGGCCCATGATCATGCCCTTTAGGTTTTTCTTTTACCTTTCAACCAACCCATTGCATTGTGGGTGATAGGGTGTGGTAAACTTGCAGTTCACTCCACACTCCTTACACATTGCAGTGATATAACTGGACATGAAGTTTGTACCTCTGTCAGTTAGGACCTCCTTAGGGAAACCCACTCTGGAAAAAATTCCCAGGAGGGCCCTGGCCACCACAGAAGCTGTGAGGGTTCTAAGGGGTATAGCCTCTGGATACCTAGTGGCATGGTCCACCACCACTAGAATATAACTGTGCCCAGATGCAGTTGGAGGGTTCATGGGACCAATTATGTAAATCCCAACCCTCTCAAAGGGAACCCCCACCACAAGTAGTGGTATGAGGGGGGCGTTGTGGTACTACCTGCCTTACCACTGGCTTGACAGGTGGTACAGGAGCGACAAAACTCCTTTGTGTCTTCTGACATGTGAGGCCAGTGAAAGTGAGGGACAAGCCTGTCCCAAGTCTTGCTTTGGCCTATGTGTCCTGCTAAGGGAATGTCATGTGCAAGGGTAAGTAGGAAGCCCCTAAACTTCAGAGGTATGAACAACCTCCTGGTGGCACCAGGCTTGGGGTCTCTACCCTTTGAGTATAGGAGTCCCTCATCCAAATAGATCTTGTGAGATCCACTGACACTCCCAGCAGCCTCAGCAGCAGCTTGCTGTCTGAGGGGTTCAAGATAGGGGCAGGTTTGCTGCTCCAAACTCAAGTATGCCCTGGAAGGGCCCCCTGTCCCCAAGAACTCAACCTGATCAGGTTCCAGTTCATCTGGGACAGTTCCTTCTCATGGACTAAGATCATCTCCCTCAAGAGATTGATCCTCACACTGAGTCTGGGGGGAATACACAGCCTTACCCCTCCTGCTACTTCTCTTGGAAGGCCCTTGGTCCATTGTTCCAGGATCCAAGGTCTGTTCAGTCTTAGCCAGCTTAGCCTGTGACCTAGTCACAGCAAACACATCTGCAGTGATGCCCAGCATGGCTGCATGAGTCCTAAATTCTACATCAGCCCAGGCTGATGCCTCCAAATCATTGCCCAACAAACAATCTACTGGTAGGTCTGAGCTAACCACAACATTCTTAGGGTCAGTTACCCCTCCCCAGCTGAAATTAACAACTGCCAAGGAATGGTCAGTCCTGACATTGTTTGCATTGGTCACTTGGTACATTTTTACCAAGTATGATTTGTCCAGGAGACACAAGTTTCTCTGTCACCATTGTGACACTAGCCCCTGTGTCCCTGTATGCCATTGCTTCTACTCCATTTATTAAAGGCTGTTGTCTGTACTTGCCCAAGTTACTGGGACTAACAAGTAGGGTGGCAATATCTATGCCACCATCACAAACTAACAAAGCCTAAGCTGGAGTCCTGACCAGGCCAGAACCCATCTCAGCAGCCAAGGTTAACCCTACTAATCCCTTGTTCCCTGTACCACCACTTGTAGCTGTACGAGGGGGAGCAGTTGCCTTAGGGGCAATGGTGGTTGGACTAGTGTCCTTGGCCTTTGGACAATTGGCATCTTTTGTCCAATGGGTTGTTTCCTTACATAAGTAACACCAAGATTTCTTTTTGCCTTTACCTTCGTTGGATTGTGACTTCCCCCCATATGCAGGTTTTTGTGGCCCTGATAAAGACTTGTCATCTTTACCCTTGTCCCCACCCTTATCTGAAGTTTTAGCATTCTTGCTTCTTCTGGTCACCACCATGGTTCTGGTTTCTCTGCTTCACCCTGGTTCTGACCCACATATCTGCCTTCTTTCCTAATTCTTGGGAGAAGTCAGATCCAGAATCAACCAGGTATTGATGCAGCAACTGATTTTGGCAATTATTAAGGATATGCTCCTCATAATCAAATTGTACAATCCTTGAAATCATTCACTTTGCTGCCAAACAACCAGCCTTCCAGAGCCTTAATGGCACTATCCATAAAGTCTACCCAGTCCTGATTCTGTGTCTTCTGGGTGTCTCTGAACTTAATCATGTACTGTTCAGTGGTTAAGCCAAACCCGTCAATGAGAGCACTCTTCAGGACTGAATAATTGTCAGCATTCTCTTCTCTTACAGTGAGGAGCTTATCTCTACCTTTGTCAGCAAAGGGGAGCCACAAGGTAGCTGCCCACTGCTCTTGAGGGACCCTCTGAACTTTACAGGCCCTCTCCAAAGCAGTTATCCATTTATGGATGTCATCCCCAACATGGTAGGGAGAGACAATCTTGCTCAGGTTCCTATTATCAAAGGAATGTTTCTTAATTCTAGGGACACTGTTGCTGCCACCATGGGACTATAGTCCCAACTTTTTTCTAGCTCTCTGGAATTCTAGGGACTCTTTGTCAAGGGCCAATTGCTGATGCCTGAGCCTAAGCTTAGCTTTCTCAAGTTCCAGAAATAGGTACTCCCTGTCATAAGAATGGTCCCTCTTGCTAGATACAGAGGTCCTTACAGACTGTCCTGAGTGATTAGACTCTGCAGAGGGAGATCTAGATCTCCTTGGTAAACTCTGCACTCTTCCAGGAGGGGTGAAGAGGGGGCCTTCTTGGCCTTTTCTATCATCTCCCTGAAGGTCTGTGTTGTCCAGGTGGGAACCATCTTGTTCCTCCTGGCCAGGGTTTGAGTCTAGGTCATAAAAGGTGTCACCTCCTGACCTGTCCTCAATCCCTGTCCCACCCACTCTCTCCTGTTCATCTGACCCAGGGGTCTTCCTAAGGTCATCAAGAAGTAACGTCTCTATCAGACGTTGGGTGTTGGCACTTCTCCCTGTCTTCAGCTTTATCGAGGCACAGAGGGCTTTCAATTCTTGGAATGAAAGCTCACTGTATCTAGAGGGCAGAGAGACACTGTCATCTCCTTTAGAAGACATACTAAGTGTGGTGAGGTGTTGCACCTACCTAACCTAGTGGGAACTAAACTCTCTGAGGTTGGAGAAAGGGTGTGCTAGACCCTTGACTTACCCAACCCTAAGTTCAGTAGAACTTACTTATTCTAAGCTAGTATTATATGTACCTGAGTACTTAGTGGTTTTCAGTTAATCACTACAAAGATTTATCTGGCAAAACAATGCAGGCTTGAATCCCAACCGCTGCACACCAATGTGAGAAGTTGGCCTGGTATATGATGTCCACTAATTAAAGTGGGCACCTTGCACCAGTCCAAACAACCCTTAAGGTGATTTAAGAGGTCAAAGATAACCTTAGAAAACTGTCCAAGTAGTAGCTTTGGAGAGCAGCCTTCAGGCTTAGACTTGAAGGAATGTTAAGCAGCTTGTTTTACCAGAATGCAACCTTATTGTATTGGTTAAATGAAAGGAGAACCACACAGTAGTTATAAAAATATGTATTTATTATTATAACACACTCTAAATACCTTACAGTATCTGCTACATGCAGATAAATACAAAGCACACAATACTCTAGGACAGAAACAATCGTAAGTAGCACTAATACACAGTGGGCTCCAGGGGGAGACCAAACCATATTCCAAAATATTGGTATATGAACCATGACTCGAGTCAAGACAGTGTCTAGAGGTTGTAGAATCGCTGGGACCCCAAGGAACCACCCAAGGTGAGTAAGTAGGGACCCCACAGAGGATGGGTGCAGTGTGAGAACACGACCGCGTGCTATGTACAATTCAATGGGAGAGTCGCAGTTGCAGTTTTAAAGTTTAAGGACCCTTCCCAGTGGATTACGAGGAAGCCCTTTGGATCCTAGGAGGTTCGAGAGCCACTCCACCCGTGGATACCGTAGTACCTGAGTTACCTATCCCAGGGAAGCCGGGTGCATAGGGCTGCAGTGGTGTCAGAAACCGCCGTCGATCTCAATGGAAGACTTCAAGGAAATGTCACTGTGGGAAAGAAAAAAAGTATCCGTTGGAATCCAAAGGTGGATTCGAGTTGAAGAGTGCCTGAAAGCAGAGGGGACAGAGTCTGGGTCACTCAGGAGTGACCAGGGGCTCGGTAGATGAATGCCCACCGATGTCTGGTGATTCAGGTGTGATGATGGAGATGTTGACTCTACAGCTGCAGGGAACAGGAGATGTCGAGGACAACCAGGAGCTGGATACGAGCTATCCTACAAAGGATGTCGAGTGCTGAGGGGTCGGTGTCCGGCGGGAGCATCAACAAGCCTTGGCAGCGGCAACCCACGAAGAAGGTCAAAGAAGGTTACGGTCTGGCCCCGCAAGGATTAGGGAACTCACCACAGCAAGGGGAGTCAGGGCAGGCCTGGAGCAACCAGGAGAGCCCAGGAAAAGTAGTGTTGACACCCAAGAGGACCCACAGGCCGGAGGCACAGGAGTCGCGAGGGGACCTTGAGCAGATTTACAAAGCGACGGCCCACGGAGCACTCAGTGTGGGGAGGCCAATGTTCTTTGGTGGAAATGTGCCCAGAGGTTGGGGCTATTCATAACCCAATGCAATTGTTTGGAAAACACCAACAAGCTTGGGTTATGCGGTCCCCATGGGGGATACTGGCCTCAGACTTGGTGAGAGGGCACCTCGACCTCAAGGAACATAGGAACCCACCTCCTGTGTTGCTGGAGCCTTCAGAGTCTGCAGGAGCTCAGGATCAGCAGATTGGTCAGTTGCAATACGGTGCCTGTGAATGCAGGGGAGTGACTCCTTCACCCCAAGGAAGATAACTTCAGTTGTCCTTGATGCTCCACAGGTCCTACACGGAGCCTGTATGGTGCATGGGCACAGACGATGCTTTGGATGGAGAGGTAGATGAAGTCAGGCCCAGTCGAAGTCCTGCAAAGTTCAGAGTGTCCAGACAGTCGAAGATCAGTGTTTTTTTGTTTAAAATCTTGCCCATGTCATATCTAGGGTCCTACAGCCAGGTAAGCCCTTTTGTACCCACGGGAGAGGGTTGGACAGATTCAGGGGACTGCTCCAGGGGAAGGTCACGACAGTGGGGAGGTTACTCCCATGTCCTTTGTCCAGTTTCGCACCAGAGCAGGAGCCAACGGCTCCCAGGACTGGTTTGAACTGGACTATGCACAGGGACACCAAATGTGCCCCTCATGCAGACTTTTGGTCACTAGCAAGTGCACCCACCCGGGCCTAATACACTAAATCCTGTCTGGGAGTGGTCACACCTCCCTGTGACAGGATGCCTATTGTTCTGCCTTCCCCTGTTTGAGCTTGGCTCAGCAGCAGGAGGGCAGAAATGTGTCTCTGGTCGGCAGCAACCCTTTTGGGCTGCCCGGGACTAAAAGGCTGGTACCGGGAACACCAGGGACCTCACAAAGCTCATTTCTGAGGGGTGGAATCATACCTCCCACACAGGTTACCGGTTTGGTGGTATGATTCCACAATGTTTGATACCAAATACGATAGGGTTACTTTCAGCCATTTTAGAGTTGGTCATCACAAGGTCACATAATGCCACTCTATATGTTGTAAATGGCTGCAGCACTAACAGCCCAGGAGAATGGAGTCTTTAGGCTGCAGGGGTGTCCTGTTCATGCAGGGGCACCCTCTCACTTAGAACCAAGCACCCTGCCTTCAGGATTGCCAAGGCCTGCTATATAGGTGACTTATAAGTTTTAAGTGTAGTGACCCTTAGATATAGTAAACCTATATCTTGAGTAAGTGGTGCATTCACCAACTTACACAGGCTGCAATGGCAGGCCTGTAGATCCATTTTGCATTGCCTCTCATGGGTGGCATAACACATGTTTCAGCCCATGGGAGACCTCTGGGGTACCTATGCCCTGGGTACAGGTGTACCATATAATAGGGACTGACAAGGGTACCCCAGTATCCAATATGGAGTGTACCTAAGTACATGACATAACATTTTAGGGAGAAAATAGATAAACTGGGGTCCTGATTAGCAGGATCCCAGTCAGACTAGTCAAAAACAGTGTAACATCAAGCAAAAAGTGGGGGTAACCATAAGAAGCAGATCCTACTTTCCTACTTTCCTACACAGCAAACTGACTGTCTGCTACATGCACTTCAAGGTGCCCCATATGTCACAATGCGGAGCATGGGAAATGTTTTATCGAAAATGCCAAAAGAATGGGATGATGTATGTCATTACAAAAGCCAAAACTGTAGATTTGACTCTGACCCACAGATGTATGACATTGAGTCAGAGACTTCTCTACAGGGTTAGCTAACCAAAATACAAATGGCACATATTCTGATACATTGCAATGAAAATCATTGATTTTCAATAGGATGCAGACAACATCTGACAGGCTTCGGCAACATATGACAAACTCCCTCTGCCTGATATGTGTCAAAACAGATGCCAGGCAAGTAAACACATTTCATTTTGCATTGTGTATCCCTGCAATGGTAAAAAATTACTTATTAACATGGGGATACATTTCTGCTCCAAAAAATCACTTTTCTACAGACATACATAAAAATATCTGTACATGGTTGGACTTATCATAAGTCAACTCTTTCAGAACAAGGGATTGCGTGTAAAGATGTGTACAACATTCTCAAAAATATTTAGGCAAATGTGTGAAATTACAAGTAAAGACTCTGCAATGTGCACAATGTCCGTCATTTGTAATCCAAGATGTAGTGTAGTATACCACATATGTCATACACCACAGCGTGAACTTACATATGAACTACATTATCTGTCACTATGCACTATCATGTCAGGTTAACATTGGTCAACAATTGCTAATGGCAAAAATCACCATTCCGAGCGTATGCTGATTCATCATTGTCTGTACTTGAGGCTAATGAACAGAGAGGAATGTCAACATGCAAATGTGTAACCTCTCTGTGTCCTGGAGCCATGAAGCTGTTAACTTCTAATTCTTTAAATGCCAAATGATGATATATCCAAAAGAAACAATTGATGGACGGAATGCTGGACAATGCAAACATTCACCCCCAGTCACAAGGATCTGGGTTAAATCCATCATTCTTTTGCTCACCACACCACCCCAGTTTGGACCCAGCCATATGCAAATCAGTCTTGACCCTGTTCCTTGTGGGAACAGTCCAGCCAGACTGCCAAGCCAGGTCCTCCTGGACGGAAACAAGCATCCTAGGACCGGTTTCAGGGCATCACCCTTCTTCAGCCAGGCTAGCTTGAATCCAGTGGTGTGGTGAGCACGGGACCCACGTCTGGGCATACCCTTCCCACTTAGGGTGACAAATGCAAAGAAACAATTGATGGACGGAATGCTGGACAATGCAAACATTCACCCCCAGTCACAAGGATCTGGGTTAAATCCATCATTCTTTTGCTCACCACACCACCCCAGTTTGGACCCAGCCATATGCAAATCAGTCTTGACCCTGTTCCTTGTGGGAACAGTCCAGCCACGAACTGACAAGCCAGGTCCTCCCTGGACCGGAAACAAGCATCCTAGGACCGGTTTCAGGGCATCACCCTTCTTCAGCCAGGCTAGCTTGAATCCAGTGGTGTGGTGAGCACGGGACCCACGTCTGGGCATACCCTTCCCACTTAGGGTGACAAATGCAAAAGAAACAATTGATGGACGGAATGCTGGACAATGCAAGCATTCACCCCAGTCACAAGGATCTGGGGTAAATCCATAATTCTTTTGCTCACCCACCACCCCAGTTTGGACCCAGCCATATGCAAATCAGTCTTGACCCTGTTCCTTGTGGGAACAGTCCAGCCCGAACTGCCAAGCCAGGTCCTCCCTGGACCGGAAACAAGCATCCTAGGACCGGTTTCAGGGCATCACCCTTCTTCAGCCAGGCTAGCTTGAATCCAGTGGTGTGGTGAGCACGGGACCCACGTCTGGGCATACCCTTCCCACTTAGGGTGACAAATGCAAAAGAAACAATTGATGGACGGAATGCTGGACAATGCAAACATTCACCCCCAGTCACAAGGATCTGGGTTAAATCCATCATTCTTTTGCTCACCACACCACCCCAGTTTGGACCCAGCCATATGCCAAATCAGTCTTGACCCTGTTCCTTGTGGGAACAGTCCAGCCCGAACTGCCAAGCCAGGTCCTCCTGGACCGGAAACAAGCATCCTAGGACCGGTTTCAGGGCATCACCCTTCTTCAGCCAGGCTAGCTTGAATCCAGTGGTGTGGTGAGCACGGGACCCACGTCTGGGCATACCCTTCCCACTTAGGGTGACAAATGCAAAAGAAACAATTGATGGACGGAATGCTGGACAATGCAAACATTCACCCCCAGTCACAAGGATCTGGGTTAAATCCATCATTCTTTTGCTCACCACACCACCCCAGTTTGGACCCAGCCTTGCTCACTTTGCCACTGGATTCAAGCAAGCCTGGCTGATGACGGCTGGAATGCCAGAAACAGGTCCTAGGATGCTTGTTTCCGGTCCAGGGAAGACATGGCTTGGCAGTTCGTGCTGGACTGTTCCCATGAGGCACAGGGTCAGACTGATTTGCATATGGCCATGTCTGAACTGGGGTGGTGGAGTGAGCTAAAGAATGATGATGGATTAAACCCAGATCAGTTGACTGGGGGTGAGTGTTTGATTGGCTCAAACGTTCCAGTCCATCATCCCCTTTGTATCGCTTTTTGTTCGCCCTAAGTTGGCGAGGGTATGCCCAGACGTGGGTCCCTTGCTCACTTTGCCACTGGATTCAAGCAAGCCTGGCTGATGACGGCTGGAATGCCAGAAACCGGTCCTAGGATGCTTGTTTCCGGTCCAGGGAAGACATGGCTTGACAGTTCGTGCTGGACTGTTCCCATGAGGCACAGGGTCAGACTGATTTGCATATGGCCATGTCTGAACTGGGGTGGTGGAGTGAGCTAAAGAATGATGATGGATTAAACCCAGATCAGTTGACTGGGGGTGAGTGTTTGATTGGCTCAAACGTTCCGTCCATCATCCCCTTTTGTATCGCTTTTTTGTTCGCCCTAAGTTGGCGGGGGTATGCCCAGACGTGGGTCCCTTGCTCACTTTGCCACTGGATTCAAGCAATCCTGGCTGATGACGGCTGGAATGCCAGAAACCGGTCCTAGGATGCTTGTTTCCGGTCCAGGGAAGACATGGCTTGGCAGTTCGTGCTGGACTGTTCCCATGAGGCACAGGGTCAGACTGATTTGCATATGGCCATGTCTGAACTGGGGTGGTGGAGTGAGCTAAAGAATGATGATGGATTAAGCCCAGATCAGTTGACTGGGGGTGAGTGTTTGATTGGCTCAAACGTTCCGTCCATCATCCCCTTTTGTATCGCTTAAATGATGATATATCAACAGGACAAGAATCTGGATACATATGACCACAGTGTCAAACCATATAAATAGTCCCACATTGATCCTGTGCAAAAACCTTTTACAGTACCTCGACAAAGACTTCTAGAAGGTAAACACACTCAATTGACAGTAAACTGACAAGTAAACTGTAGGAAAGTAGGATCTGCTTTTATGGTTACCCCCACTTTTTGCCTGGTGCTATGCTGTTTCTGACTAGTCTGACTGGGATCCTGCTAATCAGGACCCCAGTCTCTCTGCTTTCTCCCCTAAATTGGTGTGGTAAGTATATAGGTACATCCCAGATTGGATACTGGGGAACCCTTGTAAGTCCCTAGTATATGGTACTAAGGTACCCAGGGCATAGGTCCCCCTGAAGTCCTCCATGGGCTGAAGCATGTATTATGCCACCCATGGGAGACCATTCAAACTGTAACTACAGGCCTGCCATTGCAGCCTGTGTAAGCTGGTGCTAGCACCACTTACGAAAGATATAGATTTCCCTATATCTAGGGTCACTGTACTTAAAACCTATAAGTCACCCCTACAGCAGGCCTTTTTAATCCTGAAGGCAGGGTGCTTGGCTCTAAGTGTGAGGGTGCCCCTGTATCAGCAGGACACCCCTACAGCCTATGGAGTCCATTCTCCTGGGTTGTAAGTGCAGCCGCCATAAGCCATATAGAGGGGCACCATGTCATTACGCGATGACCATCTCGAAGTTGGCTGAAATGAACCCTATCGTGTTTGGTATCAAACATGTTGGAATCAAATGATTCCAAGCACTGTAACGGCCCTCCGTAAAGCCCTCAGTACTCCCGGTACGAGACTTCTAGACCCAGACAGCACAACATGGCTGCTGCCGACCAGAGACATAATTCAGCCCTCCTGCTGCTGAGCCAAGTTCAAGCAGGGGAAGGCAAAACAATAGGTTTCCTGTCACAGGGAGGTGTGACCACCTCCCAGACAGGATTTAGTGTATTGGGGCCTGGTGGGAGTGCTTGCCAGTGCCACTCAGTCTGCATGAGGGGCACATTTGGTGTCCCTGTGCATAGTCCAGTTCAAACCAGCTCAGGGAGCCGTTGGCTCCTTCTCTGGCGTGAAACTGGACAAAGGACATGGGAGTATCCTCCCCACTGTCCGACCCTCCCCTGGGAGGGAACCCTGAGTTTTCTCAACCCTTTCCTTAGGGTGCTTAAGGGCTTACCTGAGGGTGGGTCCCTAGATTCATCGTGGGAGATGATTTATATCAGACACCACTTCTACTTCAACCGTCTGGGCACTCTGGACTTTCTTGGACTTCGCTTTGGGCCTGACTTCATCTCCCTGCTCATCTGCTGCATTGTCTGTACTTGTGCTCCATACAGGAACCTTACAAGGCCTGTGGGCATCCAAGACACCTGAAGGAATCTCCCTTGAAGTGAAGGAGTCACTTGCCTGCATCTGCAGGCACCGCAACTAAGCTGACCGGTCTGCTGATCCTGGGCTCCCACGGAATCCAAAAGGCTCAGCAACACAGGTCGTGGTTCTTCTCATCCCTCTAGGCCTGCCCTGTCTTTTCACCAAGTTTGAGGCCAGTATCCCTCTTCGGAGCTGTAGGATACGAACCCCCTGCACCTGTCATCTTCAGTGACCAGACTCTTCGACCACACCGCATCGATTGCACGTGGCTGCATCTTTTAGTGAGCTGCTCGAGATCCTCAAGCGACTCCAGTGCCTCCAGATTGTAGGTCCTGTTGAGGCTCTTCTTTGATTTCTGTGGGCTCCCCTGATTGCTTGGGGCCTGCCCCCACTCCCCTGCTTGTGGTGAATCACCTGGACCTTGTTAGTCCTGACACTGCACCTTCTTCACTTCCCACATTGTTTGCAGTTGCCAAGGCTTGTTGGTGCTTCCGACGGACACTGACCACTCATCTCTCGACATCCGATGTGGGACAGCTCATGAACAGCTCCTGGTCTTCCACAGCATCGCCTGGTCCTCACAGCTGCAGCTCCAAGGTCACCATCATCTCTCCTGCAACACCCGACATCGGTGGGCACTCGTCTTCCTTGCCTACTGGTCACTCCTGAGTGACATAGACTCTGTCCCCTCTGCTAGCAGGTACTCTTCACCTTGAATCCACCTTTGGATTCCACCGGACACTCTCATCTTCTGCAGCAGCGGCATCTTCCTGAAGTCCTCCATTGGGTTCGACTGTAGTTTCCAACACCACTTTACACCTATGCACCAGGCTTCCCTGGTGTAGTTAACGTGGTTACTAGGGTATCCATGGGTGGGATTGCTCTCCAACCTTCTGTCTTCCACAGGGTTTCCTCAGGGTCCGCTGGGAAGGGTCCTTCTTCTTTAAAATTGCAACTGCGACTTACATGTTGATTTGTACAGAGAGGGAGGTTGTGTTCCCACACTGCACACGATCTCCATGGGGTTCCTAGTTAAGTGCTGGGGACCTTAGTTTCTTGGGTCCCCGAGACTTCTAAGTTCAAATACTAAGTCAGCCTCTCACAAAAACCAACTGATAATCACACCTGTTGACAATAAGAAAGCGTTCAGCCTCTCATTTTGTTACCCCATGACATGTCCCAGGAATGAAATGTGTCCTATAATGTGCCACAAGGATGATAAACACATCAGAAATCACTACAATGATATCAGGTTCTAAGTTAACACTACTACGTCACTACAACAATACCTCTCAAAAGAAAAGGACACAGATCAGGACACTTGTTTGCTGTCAAATAAATGAGAGACCAGTTGTTCCTAAATAAATCACATGTAAAATAATATGTACTTACCTTAACAAAATTGCATATCTGTAAAAACCATTGAGTAAAGTTTCACATGAGGCAAAATCATTAAGTGTGTCCCATCATTTCAGGGAGTGACCTGCTTTTTATAGGGAAAATAGATTTTGACATAACTCACTAAAGTCAATGTAATGAGTAATGACACTATCTTGTATAAGTCCCACAAATGTTGGTGGAATCTGCTGTCGCAGTAAGCTCTTGCAACTTCACACATCAAAGCGACAAGGTAGTATATGTCCAACTTCAGATACTGATGTCATTAGACCTAACAGTTGTGCTATCTTTCACAGATGATTCCACCCCTGCTACACGTCAGAACCAGGCCAGGGAGCAGAGTCAAACAACAGAATAAGAAGATTCCCAAGAAGCCCTCAGTGATGAGCCTGACCCCGTAGATGTGGACGATGACAAAACTCCTGGCACTTCTGGGCAGCTCAGTAAGACAGACTTAGTCTCATTGGGCCCACACCTCCAACCATCACAGTTGGTACAACATCCACAACCAGTGCCCCTAGCACAGGCGGGCCCATACTTAGCTTCCCATTCCTGCCTCCTCAGGTGGGTAACATCACCACAGACACTGAGGAGGCAGGACTGAGTGTCAGGAGCCAGTCCTGTGCAAGGGCAACAGCCAGTGTAGCCAGATGTGGCGGAAGGAGAATTCTGCCCAACCCATTTGAGGCCACTGAGGAGACTGACACACAGCCTGTAGAGCAGACAGACTCAGTTGGTGTCTCTGCGCCCACACCTCCAACCACCACAGCTGGTGCATCACAAGCCACAACCAGTGCCCCTAGTACAGGCAGGCCAAAACTTTGCCGACCAGTTCCGCATCCTCAAGTGGCTAACACTAGCACATACACTGAGGAGGCAGGACCAAGTGACAGTAGGCAGTCCTGTGCTAGGGCAGCTGCTAGTGGTGGAAGATGTGGGGGAAGGAGACCTGTGTTGCACCCAGCTGAGGCCACTGAGGATCTGAATGCCGAGGCCGCTCTTGCACAAGTCATGGGTTTTTACCAGGACTTCCATGGTGCGTTGGGCCAGGTAGTGTCTGTCCTGAGGGAAATGACAGAGCTGCACCAGTCCAGTGACCTGAGGCTGGAGGCCATTCAGCAAAAAGTATCTGGGTTGGGCACAGAAGTGGCCTCTCTGGTCAGTGTCCCGCGGGACATCAATACCAACCTCAGCCTGCCTCTCCCACCCTCATCAACCAAACCCTCTAGTACAAGCACATCGCAGCCATCAACATCAGCAGCAGCCAGAGGATGTGATGGCTCATCAGAGGAGGACAGTCCTGCAGACACACAAGATTTAGCAGCTCCAGAACCCACCCAAGTCAGGAAGAGGGGACGTCCACCCAAAAACCGAGGAGGGAAGATTTCCAAAGTTTCCAAGCCTGCCAGTGGTCCACCTTGACCATGATGTCTGTCTGTGTGCTTACAACACCTCCACTTTGCTGACTGCTCTTGAACACTACTCCTTGTACAGATGTGAGGTGTAGGTAAGACTTTGGCTACTGGAAACATGGACTCTACTCCAATGATGTCATTCACCATGAAAGTTGTCCTCAGCACATTTTTTTGGGATCACATATATCCCAATTTACTCTCAGACACTGTTCATGACACCTAAACCTCTGTTTCTTGCATAAAATAAATATCCATCATTCAACATATTGCAAATCCTTATTTCACAACAGCTCGTGTGGGTGTGTTATGATGTGAACATATCCAAATTAAGATACAATGCCACCCAAACCATGCCAACGTAATCTAGAAAAAGGGTTACATGATGCTTACTAAACTATGTTAAGTCATGATATACACTAAGTTGACTGGCCTCATACAAATGTAAGAGCAACAGTGAATTCAGACTCAGAGATGGTGTGAGAAGTTGAAAAAAAGTAACCTTTACACAGTGTTGCAGAAACATAGCTTGCTGTCGCTAGAAAATACATAGTAGAAATCGACACATCTCCTACAGCCTTCTCTCCACAGGTTCAAATCAACCAAAATTGTCCAGCATTAGGTGTAGGGTTCCAAAGCCAGTTCAGTGGCATCACACATTCACCCCAAACTCCATATCTTGACATGGCAGTTACTACATTTAGGCCCCAAACACTGCGGTGGCACACAACAGACTAGCAGAATACCTTGCTTTGGTCGCAATGCCCACAATGGTGATGTCACATATCATACACATTAGCTTGTGCAACCAGCGCATCATAAACAGATGTACCTTAGAAGTCAGGAACAAAACATCTATTGGTTTTCCAAAGTGTCTTCCTTGTGGGTCTGTACAGGCCACCTCCAATACTCATTCCCTAGAGGAATCTTCAATGTACACTTCAGTACATCAGAACTGCAGCACATACACACTGAAGTCATGACTCAGAAATGACCTAGTGAAGAAGACGTTGTGTAGCCACCTGTAGTACAATAGCACAGATGCTATTAACCTACATAGATATTTGTGACAAAACAACTATTGCGACTTCATGGTTGCACATTGTTCACTACAGGAGTGTCACACACATATGGGACAACCAATCATCCCATTCAGCCCATATCATCTGTCCCATGCCACACATTGTCGCAATCATTGGACACATAACTTTAACATCCATATCTGCACATCACTGCTACAATGTCTGCATCAACACTTGTTACCACATACCTGCTATTGTGAGAAGAAGTTTTGCATTAGGTGCTGTCTTACATCTTCTCCTTCATCCTCCTCATTGTCATCGTCTTCACTAGGCATTTCATGTGCCTCACCTGGTAGGTTTTCATGGCCTGCTCCATCATTATCATCATTAAAGAGAGGCACTTTGCGTCTTAGGGCAGTGTTGAGTAGGATACAGCAGGCCACGGCGATCTGACATACCATCCCGGGTGAGTGGAGCAGGGCCCCACCACTCTTAGGAGCCCAAAATCCCGATCCACTGGTTGACGTGTCCTGCCACGGCCCTATTGGTAGTGGACCTCCCCTGGCATTGTGGGATTCTTCAGCAGTGTCAATAGCCATGGCAAGTTTGGATATGCTGAATCACCTACAGGTTACAATGATAGTAAGGTACAATGTGACAACAGGAGTTTTGAACACAGTACAAGAGATATCACGATAAAGAGGAAGCATACATTACACCTACCCACAAGCCAGGCCCTCCTTGGTCTGAATCGTGACATCAGCTGTGGAATGCTGCTGTTCTGTAGATTAAAGGCATCATATGCAGATCCTGGGATGATGTACAAATCTGCAAGGCAAATCACTTGCACATTGATGGAATGATAGTGTTTCCTGTTCCTATACACCTGCTCACGGTCGTGTGGTGGAACCAAGCTGATATGTGTGCCATCTATGGATCCAATTACGTTGGGGTTATGACCAAGTGCAAAGAATTCTGCCTTCACAAATGCCAAATCGTCATGTTGTGGAAACTGTCTGTATGTGCCAACGTGCTTCAATAGAGCTTGAAGGACTTCTGTGAGCACCACACTGAACTTTTATTGTGACATCCCACCTGATGTGGCAATCGTGAATTGGAATGTCCTGTGGCAAAGAAATGTAATGCAGCCAACACCTTCACAAGTGGCGTGATATTGTGAGGATTGTCCAGTTCTGGTGAAATGTCTGGCTTCAGGTGCTCTGTAAGGTCCAAAATAGTTTTGCGATCTAAACTGTACTTCTGGATCATATGTCTAACTTGCTTGGTTTGAAGATCAGGGAAAGGGCTATAAACCGGAGGCACGCTTCTCCTCCTCCTCCGGTACCTAGGTGAGGGACAGAAGCAACATGTGCAATTGAGGCTAGAAAATGATGTACAAATGTGTCACATGGATGGTGAATTTACATGTAAAACAATTAAAACCCACAGTAAAGAAAAAATAGGCTCCATACCATTCCTACTTATTTCTACATATATCATTTAGCTAACTCACATATGTTCCACAGAGGCAAGTTAATACCTGTCACCATATCAATCAAAATGTCTACGGGATGAAAGATTCGGTTAAATGACTTAAGTGTGTGGAATAATTTTAATCAAGGAATAGCAGACAATGTCTGACAGAGGTGGACATCACTACTGGACACTGCATCCTGCTAGCGATGGGGAACATTTGTGTGCAATGATTACACAACTCGTAGGTGCGTGGTCACAAGGTATACCAGTGGTCCAGGTAGCCAATTTGCCTAAAGAAGTCCAGATTTCGAAATGACAACGAAAGGTTAAAAAATGACACAACCGCAAGAATGGTGCATGCCCTACATAGCGATATTGTCTCAGGGAGGCCGCTGATGTCAGCGGTCGAAGACCTCGAGTCTGAAGCAGTCTCCCGCAGCGGTCTATCCCATAGGCTTACAAATGTGAACGCAGGAAGCCAATCAATGACCGCTTATGTTGCGCAGATTTATGCTTAGATGTGAAAACATGCTCTATTGACTGCAGAGACTGCAGCCATACATAACTCATCACCATCAGCTGCTGTGTATCTCCACTGCGAGCAACAATGCCAGGCCAGACAGGTGTGAGGGCACCTGCCTTCACTATGGAGGAACTTGAAATTGTGGTGGAAGAGGTGCTTCCCCTGTATGCCAAACTTTATGGCTCTTCAGAGGAGCAGGTGAGATTTGCTAGATGCTTGCTGCTCAATAATGTCTGAAACTATACATGTCTTGTGATTTCAAAATGTCATGAAGTTCAACACATGTCATGTAGATCAACACATATCCACATGTCATATCGTGCCATCGCTGGCAAGGTCGTGAATGTGATCGATGATGAATAAATGTGCTGATCATAAACAATTCACACTACAATGTGCCTGACTTGCAACAACTTCCTACTCAGGACCATGCATGATCCTCAGGATGCATTTGTCAAAGTGCACAAAGTTGTAACGCATGAGGCAAACTAGTGGTCAATTGTCAGTTAATCCTAATTTTGTTGTGTCAATGTCAAAAGAGTAGTCAATGTGTCTGTGTATGGAAATTATCAATATCATTTGATATCATTATTCACTACAGTTTCTCAAGGACAGGTCAGAACACTGCCTACATATGTATGAGACATTGTCATAAGAAGTAGGGGCATACCATTCATTATCTCCCTCTGTTGTATCAATACAGCTCAATGCCCATCTCAAGCGACATCATTGGAAAGCAATCACCCGGAAAGTGCGGTCTTTGGGAGTCCATCCCTGTCGCAGCATCCACTGCAGAAAAATGACCTACGACAAAGTTGTTACAACATCGCACAGTTCCAGCTTGGACGGTCCTCCCCACATTGTAGGGGCGCACGAGGGACCATGAATCCCATGATGGACCGTATCCTGGCAGTGGCCTATCTGGAGCTACATGGGCTGTAAGGAGGGGGTGAGTAATGTACTTAAACAGCAACCTACACTGTAACACATTTTTTACATAACAGGCAATGTCATCCACACGCAGCAGAAGTGTGGATGGTTAACAAGGGTTTGTCTGCATGTGGAATGAGTCAACTAAATACATGGCTGTCAGCATGGCCACAACTGTCTCTGAGCATTTTCAGGTTGGTATCTTCAGTTCATTCGTGCTGAATCAGATCCATTGAACTGGAAGGCATTGGTTAAAGTACAAGGGTGTATAATGTGGAGAAACATTGTAGGCCACGTTCAATGCCAAGATTTAATCTACAGGAAAGTCTTACAAACAAAAAGAAAGACACTAAGGGGCATATTATCAATGCCTGGCGTTAACTATCGCCAACGCCAGTTAGCAGGAGTTTTGTTATCGCCGTCTATCCCTGAAATTCATCGCCTTGTTAGCGACGTATTACCAACACGTCGATAACAGGCAATAGTTTCAGGGAACGGCGGTGAAAACTCCCGCTAACTTCTGCACGATGGCAATAGTCATTTAGGCGTAAGCGGGCGATACCTAGCGATCGCCGCATTAGCGGCAGGAAAAGTGCCGTTAATGCGGCGATAATGGGCTTGACAATATGCCCCCCGGTGTTTCCTGGCTGGTGCCTGGTTCGTTTCAACAGGTATATAGCTCAGTGTGTTAATGCATGCGCTGTACAGATCCAAGTATGAACAACGAAGGACGCCAGAGTGATTTACAAGCAGCAGACACAGCCTATAATCCACCACTGAGTGATACAAATTAGTACCATCAATCCAGAAAAATACTCCCGCGAGTAAGAGGCGCTGGCCTCCTCAGGCTTCAAGTGGCAGCTGCCGCGCTCTCTTCCCAATGGACATAACCTTCGTGGACCTGAGCCCTGCTGTGTGCGCTCAAGATCACACATACTGGGACAAGGGGCACTGACCTCATCCCTGGAAGTGGCTCCTGGCTCCCCCTGGAGGTCACTGGCCCGCTGTCTGCCTGGGTCTGCACCCGCCTGAGCTGCCCTGCGGGTCACTGCCACCGTCAGCCCGACTGCCTCCTCACAGCCCTCCGGTGCCAGGACGTGGCACCTCTCTCCAGTGCTAGTCTCTCGCACCTCCCTCAGCTAATAAAGTCAGGGGCATATTATCAAGGATCTGCGATGCTTAGCGCTGTTTTTTTTATCACCGGCTATCGCTGGATTTCCTCGCCGTGATAGCGCAGTATTATCAACGCGTATCGCAAAGGCGATAGGAAATCCAGCGATAGCGTGTAAAACCAGCAATAGCGTGAGAATTCCAGCGCTAAATTAACAGCGCTGATGAAAAGCTTGCTAATAGGCAAGTGCATACTCAACCCAACAATCCACCCCCCATTGACAAGATGGTTAAGGCAAGTTTTTTTCAGGCGTTAAATTCCAGCGATAAGCGCGGTTAGCGCGACTTTTCTTATCGCTTCACGGGCATTGATAATAGGGAAGTTGTGTTTGCGACTGTTTCAATGGAGTTTTAGTCAGGAACGCCTACTTTGCATGTCATTAGCGATATATATTGCTGACATGCTTAGAGGTAAAAAACGTCCGCTATTGCTAAAAAACTCACGCTAAGGCCCGTTAGCTGCAGCTTGTTAATAGTGTGATAAAAATATCGCCGCATTAGCGGCAGAAAAGTGCCGCTGATGCGGCGATAGAGGGCTTGATAATATGCCCCTATATCACATAAAATTAAAATGATGATGTTGAGCAGGACATACATTTGGTCAGAGGTATGACAGTATAGTCTAAATTTGTGACGTTCCATACTGGTCAACTGCCGTAACCCATGTATGTGACATAAAAATGACAATACATGTGAACAGTGTTGACACACCACCTTAAATCATCAGTTGAACATTGTGTGCATGTTACTTCAAGTATGTGTACATATGTCAAGGCCTCCACAAGCATGATATTGTGGTGTCAGATGAACTGTGTCATGAGATGTCCCTTAGCACACTATTGTGTATGACTACACAATTCTCAGCATTACCAAATATTTTATATTACAAATAAGTCTACAACATTACATATGATGTACCATATACATGTATCTTATGTGTAGCATCATTTGTAGGCCTAGTGCTTTTTAAATAATCTTTAGTGTAAGTGTATGACTTGGGAAATATTTTAGTTTACATTGATAACAGTGTGAACAGGTAGGTTAGAAATGGGAGTAGACTGACACAATAAATGACATTTTCACTTTGAATGATTGAGCTCAACTTAAAAAGATGAAATGAGTACATAATTGACAACTGACTTACCAAGACATGATGGCATGACTAGATGACACTAACATTACCACATAACTTTGAGTAACAAGGTATGTTATAAAGTTGAATCTTACATGAAAAATAAATAATCAAAGGAACCTTTGTAATGTTGGAATGTAATGATGCATATTATGCACATATGTTGTACTCATACTCTTGGGACTTAAAAAAATCATGAACATGTATTGCTTCATGAGATTCTAACATGCTTAAAGTCTTGTGCAGTGTCTACAATTTTGAACCACGTTTGTCATTATATTTCCATTAAATCTTGTAAATTTGTCATTTTAGCAACCACCGAGGCAAGTGGAGTAGACAGGGCCCAGTATCCTGTTGAAGCAGCTGACACAAGTTGGTCAAATCTGGATTCCGACACTGACGGACCCAGTGGCCAGGAAAACAAGGTGGGTGCCACGGAGGACACAGACACTTCGACATCTGTTGAGATGGACTCCAGTGGCCACTCCCTGGGAGTGGAGGATACTATGTACCCTGATGCAGATCCACGATTGTCTGCCACCCCCATTCCATCTCCGCCCTCCCTGCTTCTGCACAACCAGTTTCCCAGGCCCGCATCTTTAGTAGGGGAGCCGGAATAGGATTTATTTATTTATTTAATTTTCCCTATTCAGTTGCCTACTGACTCCCCACCTCCTGCCCTGCCCCACCACCCTACTGCGCTTACCTGTACTGGCCACTTTTGATGATACATGAACTATTCTGACAACTACATACTGTAAAAAACCGGTGAATGTCTGTGATGGCATTGTTGGACATGTGAGATGTCATGAGCATGCATTACATAACGTGGTTGAAATGTTTGGAGGCTAACAATGACAGGCTGCACATGTGATGCTGTACATACATGTATGATGTAAGTTTGCTAGACCTAACATCCATATGTACGTAGTGTGTTCCAGATATATTTGCTAGACATGTGACAAGTTTCACACTAAGTTTTGTTTGCATGTCAGAAGAAGCATAACAGATGTGTCCCGTCTGTGTACTGTATGACGATTCTACATGAGCACTTAGTGCGTGGAGTCAATATTGTGCACAAATGATGGAAAATTCACTCACAGCCATTGAGAGTACATATGCTTCAGTGACTTACATAAATAACTACTTTGCTACACCATTGGTGTCATGGTATATTTCAATGCCCATATACATGATGAGGCAATCAGATTATGAAACTGGAGAGGTCTACTACAGTTTAGACACAAATGTGTGCAATTACGAGGAAACCATTTCATACATCCTGTGATGGCTGCAAGACCATGTAGTTACATCATTGCCACGCAAACAATCTGTCCATTTTGTACACTAACACACCAGGAGACTCAAGATGCTCAAGTACAATAGAATTGGTCATGAATGTCACTATTTCAGTGGATGTCTTGCCTATTTGAACTCCTCCTAAGTACCTCAGCGTGTGTTCTGTTGTTCAGCAGCAGATTCGTAGAAGGAAACACCTTCAACACATAAGTAGTTTTGCAGGGAAATACCTGCTGTAAACAAGGTGATACAGATTGCTGTTGAGTTGATGTGGACGTAGGAGGCAATAGAGGGGAGATCAGTCTGTGGATGAACAGTTGAATATGGAACATTTGTGAGCATCTGTGTTAGTTTTTGATAATGCCTGTGGCCAGTCAGTTTGTATGGTTCGTTTGTTGAATGCTCTGGTGGCAACCGTTGAGATGGCACATGTGTTGCCTCGCACATCATTAATTTCTTCTTTTAAATGTTGCATGCAGATGCTCAACGCACTGTAGGCAGTGTTGAATGTGGATTGAACTTCCTTTGAACGTGATTGGATGTTTTTGAGAATCGCATGCCATTGCAGGTATGCACATATCACGTACTTTGAGTATGTGGTGTATATGTAGGTGGCAATTACCTTAGCTCTTTACTTGACAACTGACACTGATGTGAGACCGACCTCCTCAACATTAGCTGCTTTTTGCCTTCTCGTCTGGCCATAATGGCATGTCCCATAGGTTTTAGAGCCCCTGCCTTCTATCCTGAAGAACTTGAAAAGCTGGTAGAAGAGATCCTCACCATGTACTAACAACTCTATGACTCAGCAGAGGAGCAGGTGTGTATGACAACTCAACCATCTTCCTTTGCCAAGATGCATGACTTCCAGGGTCTTGTAAGAAGCAATTGTGCATGTGTGCTGTATGTAAAGTACTTCAAGTGACCGTGGGACAGTGTTTTCTCTCTTTCTACATATCCTGTACATGGAGGATGGCAACATATTTCAGTGACAGAGGCCAACGTAACATGTAATAGATTAGAGGTCTATACAGTTTTGCATGATTAATTTCCATTATGTGTATGATTATTGACAGATGTGAAGTGTTACATTAGGTGAACAGGTACATGCATACTTACTTTAAGAGGTCTTTCTGCAAGTCGTGTAGATATCATGTGATTTATTGTGAATAATGAATTTCGGGATATGTGCTTAAGGTATGTTGATGCTTTTAAGAGCAGTGATCATTACTACATGTACATGCACACATGCAGGTCACTGCTTGCATCAGTGGAACTCACTAAGCAGTAGGATCATTTAGTGGGTCGTTTGTCCATGTTAACAGCCTGTGTACATACTGCTTAATGGCTAACTATTTGATGTGAATGGTAGACAGTGTGTGCTAGTGAAAAGGGATGCTGAAAGTGCAGCCAGATCTTCAAACTCTACCTAGGCATGATTTAATGATGTGCACTGTCAGCCATTTGACTCTTTGATATGGACCTTGTGTAACGCAAATCATCTGACTGACCTCAAGCAGACTCCCTCACCACAGTAATCGCTCTATTGTTTGCGTTCATGTCATGTAATAGATATGTAGACAAATGTCTGGCCCTAACCATGGACTTTTACATGTAGTACCACACTGAAATACCTTCAACTAGGTCATGTGTGCCCAAACACATTCGTCCATTTGTCATGTTTCTTCATACATGTGCATTATATGTGCATATACGTGTATTTTGTGTGGCTTTAGTGTGATATGTTCATGTGTTTGCTATGCCCAGCCCTTACATCACGTTACACATGTGTGAAAATCTCTGATCTATTGCAACATCTCCTTTGCTCAGAACTTAGTCAGATGATAATGAGACTCAAGATGACTATCAGCTTGTGTTGAACATTTTTGGACGTTGTGCATCATGCTGACAGTCAAGCAGCATGTGGCATTAGCTGTGTGATGTTATGCCAGATGGACACAGGGTGTGTCCAGACATGGCTAAAAAGTCCATCATGTGTTGGTGATGTGGTTATATGTGCCTCTGTAACACACAGCAGGCAAAGATGGGCATGAATATGTATGTTTGTTGAAGTATGTGTACCAGGACATTGTGTTCTGGCATGTTTCTCAGAGGCTGTAGGACAATACCAGTGTATTTGTACCTTAAAAGGTGATTAAACAGATGTGATGCCTACTAATGCAAAATGGTTCCTAACACCTGATATTTATGCTATGTGTCATCAATGTTTCATTATGTGAGTTGCTTTGTTCATGTCAACTTACAGACTGACATTGACTTGGTTAATATTGTACTTATATACAGGTCAACGCCTATCAGAAGCAGGCATTATGGAAAGCCATTGCCTGGAAAGTGCAGGCCCTGGGAGTTTATAAGCAGCGCAGAGTCTGCTGTCGGAAGAGGTGGGAGGACTTCAGACGTAGATGCCGCAACATTGCAGAGTACCAGCTGGGAAGGTCCTCCCCCCGGCGAAGGGGCATGCAACAGCCCTTGACTCCCCTGATGGTCCGTGCCCTAGGGGTGGCCTACCCTGACCTTGATGGGCAGCTGAGGGCCCAACGGCAGCAAGAAGGGGGTGAGTGTTGCACTGAGTTACACAGCGTTCACTAACATATTACACCCTTTCCTTGATCTGACCTCATGCCTTGTTCATTGTACATAATTCTTTGGTCAAATCATTACAGCTAAATTTAAATATGTACGCTTGAGTCCTGCCACCCCTTAGTGTACAATTTGTTTAAGTGATGAACTTATTGTTTATCTGTCTTTGCACATAAGATTACCTTACATCTTGATCCTTGTGGTCAAATCAGAGCCAAACTTGATGGGTTAAGGATCAACAGATGGTGGGAAAACAATAGGGGCATATAAAGTTTACTCAGTATGATGCACAGCAGCGGCCGGTGCAGGTAAGCACAGTGGGCTGGGGTGGGGCAGGGGGGATGTCGACAGAAGACGGAATAGGATTTATTTATTTATTTAATTTTCCCTATTCTGTTGTATGTCAACTTCCCCTTCCCACCCCGCCACACCGCACTTACCTGCAGCGGCAGCTGCTGATGATACATGAACTATTCTGACAACTACATACTGTAAAAAAACAGGTGTATGTCTGTGATGACATTGTTGGACATGTGAGATGTCATGAACATGCATTACGTAACATGGTTGAAATGATTGGAGGCCTGACATTGACAGGCTACATGTGTGGTGTTGTACATACATGTATGATGTACGTTTGCTAGACCTAACATCCATATGTACGGAGTCAGTTCCAGATATGTTTGCTAAACATAAACATCACAGTGTACCAGCTGGGAAGGTCCTCCCCCAGCACAAGGGCGTGCGCCAGTCCTTGACTTCCCTGATGGTCCATGCCCTACAGTGGCCTATCCTGACCTTGATGGGCAGTTGAGGGCCCAACTGCAGCAAGGAGGGGGTGAGTGTTGCACTGAGTCAACACAACGTTCACTAACATGTTACTCCCTTTCCAGAAAGTTCTTCATACATGAGGGGAGATGGTATACTCCACACTTGAGGCTGGTGTGTTATGACATGGCTGAATGTGAAAAGATGGATATATTCTGCTGGGTCAATCATATTTGATTAAGGTATCCATTCTAAGAGGAAATTTACATACATTCAATTTAAAGCATCACATAACTTTTCAATGGACCATCATGGAAAAAATGTGGGATTGTCAGACATCCCACTCATGACAGTCCACAGGGTATTGTTCATGAATTTGCTACAACAGATATGTGTGGCATGTCATGTGGAATCATCACAAATGTTGTATTTGGAATTAGGTTGTTTAGTCCCTACTGTTCCAACTTTGGCCTTTCTCTGATGATGTTTGATCTGTATGGTGTAGTCTGTATATGCACTTTTGTCACATGCATTTTTGACACCTGTTGTTCTGTGGAGCTCTGAGTTGATGTTGATCTTTAATTGTCCATGAACATTTAAATGTGTAATGGACTGTACATATATTAGCAAGTAGATTGTGTATCCTGGTCCTGTTTTGGCAGGTAGATGAAGTGCATTGTGCTATCATTGTGATTTTGTTTCCAGTAGTCTCCACACATATAGTGTGTCATGTGTACAAAGATCATCGTGCATTAGAACAATATCTTGACTATTTGTTCATGGTCTACTGTGTGGCCTATGTCTGTATCTGACTGCATAGTCGCAATTGAGTTCCACAATCTGCTCATCTATGTGTGGTATGTGAAATGTTATGGCGATGTAGAGTTATGTATTCCACTGCTGATGTAGGAAACACATGACACAAAGGTAATTGACATATTTAAGACTGATGTAGTCTGGTAAATTGTTAGTGTGAGTGCATACAATAGTGGGGATTATTTGTTATTTTGGCACATGATATATGTGAGTTAATTCCCTTCCTTGTTGGTAACAGGTGTGCCACTTTCTCAGGTAATGGCACATTCTAGGAATTGGGTATCTCTACTGTGTATTACAGCTGTACAGTGGTGATGAAGTTGCATAGGAGACCGATGTACTGTGAACATGTCCATTGTTGTGGTAGTGGTCTCTTGCCAGGGAAACTATGTGTGAGCAGATAGTGTGAGATTAAACCAGTGGTGGCGCAGGAGGTATTTGTCTTTATTATTGATGCAGTACTGTATTCCACATTGATTGCACTGTTGTGCAAATGTTTGGAGATGGGTTTGTACATATGCCTCACACCTGTTTCCACAGTTTTTTCAGCATCTACCGAGCCAGGCAGAGGACACCGTGCAGACTTAATTGTGGAGGCAGCTGGACAGAGTGGCTCCAGTCAGGAGACTGACTGCAGCAGAGTTACAGAGTCAGAGGGAGCGGGGCGTGCCCTGGAGGAAACAGAATCATCATTGTCATCCTCAGTGGAGTCAGGCTCCGGTGGCAGCCCTGTAGTGGTTGTGGACCCCACAGAAACTGTGTCACAAACATCCTTGTCTACCACCACCCATTCTATAACCACCATCCCTGCTGTTCTGCACAAAGTTATCCGCATTCGCTCCCGTAAGGGGCATGACGTCTCCTTTGCCCCAGGCACCTCTTCCCAGCTCCGGTCCCCACAGCTGCGCTGAGTGAGGAGGCTGTATCACTGTTGATACAGATCTCTGTTGGACAAACTGCACTGTTGAATGCACTCCTGGGGCAGTCCTACATTATGACACAGACGCTGGAGTTCTTGGAGGCCATTCACAGTAGCATGTCTGCTCTACAGAGATCTTTTCAGACAATGGACTCCTCACTGATCGCAGCATTCCCCCAACCCACCATTCCACCCCGCAACCAGACTCTTCCACATCCCAGGTACCGTTACTCATTCAAGTCCCAACTAAACGCAGACATCACCACACTGAGACACCAAAATCCACAAGCACAACTTCAATCAACCAATCAATCAATCGGGGTTGGTAAAGCACAAATATTCACCTGTGAGGGTCTCAAGATGCTGGGGGAGCGGCTCCGTTGAGTGCTGGGGTCATCCAAAGAGCCAGGTCTTGAGGGCCTTCCTGAACTGGTGCAGTGTGGGGGCTTTCCAGAGGTGGAGGGTAGGTCTTGGCTGCGAGGTAGGAGAAGGACTTTCCTGCCGTTCTGGTCTTGTAGATGCATGGGACAGAGGCCAGAGCGAGGTCGGCTAATCGGAGGTGTCTTTTGGGTACGCAGAAGGAGAGGCGGTTGTTCAGGTGTGTTGGTCCAGTGTTGTGAAGGGCCTTGTATGCGTGGGTGAGGAGTTTGATGGTTATTCTTGTTTCGACTGGGAGCCAGTGGAGATCACAGAGGTGTTGGGTGATGGGACTGCGACGGGAGATGTTTAGAATCAGTCTGGCTTCAGCGTTCTGGACGGTCTGGAGTTTGCAAAGGAGTGTCTTGTTGATTCTGGCATAGAGGGCATTGCCGCAGTCCAGTCTGCTGCTGATGAGAGCGTGCGTGACAGTTTTTCTGGATTCTAATGGGATCCATCTGACTGTCTTTCGAAGCATGCGAAGGGTGTTGAAGCAGGTCACGGATACAGCGTTGATCTGGTGGTTCATTGTCAGTGATGAGCTTAGTATGATGTTGCGGTTTTGTGCGTGGCCCGTTGGGGTAGGGGGGTTTCCGAGGGCTTTGGGCTAACATGAGTCGTCCCATGCGGAGGGGGTAGAGTCAAGGATGAGGACTTCTGTTTTCTTGGATTTGAGTTTCAGGCAGCTGTTCTTCATCCAGGTGGCGATGGCTTTCATCCCGACTTGGAAGTTGTGTTTGGTGATAATGGGTTCGTTGGTGAGTGAGAGGATGAGCTTGGTGTCATCAGCATAGGAGACGATGTTGAGCCCATGGTTCCTGCTGAGAGTTGCGAGGGGGGCCCATGTTGACGTTGAAGAGGGTGGGGCTGACGGAGGAGCCTTGGGGCGCACCACAGTTGGTCTCTTTTGGTTCCAAGAGGTAGGGGGGAAGTCTGACTCGCTGAGTTCTGCCGGTGAGGAATGAGCATATCCAGTCGAGGGCCTTGCCGTCGATGCCAGCGTCGTGGAGTTTGGTGGCTCAGGTGCAGTGGGAGACGGTGTCAAAGGCAGCCGAGAGGTCCAGGAGGATGAGGGCTGCCGTTTTGCCCTGGTCAAGGAGGGAGAGGATGCCGTCGGTGGCGGCGAGTAGGGCGGTCTCAGTGCTGTGATTGCTGCAGAATCTGGATTGGGCGATGTGCAGGATGTTGTTAGCTTAAATGAAGTTTTCTAGCTGGGTGTTGATGGCCTGTTCAATGACCTTGGATGTGAATGGAAGCAGGGAGATGGGCCTGAAGTTTTTGAGGTCCGTTGGGTCTGCAGAGGAGTTTTTTTGGAGGGGGTTGACTTTGGCGGGGTTCCAGTTGTCGGGGAAGGTGGCAGTCTCGAAGAAGCAGTTGATCATCCGACTTAGTTCAGGTGTGATGACCAAGGTGGCTCTGTGGAAGACGTGATGTGGGCAGGGGTCTGAGGGTGCTCTGGAGTGGATGCCTTTCATGGGCTTCAAGGTGTCTTCTGTCATGAGTGGGGTCCATTTGAGCAGGGTCTGTTGGGTGGCGTCGCATGGAGGGGCAGCTGGAGCGGTGCAGAGGTCTTGGTTGTCGAAGATCATCTTAATCTTATGGTGGAAGAAGGTACTGAGTCTGTTGCAGAGGTCTTGGGAAGGTGGAATGTCTGTTGTTTCACTGCAGGGTTTGGCGAATTCCTTGATGATGAAGAAGAGTTCTTTGGTGTTGTGAGCATTGGTGAGGATTCTATCTTGGAGGGATTTCTTCCTCGTGGATTTGATGAGATGGCGGTGTGCGGTGGTGGCTGCTTTGCAGGCAGTGTGTGTTTCTGGGGTTTTGTTGTACCTCCATGTCTTTTCAAGTCGTCTGCAGGAGTGTCTGGATTCTTGGAGTGCAGGGGTGAACCAGCTTGCTTTCTTGTGTCTTCCTGTGGATTTCTCGAGGTGGACGAGTGTGTCAACGCAGTTTGTGATCCAGCGGTGGAGGTTGCATGCTGCAGTGTTTGAGTCTGGCATAGTGGGTGGTGCTGGTCTTCAGTAACTTTGTTCCAGCTTCTGCGGGGGGCAGTGGGCGTGTTTGTGTCCGGTGGGCTTTTTGAAGGAGAAGTGGATCCAGTGGTGATCTGTCCAGAGGAGTTCCATGGTGTGACTGTAGGAGATGCTGTTTCCTTCGGCGAAGAGGGGGTCGAGTGTGTGTCCCGCTGTGTGCATGGGGGCAGTGACTAGTTGCTTCAATCTTATGTTGGCAAGGTTCTCTCTGAGGTAGGCGGTGTTTCAGTCATTGTGGTTGTCCAGGTGGAAGTTCAGGTCTCCGGGTAGGATGTAGTCTGTGGAGGCGAGGGCGTGGGCAGGGATGAGGTCGGTGATGACGTTGGTAAAGGGAGCAAGGGCGCCAGGCGGTCTTAGATGAGGGTTCTGTGGGCAGTCGTTTTAGGGTTGGTCTGGACCTGGATGTGGAGGTGCTCAATGAGGGTCATTGTGTTGTCCAGGATGGTGGTCATCATGTGGAGGGTGCTTTTGTGAACGATGGCGATGCTTCTTCCTGGGTGGATGGCACGGTCCTTGCCCAGGATCTTGTATCCATCGGGAATAGCGGTGGTGATCTTCGGTGCAGAGTTGGCATTGGTCCAGGTTTCTGTGAAGAAGGCAACATCGGGCTAGCAGGTGTTGAGGAGATCCCAGATTTCTATGGTGTGCTTTTTGTAAGGAACATACGTTGAGGAGGTGTAGCTGAATGGTTTGTGAGGGGTTAAGTCCTGTAGGCTGGGTGATGCTGCTGGGGTACGGAGGTGGGTGAAGGTGCGGCGGCAGTGTAGACAGATGAGAGGGCCTTGGGTGTTGTTCGGTGTTGAGAGCTACCAGTTGTTGTTGCATCCAGGGTTGAGACTGTAGAGGGTGCTGGAGTCGTAGTGAAGACAGGTCAGACGACCAGGGTCCCTAGAGCTGGAGTCGCAGACGGGCGCAGATGGGCTTGCCATTGGCATGCCAGTGGCGCATCTGCTGCACGGCCGCACAGCAGCCGCCATTAAGTAGGGATCAGGGGAGGCAGAAAGGACACACTGGAGGGGGGCCACGGGTGCAAAAGCGGTGGAAGAAAAGCATGGGGAAAAATGGCACAAGCAAAGGAAAAAGAAACAGAAGAGAAAAAGAGGGAAGAGAGAAAAGAGGCAGAGAAGGAAAGATAAAAAGAGGGAAGAGGCAAGAGAGGCAAAACAGCAGAAGAGCAGAGTGCTCTCCCACTGGACCACCAGGGATGAGATGCAGGCAAGAGCCTGAGGGTGAAGAAGCACCTATACAGTTGCAAACTTGTGTGGTTTCTCTCTGTCCTCAGTTGTGTGCTTTGTTTGATAGATAGTGTGATTGCTATTCTGCCTGAGGTGTTTCAGTGATTTTGGATATATTTGTCATGGTTTAGATGTTGTGCCTTTAGGTGACCATGTGTTTTGCAGTAGAATGTGCCTGTGACCATGGTGTGGCTATGCAGTTTTATTTGAGTTATCTGATTCTGACATATGGAATGATTCTCGTTTGAGTACAGGGCCTAGACAGTGGTATGCATGTTGAGGAGATGGACACTGGGTCTTAATGTTTGTGTTTCTTTGGAAAATGCCTCAGGGTAGGTGTGTGGTTCATGCAGACTTGTGTATGTGTGGGGTGATGTTGAGGAGCAGGACTTGTGGCGTTCTGTGTGTACCAGGTTGTATGGTGTTTGGGATGTGTGTTCATCGGTCAAGCCTTTGCCTGGTGGTGTGAAGTGTTGTTGCTGTCCTCTTACTGCAGACATCACTGACAACTTTCATTGTTAGGGGACCCAGGTCTTTTGGTGCGTGGTGTGTAGCTGATATTTTGGGACGGTGAGTGTACACTTTGACTTCTATTGGGCATTGTAATTGTAGTACAACAACATGTATTGCCCATGTGTACCAGTCAGTGCAATGTGGTGGTAGTGTGAGGCTATTCTACAATAGTGCTGGGATGTAGCTTGTGTCATACTACTAATATGAATGGGTAACATCCCCACCCCATGTCACAATGCACTGGCCTTTGTGAGATTGTTACACTTGGAGGACACACCTCCCTTGTGTTTTCCTCGGCAACGCTGCATATTGTTGGCGAAGAGCTGTGTTTGTGTTGTGGTGTGACTTACCGGAGATGGCACCCGTGTTGGTGTCTGCTTTAGAGATATTTCAGCAGGCAAATCATAGGGACAACAGGTACGATTGCCTCCATGACTGCAGAAGTCCTGTGGCAATGGGTAATGGTGAGTTTCAGCTTTATATCTCTCCTTTTCCACCTCCTGTGCAGCGGCAGGTGGAGTGCAACACTTGCGCTAGGCTGTAAGGCAATTCGTAATTGGCTCAGCGGTTTTGAGCAGCAGAGTTTGGTTCCCAGGGCCTCATTGGTGTGTTGCACCGAGGCAATGCAGATGCGACACTGGGACTGCGCCAGTGCACATGTATGCTCATAATGCAACTCGTAATATGGTGGATGAAGGACTACCATAGAGCCAGCCCGACATGGCGGTCTCTATCCACCAAAGTCATAATTGGGCCCTGAACATTAATTCAATAAAATTAATTAACTTTCCACCCTTTACCCCTGTAAACCCCAAATCTTGCACCTAAAATTAAACTTAAAAAAAAAATGATCACACATTTCAAATAATGAATTGTCAGACGCCGCAGCTGCTTGCTGACAGAGGGAGAGGGACAAGGACTATCAGTCCCAGGATCCCGAGCGGCCGTCGCCGCTGTCGTCACTCTTCTGCGCCTGGAGGCGCCATTAAAAGCACTTGCGAGCCCACGCAGCGCGGGAAGCCCGTCCAGACGCCGCAGCTGCTTGCTGACAGAGGGAGAGGGACAAGGACTATCAGTCCCAGGATCCCAGCGGCCGTCGCGGCTGTCGTCACTCTTCTGCGCCTGGAGGTGCCATTAAAAGCACTTGCGAGCCCACGCAGCGCGGGAAGCCCGTCCAGACGCCGCAGCTGCTTGCTGACAGAGGGAGAGGGACAAGGACTATCAGTCCCAGGATCCCGAGCGGCCGTCGCCGCTGTCGTCACTCTTCTGCACCTGGAGGCGCCATTAAAAGCACTTGCGGGCCCACGCAGCGCGGGAAGCCCGTCCAGACGCTGCAGCTGCTTGCTGACAGAGGGAGAGGGACAAGGACTATCAGTCCCAGGATCCCGAGTGGCCGTCGCCGCTGTCGTCACTCTTCTGCGCCTGGAGGCGCCATTAAAAGCACTTGCGGGCCCACACAGCGCAGGAAGCCCTTCCAGACGCCACAGCTGCTTGCTGACAGAGGGAGAGGGACAAGGACTATCAGTCCCAGGATCCCGAGCGGCCGTCGCCGCTGTCGTCACTCTTCTGTGCCTGGAGGCGCCATTAAAAGCACTTGCGGGCCCACGCAGCGCGGGAAGCCCGTCCAGACGCCACAGCTGCTTGCTGACAGAGAGAGAGGACAAGGACTATCAGTCCCAGGATCCCGAGCGGCCGCCGCCGCTGTCGTCACTCTTCTGCGCCTGGAGGCGCCATTAAAGCACTTGCGGGCCCACGCAGCGCGGAAGCCCGTCCAGACGCTGCAGCTGCTTGCTGACAGAGGGAGAGGACAAGGACTATCAGTCCCAGGATCCCGAGCGGCCGTCGCCGCTGTCATCACTCTTCTGCGCCTGGAGGCGCCATTAAAAGCACTTGCGGGCCCACGCAGCGCGGGAAGCCCGTCCAGACGCCGCAGCTGCTTGCTGACAGAGGGAGAGGGACAAGGACTATCAGTCCCAGGATCCCGAGCAGCCGTCGCCGCTGTCGTCACTCTTCTGCGCCTGGAGGCACCATTAAAAGCACTTGCGGGCCCACGCAGCGCGGGACGCGTGCGGGCCGCGCCCGGGCGCAGCCCGGGCCAAGGGCGGGCCCATCCTTGCCCGTCATTGCCAGGAAGAGGCAGGGCAGGGCTATCCACTTTGGTTTTATTTTGCATCACTGTCTCCCGAGGTCAAATATGGAATCCCAGGATATATAATCTGCGGAAAATTACGAATTGATAGTGAGCGACAGTGAGTAGTTGAGATTGTGCTGGTTTTTGTTAAAGTTTTGTTTTTATGTTGACTCTCCTGCTAATCCGGGCGACTTTGGAACTGGTTAGTGGTTGGAACTTTCTAAGAGTAAACTGAACTTATTTCGGTTGTATAACCCTCACTAATCCACAAGAGTAGAAAGATGGTAAGATAATAACGGACGGCTTACGCCTCTTTTTATCTTGCACTCTTACCCTTTTTTTTATTTTATTTTTTTATTGTGATATTCAATGATTTTATTGAGGATAAATTTATAAACTTTTAAGTATTTATAAGCAAGTTAGGTAAAAGATATAGCTAGAGTTTGTGTAGCACACCTTGCACTTCTGGGTCTGTGGATTGAATTTTGTAATAGACATATTTATGATATATATTTTATGTATATTGATACCTAGCCCTTTTTTATTCTTGGATTTGCGGTATTTATATTTGCATTTTGTATTTCATCTTTCTATTGCCACTTTTTGCACTTTACATTGGTTGTACTTTGCAGTTTTGCACCTTGCAGTTTTTGTACATCTTATGCCCTGTACTGGGCATCTCTTGTATCTTACCTTGTGTCCCTGTGTGGTTTTATATCGCAAGGTCACAATATTATTGTAGTAATTAGCAGGATGTCAAAACGCAAACTACAAAAAAATCAAAAAAATCAAAAATATGATGCTGATCCCTCATGTTCCACCATAGATTCCTACTTAGTACGGGCGGTTAGCGCTATTAATGATGAAATAGATAGGGCTGAACGCCGCATTTCACTAGAACCAGGCGCGGTGATTGAAGAAATAGTGGATTGTGGGACCCAACAGCACGAAATTACACCAAGCGGCGAACAAACTACTACCCCTGTGGGAATAGTGGGTACTGGGATTTCTGATACAGAGCCAGTTACTCTACCCAGTGGGCCATGACAGCATTCGCCTACTGGCTCACCTACTCCGAAAAGGAAAAGGGGCTGCAGAAATAGCCAAGTAAAAACAGGGACAATTAGTAAAAGTAAAAAAGGCCTTCCATTGAATATTATGGTTAAGGCACTTGAAAAACCCGCTGACTTGCCGCCCCTACCGGATGTGCAAATAGAGTATATTGTAGCCCTGTTTAACCAAAAACTAGAAGCATTTACTAAACCACTCCATGATAAAATAGATAAACTTAATGGAGAAGTTTCCAAACTTAGCGACCTATTAAAACATATTAGTGTTAATCATTGGGAGAATGCAAATGGGCCACAGGGGTATACTAGACCGAGTAGAACAAGGTATAACTGCTGTGAAAATATTAGCTAGTAACCCTAGCCACGGAAGTAATCGGGAAGTGCCCAACACAGGCTCCAACTTGACCGTAACTGGTTCTAGAAAGAAAGAGATTACGAGTAATCTATCCTGCATTAGTAGAGGGATAGGCCCAAAGGGCAGAGTTGACACAGGCCCCCAAAGAACTAGGGGAAAATAGGGAATCAGAGGGAAGAACTGGTATGTCGATAAATTTACCCCCAGAATGCTGCCCATATGTGGCAGTTTTGGTGAAAGTACCCCAACTTGAGCCGGGTCAAAAGGAAACAGACTATGCTCTTAAAAATAAAGTGGTGCACTGGTTAAGCAAGAATTGTGGTTACCCAGTGGATCAAGCTGACCAGATTCTCTTAACAAGAAGAGTTAATTGGATTGGACCCCTAAGAAAGTCCCTACAAGGAGATTGCGTAATTATTAACTTTAGGAACCCTAATTGGGCCAGGACTTCCATAGAAAGAGCGGTTGCAATATCACGCAACGATTTTAATATATCACTCTTACCCCTAGGCTTTTTTTATAATCATCTAAGGGCTATACATAATAGAGCGGGAGTTCAGGAGAAATGTAGAGCTAACCCGGTAAGGTTGGCGCAGTCACATTGTGCATTATCTACTTCTAATAGATTCCTACCACTCAGTTCCCTTGATGATAATGATTGACAAACCATCATTTGCCCGCCGGTTATGGAGGTGGGTTTCCAAGGAACGGGTTTGATGGAGGTGGGGTTGATAGGAGATAGAGAACCAAATACCATTGTGCCTAATTCAAACATGCTTAAGTCCCATCCTAAGGGTTTAAATCCGTCTGTTTTATACTTATCAAATATAGAGAGTGAGGTTAGTCTAGGAGTATATTCAGACGGATATAGAGGGCAATCCATAGAAATGGTTACAAACTTATCAGCATTAATTCCACCTACTAATGAGGGAGATGCTAGAATATGTATATGTGAACGATTTATCAATAGTATAGAGAATTTTAAAGCTAACGGCTATACTATTGCTACATGGAATATAGCCGGACTGGCAAGTAAACAGGATATGCTGGGTTGGGTGGACCTCATTAGTAAATTTGATATAATTTGTCTACAAGAAACCTGGAGTACTATTCCTGTTTACATTGCAGGGTTTACCTCCCATTATTTACTAGCTATACCTTCTACAGCTGGTAGAGCAAAGGGTGGCCTGTTAATCCTTCTGTCGAATAAACTGCCTTTGGTAGTTAAAAGGGTTATCAATGTAGGACACCACTCGCAGCTATTATGGTTGCATCATAAAGATGATCGGGATGTCTTACTAATTAATTTCTACAATAATACTTTCGACTCAACCCGTCATATTGTAGTCACTGATATAGAGAGGGAAATAGATAACCTGGTCACAGCTGTAAATACCAATTTTGCTATTGTATGGGTCGGTGATTTTAATATTCCAATTTGCACACAATCCTTGACTAAAGTCTGTGGGCTTAGGAGTGAGGAAGGGATGATTGCATACATTTCCCGCACAATATTTATGGAAATACCCTTAACTCTGTTATGGCAAAATATGATCTCGATCTAATGCAAAGTGCTCGGGATGAGTATGGGAAGGAGATACCTACTTTTATTGGAAGAAATGCTAATACCACGATTGATCATATTTTAGTATCTGCAAATATTTTACATTTATGTTCTACTCCATGGATAGCCGAATTGCTACTTATTGATCACAACTGTATTATTATGTCTCTGTTTATGTGGGGCAAAAAAGATTTAATTCAACAAATGGCTACCGATAACATCACATTGTGTAGACCTAATGGTACCAGAATCAGGTGGAATGGTACTAATTCTGCTAATAATTTAAAAAGATTGTTTTGGAATGTGGCAAGGAGATATTCGACTGTCTTGAAATGGAGGTTGAACCAACCATGATACTAACTAATTTTGGTAAAATTAATGATATCATTGATAAGATATTCACTGCCCCAAAAAGTAGGAAATATAACCAGAATAGGGGTTGGTTTAACCATTCCTGTACCAACTCATTGAGCCAGTTGAAACAAGCACTCTCCAGTAGACCTAGGGATAAAGTGTTAGTCCAAAACTTAAGAGCAGATTATAAACTAGTACTAAAACAGAGGAAGAAGGAGCTCCAAGAGGAGGCTCGGGATAATCTCTCATTAGCTGCGGCTATGTCTGACAATAAGTTGTTCTGGGTAACCGTTAATTTAACATTTCTTAAAAATGAATCTTACCCAGAAATTATATGCCATGTCAGCTGTGAGGAATGGGTGTTACATTTTACAAAGATTTTTAATCTCCTGCAACGAAGGAACTGAGGAGTATATAAATCTTAGTAAATGGCCCATTACCCCGCTAAATATCACTCTGGATGAGGTCGAGTTAGGCATCAGAGGAAGCAAAGGAGGTAAAGCACCAGGCCCAGATGGTGTACCCATAGATGTCTATAAAACAGCGCCAGATCTATGGGGCCCGATACTCACCAGAGTTTGTAATGCAGCAGTCACAGAGGGAGCCCCTATGTCTTGGGGTCAATCAGTTATTATTCCCATTTATAAAAAGGGAACAAATCGGAAGCCAAGAATTACAGACCGATTTCCCTACTAGATTCATCAGTGAAGGTGATGAGTAGGGTTCTGCTAGTAAGACTGGAAGAGTGGGTTGTAGATAATGGGATTTTAACAAAAGCTCAATATGGTTTTAGAAAGGGGCTAGGTACGTTAGAACAGTGTATTAATTTGGAACTTTTAATTGGCAAATATACATGCGTTAAACAAGGAGGTCTCTTTTTATGTTTCGCTGATCTTAGCAGTGCCTTCGACTTAGTGGACCATGCTATACTCTGGCCAGTTCTACTTAACCTTGGTGCCCCAGAGTCTATTATTCATTTTCTTGCAAGGCTGTACGAAAAATTATTAACTAGAGTTCGGTATGGTCAGCGAGGCGAATGCACTCCTAATTTTAAGGTTAAACGTGGCATCCGCCAAGGCTGCGTCCTAGCACCATTGCTTTTTACCTTATTTATTAACGAAGTTGACGCAGTCCTTAAGTCGATACAGGCGGATGCCCCCCAAGCAGATGGTCATGATATACCGGTTCTGCTTTATGCAGATGATGCGGTGCTTTTATCAAGGACACCGTTAGGTTTACAGCGCTTAATTGATAGGTTCACAGATTTTATTAAGGGAGGAAGTTGTTGATAAATAAGGCTAAAACATATACAATGGTCTGTGGAATAAAACCCAAGAAAATGAAAAGCTTTTTTATAGATGGGGAAAGAGTGGAATCTGTTGACACCTTTTGCTACCTGGGGCTAACTTTTTCTGGTAATGGTAAATGGTCACGTGAAATATCTAATGTCCGGGTTAAGATGTCTAAAAGTGCACATGGGGTGTTCAGGTTTGCTTCCAAATTAGGGGATCGTCGTATTAAAGATATGACCGATATCTATAAAGCTAGATGTGTCTCCATTGCACTATATGGTGCAGGGGTTTGGGGCTACCACCCCAGTTTAGATCTACAAATAGAGGAAAACTCTTTTTAAAAAAGCTATTGTGCCTGCCAGCATCAGCATCCTCCGAGTTAATCCATCGTGAAGTGGGGCTTGAATACCTGTCAGATTTGATTGCACTGAGACCGCTTCTGCTCTGGAGATCGATCTGGTCTAAAGAGGAGACTATATTCACACAAACAATTATTAAGGACTGTTTGCGATTGGATAATTGTTTTAAGATCCCTTGGTTAAAATACATAGCATATGTTAGCAGAGACCTATTTAAGCTCACGATCTCGAGAAATCCGATTGATGTGATAGGTCTGCCCAAACAGGAGATGAGGAACATATTTCTGTCCAATAAGAAGGAGTGTAGGTTGAGAAATGTGGAGAAACAACCTACATATCAGCTTTATCAACTGTATATAGACTTTGTTGGTTTTCAAAGTTATCTATCACTAGTTTCAAGATCCTCTCACCGTTTTGTACTAACGAGGATGAGACTAGGTCTTGTCCATCATCTAGTCGCGTTCCCAGAAACGAAAAAGCATCCAGTCACCCCATGTCCATGTGATAAGCACACCAAACAGAGCACTATGCACTTTTTATTATTATGCGATTTGTACTTGAACTATAGAATCGTCTATTTAAAACCATTGTTTAAGAAATATAATGTCACAACTATTAATGCTGCCTTGAGTCTACTGTTTACATTAAAAGAGCCCGAGATTTGTTTTTATGTGGCGACATTTATTTTAAAATCTATTCATGCTAGGAAAAGTATGGTCTTTTAATGTATCTATCGATTGAATCTATATTTTTATAATTGCACTAAACCGATTGTATATATACTATATGAAACTGTAATTGGATTTTAATGTTTGTGTATGCATGTTTGCTTTTATGGTTGCTACCCAAACCGAATAAAGCTTTCTTTGAATTGAATTGCATTAAGTACTACAAATTTAGGAATATCAAATTTAAGGAAGGAAAGCAAGTTATTTTTTAAAGTGTTTTGAAAAATGTAGGCTATTTTTAAATTAGCTGATGCACTCTCAAAGTTAATTCTTCTCAAAACAATAACAATTCGATTTTTTGCGTTATTATTAAATATCAAGTAAACGTTTTTAACTCTATCCACTATGATAATGTGACATGTAATTGTGTACTTTGTTGGCTCAGAAACCATTTTTAACTATGTATTTTAATGTGCTTTTATGGTTATTGTTATTATAACCGAATAAAGATATTTGAATGAATGAATGAATGAATTGTCAATTAAATAATTAATAGAATTTAACAACTAATTATTAATTAATTTAAATTAATTTTCTCCCCACCCTTTACCCCATACCCCAAAACCCGCACCTAAAAAAATAAAATAATTAAACAATAAATAGTTATTAATTAATGAAAAATAAATTACCCCTATAAACCCCACAACCCGCACCTAATTTTTTTAAATTAGGAATTAATTAATTAATATTAATTAACAATTAATTATTAATTAAAATTAAATTACTTCCACCCTTTACCCCATAAACCCCACAACCTGCACCTAAAAAATACAAAATTAACATAAGTAATTATCAATTAATTAATATTAATTATTAACTAATTATTAATTAATTTAAATTAAATGACTTCCCACCCTTTTAGCCTTATAAAATCCACAACCCACACATAATAATTTACATAAAAAAAATTAACATGATTAAATATCAATTAAATAAATGATATTAAATAAAAAAGTGTTGATTAATCCCCTGTAGTGAGTCTGGAGCCAGGGCTAGGAAGAAAAGACCTCTGTGCACTTCAAAGAACCTTCTTTAAAGCCACCCCCAATTCAAAGGCACAACTGGGTATAAGTACTTGGTCTCTGACCAAACCAAATCAGACATTTCTGGACCCATAAAGAACCTCTGTTAGAAGAACTGTGGTGCTGCTACAAGGACTGTCACTCTGCTGGACTGCTGTTCTGAAAGAACTGCCTTTGTGCTGTGCTGCCTTGCTGCCTGCTGCCCTCTGACCCTGCCAAGAATCTGTCTTGAATCCAGAGGGATCTCCTGGGCTTGTTGGCTTGCCTTCTGTTTACTGAGACTCAGCGATATCAAAGTCTCACCACCTGCTCCTCTGCCAGGTCCATTGGAAGTTGGCCCAGATGCTTGCTCCAGTCAAATAGACGCATCTCTTGTCTGTGTGTAGCAGTATTGATGCATCAACGCTGTTGTGGGAGCAGAATCAGCGCATCACATTCAGAACCAGCGCATAACCTTGAGGAACAGACTCGCCGCTGCCGCTGTAGTGCTAGAAGATCAATGCATCCCCTCAACTGAGTGGAGAAACCTGGCACATTGTCTATGGAACCAAAGCCTCTCGGCTGTGTATATCATCTACAGAACCGACACATCGGTGCTACTTCATGAAGAAAACCGACGTATTGCTAGGCTGCACCCCGCATTTCGCTGCGACCAGCAACAAGGTACTTTGTACAGTAAGCCTGCATGGCTCCTGTATCTGGCCCACGCTCCATCGCGGTCAGCCTGAACTCTTGACTTAGCCCTGGTCCAGCATGATCCGATAAACCCCATTGGCGCATAATGCTTCTAAGCGCTACAGACATTTTTATTCTTTAAAAATAAATATCTCAAATTCTACTAATTGGATGTTTGTTGTTTTGGTCTTATTTATTTATGAAATTCAGTATCTATTTTTCTAACCTTGTGTGGAGACTTTTTGTCTTGTTTACATTGTGTTGCAGTGTGTTGTGTTGCACAAATATTTTACACTTTGCCTACTAAATTTGGTCTGCCTGCTCTGTGCCATACTACCAGAGGTGAGTACAGTATGATTTTTGGTGTGTGACTGACTTACCCTGACTAGGATTATGGTCTCAACTTGGACAGGGAGCATACCTCTGCCAACTAGAGACCCAATTTGTAACAATTGTTACATTCATATCTAACCTTTTGGAGTTTTGACATTTGTATTGGGTATCTTGAAAAGCACCCTATCCCTAAATGGGATATTTGTTTCTATAGTAAATACTTTAGAGTAACAGATTTTATTTTCATATGTTATAAGAGATATATGCGTTAGATGCATCCCAATGAGTGATTTTATAAGTCTCAATGGGTTTGTTATTCTTAAAAGGCGACTAACACTTTTGCTTCTGGGTGCCATTTTGTTTACCGAGAGCTTGATGGTTCCTTGATCTGCTGCTGTTGGAGATTTGGTGCAGATCTACAAAAACCTGGGGAGTGCACTGATCTGTCCCGCTGGTGTGTGGAAGGAGTTCTGGAGTGGAGCGGAAAACCGGACCTGATATCGAGAGGACAAGCGAGCGACAGAGGTGAAGGAGGGCGAGAGCTATCTATGGCCAGTATACAGCATCGGCCGACACAATCTTGAGAGTCACCCTGCCCCACCTCCCCATCTCCCCCGGGACTACCAGCAAGTTTGCACGACCACTATGGCCATAGTTGGCTGTGGGGAGCGCTAGCCCTGTGACCCCCGCGGAAGCATCCCAGTTAGTACCAGGTACAGCTTGCGGGGTGTATCAGTTGGCCCCACATGTGCCATTGCCAGGAGTGTTTGCCCCACAGCAGTGCTCAAACCTATGACTGCAGCTTTTAGAGACCAACCAGTGATTGCAGTCACAGGCCTCTTGAATCCCTACGGGCCTGAATAATATTGTGGTGATGGCGAGGTGAGCCATACCCCTGTCCCCACGCATTCATAAACTGCTGCGATACTTTGCTTAATCAGCAGGCATCTGGGTAGAAGTTCCCCCCCTGAGGAAGTGGAAGACTACAGGACTATCCAGGATTATTGAGGAGCTGATTTAGAGGCTGGTAAACCCTGACCCTGCTATCAAGTTGTGTCTTGAAAATTATTCGGTGGCGGCAGTCATTGGACCTGAGCAGCTTGAGCAATAGAGCTTACTTCGACAACCTCCTCCTCATCAGGAGAAGAATTTCTTAAATGCGAAAATCAGTTTCCAGGTCTGACCTATACTAATATCTTAAAGCTTCTTTATTAGGGTGGTTGTAATGGCTTTTAAAAAGGTGAGAAATCGAACAATCTTTATGAAAAGAATAGTCAGAGCCCAAACATTAAGAAAGAGCAAAATTCAACCTGCGCAATAGGAGCCCTCCCGGGGATACCTCTAATAACCATGTTTTCAGTGGGCCATTCATCTCCTGCAACAAAAAAACAAGGTATCATGTCGGAAGAAACAACAGAACAATCTAGGGGAAACAAGAATATCTTCAGGTAGTCACATGAAGCAAGACAATATTACATGGATGAAATAAATACAAGTTACAATCCATCTGATCACTCTATAATAGCGGATCAGCAACAGTTACTCCCTCAAGTGCCCACAACTTATATCCCAAATACGGACTTTACACTACCGGACATAAATCTGAGCCAGCTGTCTCACCTAACAGTACTTAATGTTCCGAAGGAGTCCATTCAATGATTCAGTAGTACTCCTAGTAATCCACAAGGTTCAAAAGAAAACCTATCTTATTGGGCAGAATATCCATTATTTTTATCCCCTCATTCAACAAACAAGTAAGAAATCCTTTCAGAATCGCTCCTTTCACTACAACGGGCGTTAGAATTGATACTCGCATTGTTGGAAAAATCTACATCAAATTCGGATCGTTCTTTGGAAACACAAACTCTAATTCTACAACATATGGTCACTCAATAAAACAAGCGACCTATTCCATGTTCACTGATCAGAAAAGAAGAACAAGATATAGAGGATGTAGATGAACTTCAAGCCAACATCTCATTGGATGGGAACATACAATCACATGCACAAAAAAGAGCAAGAGCCAAGCAAACTTGTAGTTCGAATAAAAGAGAAGCAGAAAAGACAAAAGGAAAAGCTGACACTCTCTACTATGCAGGAGACTGTGAATCAAACTTATCCCTTTCCAGTTATCTGATATTCATTCGAAGAGAGCTATTGAAACAACTCACAAGTTCTACTATAACACTGAATAATTTGGGAATCGAGTCAACTAATAACGCAGGGGCATATTAGCAAGACCCACGTTAAAATTATCGCTGTTTTAGCGGCAGGAAACTGCCGCTAAAGCGGCGATAATGGGCTTGCTAATATGCGTTATGGAATTCAATAGAAGCCCAGGTTAGATGTCCTGCACATCTAACCTGGGCTTCTATTGAATTTATAACGCATATTAGCAAGCCCATTATCGCACGTTTAGCGGCAGTTTCTGCACGCTAAACGGCGATAATTTTAACGTGGGTCTTGCTAATATGCCCCGCAGTCTTTAAAAAATTGCAACGCTAAAAATAAAGAACAAATAAAAACAACATCAAAGAAAAGAAGCAAAAAGAGTTGAAGATTCCCAAAACAGAAATTTTGAAAAATAAAATTCCCACAACATATCCCTCTGCCAACTGATCCACAAGAAGAGGAAAAAAGGTTGGTGCCCGGAAAACCATCAAATCCTGACCAAGAACATGAAAAGGGAATATTACCTATATCGCCTTGGGAGGATGTACCCTTGCATCTGAATTTTCTTGCTGAAAATGTTATAAGTCAAAACAGTCTACAGGTCTACCACCCATCTACACAATTAACTCCAGTATCAAACAATAGCAATCTAATCACAGCAAATAGGTACCATCAGAATTCTTTCTGTATATCAGAGATATCTGATCTCTTCGCCACAGGTAACGATTCTCTCAATCGCCAACGGATCTTAATCCTTCTACAAAATCTTCATACCCTTCAATCACTCTAATCCCCAGAAATAAGACTAGTATCTTTCCCAGATAAGTTTGATGTGGCTACAGTGAGAGTGGAATTCTGGTCCAATGTGGTCCCATCAATAGTGTTAAAAGAAAATGAACTGCTGCATAAAAATGGATTTGACGTTATCAGAGTCAACCTTTAAACAATCTCCAAGGTCTCCTTAAGATCCACAGATTTAACTAGAGGAAAGTTACATCAATCACAAAGTAATCATCAGAAAGCCCACCCATGCTCTGCATCCGTAGATAAACTAGCAATCTGTCTTGAAGATGGTGACAAGGAGATCTGGAAGCATACCCATCCTAACCATGTAAATTTACCAAAAAGTAACACCTGGTCCTGAATCGCAAGTACTCTAAATGGCAATGGACAGGGAAGAGGATCCAAACTCCATTTTTTAGCAAGATCGTTGATATCGTTTCCTGGAATATGTCAGGGTTAGAATCTTCAAAATTATCTTGCCGATTAGAAACTTCTGCAATTGCCTGCCTTCAGGAGACCTGAGCCTTGAATAAGTTTGAACAAAAGGATTACTTTATCTTTGAAATTCCAGCAGCAGGGGTAATACGTGGTCATGCAAAGGTTGGTTTAGAAATCCTGTTATCAGATAAAATCAAGTGGGACTTTGAAATAATCCACTTATCCTGTAAAAATGTCCAGTGTATTAAGTAAAAAATCCCAAAGGAAAGTCCCTCTTCTGCAGATACACTATTTCTGTTTTACATTTATGTTCCTCATGACCTAGAATTCAATTCTCTATTGGTAAACATCTTTGAGCTAGTTGAACCAACTATAGAAACAGGTAGCAATCCGCAAATTCTTCTCATGGGGGACTTCAACGTGAAAATTTCTTACACCACGACAGCAGCATTCAGGAGTGAAGATCTAGAAGAAACATGGTCCCTACCAAACTCAATCTTCCCAGAGTCCATAAAAGGCAACAAACGAGGGAAAATGGTATTAAAACTGGCTAACGGAATTAATGGAGTAATCCTGAATGGCAGAACAGAAGGTGATGTCTCAGCATCGTATACAAGAATGGGAGCCTCTGACCTGTCTACTTTAGATTGTGTTATCTATAGTTATGATTTATTCCAGAAATCTCAGCACTCAAGTACTCAGTTTACTCAAAGAAGCGACTACGCAATACTGAAATTAAAAATAGAGTTAAATCTCCTATCTCTTTCCTCTTGGTCCTTATCATGTATGAATGGAGACACTCTTATAGCCCACAAACAGGGCCAAATCATATGACACACCCATAGTTTGAATACACTGAACATTATGATCATCTCTTAGCAATTGTTTCAGTCTAATAAGGAAAATAATCCAGTCTCAAATTTCGAATAAATCCTTTCTGCAGTAGTCCAAGCCATCCAGAAGCCAGTCGCCCCCTGATAACAAATGAAAACCATCAAGTAAACTGAATAATCCTAAAGACGGCATCTCAGGACACTTAAATTGGTTAATTAGACAGCAATTCTTAAGCTTCGCAGCATCCTGGAAGAAAGCAATCTCCACTCTACAGAACTAAACGGAAGAGAATTAAAAAGAACAGAAAAAGAGAAATTATGGATGCAAACTGGGTAGATCTGCAGGTGGCAGTTTCCCAAAAAAATAACCAGCTATTCTGGCTCCTAATCGCTAAAGCAACCAGAGGCAGAAAATTCCTAAATGCATCTCTGGTTTACCAAAATGAATGGGAAAAGTATCTTCTTGAGCTCTGCAAAGCAAATCCGGATGAACTTTGTCATAGAGACCCCCCTATTCTGAAGTGTGATTACAAAACTGATCATCGGATAACTCCCCCCACCGAGGAACAAATCGAATTATATGTTATGAGGGATAGAGCCTCTGCAGCAATGTGCCCTGACAGGATCCCTGTTATAGTTCTAAAAAGCAACCCTGTATGATAGTGTAAGTTTCTGGCTCCACTTTTCAGCTACAGCTACGATACTGGCCAAATCCCAAAATCATGGACTGGGAGCATCGTCACCCCACTCCTAAAGAAAGGCTCCCACCTCCTTCCCAGTAATTGCATACAAATCGCACTCCTAGATGCAAATGGTAAAATCTTCGCTGCAAGTATTTTTGACCATCTGAAAGGTTGGGCCTTCTCCAGAGGTGTGATTCCGATGGCCCAGGCAGGTGACTCGTCCTAAGCACATGTCATTGATAACATCGGACTTTTACAAACAATAATTGACAAGTACATTATAACGAAATCGCAGACCTACATTTTGGAGGAAATTGGAGAAAATAGGGATCCCCAATGTTGCATTAAGATTGATTATGGCCTTGCATACAGCAACATGGTGTAGAGTCCAGATGGGGGTAATGTTTAACCCTCAAGATACCCACTTCGAACGGCCTGAAGCATGGCAGCTTGCTAGCATCTATATTTTTCTCCTTATTCGTCAGTGTTGCAGGGATTCTGCACAAATACAGAACTAAGCACAGGAAATGGGACCTTTGTGTATAGGGACTGAGGGGGATATTCACAAGAACGTGCGCTAAACATCTCCAAAAAATGGTAACGCAACTTTACACATCGCAGTCTATCGCTGGAAAATAACCCTGTGTTAACGTGGAATTCACAACACGGCTGTACCATGCGATAGTCTCCAGAAAACACGGACAATGTCCGCGATACAACAACCGTGACGGTGATAAAAACCCAAACCCCAACGCAAAAAAACATGCGATGGGCCAAACTGCGATGAGGAAATCAGCGATAAGCAGAGCCAGGCCTGCAATACACACACGGAAGGCGGGAAAATCACTACAAAAGTAGAAAAAACACACAAACACAAAATAACCAACACCGAAGCACCATGGAGGCAGCGGGAGCAGGCACAGAGGACGAGCGGAACCCCACAAGCACCCCGGACGACCAGCCTGGGACCTCGGGGACAGGGAAGGGCAAGTACAAGAAGAAGAGGAAGAGGAAGTTCAGTCTGAAGGAGAATAGGATCCTGGTCACGGAGGTGATGGAACACCATCAAGAACTGTTCGTCACCTCCAACGTGTCATTGGGCACCAAAAATGGAATATGGCGGTCCATCGTGGACAAGGTGAATGCCGTCGGAGAGCACAAGAGGTCAATGGACGAGGTCAAGAGGCGATGTATTGACATCAAGTGCAAAACCAAGGAGAAACTCGCAGGCAACCAGAAGGCAGCAATGCAGACTGGAGGTGGGAGCCCAGCGCCACAGCTGGAGCTGGATGACATGGAGGAGCTGGTGTCGACAGTCATCAGTGTGGAGACTGTGGCAGGAGTTGGGAGAGCGGACACTGCTCGACACGACACAACACAACGGCAACAGGGTGAGTAACCACCAGGTACTGGGGGGACGGGGGGAGATGGCCACAATGGCACACATGCACAATCAAGCAGAGCACAGTGCACACCCACAATGACCCTGGATCATGGCCCTGATTCACAGACTGACACAATGTACATTGCCATGCTGTCTGAATGTGAACATGTACCATGCGGCTACATACATGTGGACACATTGTAATACAGCATCTCCCCTTCACATTACAGGGGCACCGTCAACACCTCCTGCAGAGCAGTCCCAGTCACTCTTCACTGATGACGAGGAGGACACCACCAGCATCGACACCCAAGCCCTCCAAGACATCATTGAACTCATCCGCCAATCACCTCCAGGACCAGGGCAGCCCAGCTGCATTGAGGAAACCCCACCCACTCCACAAACCACCCAGCAGGAGGCACCCACAACCCCGGCTGTCTCCCAAGATCCCCCCGAACAACACATGGCCTTCCAACGCCGTGTGTTGGAGGGCCAGAGGGAGATGGCTGAGCAGGTGCGGGTGGGGTTTGACCTCATGGCTACCAAACTTGACGCCATCCATGGGTGTCTAAGTCCCATCAGGGACCACCTCCAGTCCCTAACGGACACCCACAGGCCTCTCCATGGTCTCCAACTAGCCCTGGCTGACATCGCTGGAGTCATGACTCAGAGACAAGAACACCTGTCCGCTCAGAGTGGCTCCAGCGATCTCAACCGTGAGCTGGCACACATGCGGAGGCTCATGGAGGACATGGTGCGGATGGAGGCGGAAAGGATGGCAGCCACCGCTGCACATCAGCAAAATGTAGCTGGGATCTACCATGCCCTGCATATCCTCATCATGGCATTGCTGCCACAAGGCGTGGCGCAGATGAATGCTGCTGCTCCTACACCATCCACATCTCCGCCCCCTGGTGTGTCAGTGCCTCACAGTGCGGCAGGCATTTCCACTCCGGCACCTGATGTGTCACTGCCACACAGTGCAGCTGACAATCCACCTCCGGCCCCTGATGTGTCAGTGGCACACAGTGCCGCAGCCTGAACTGCACCACCCACAGGTGGGGCAGAGCACACATCCGAGGACGAGGACGTGGACGGGATTGAGATCAGAAGGAGGCACTAGCATTCATGTCCGCCACCTGGCCTGGTGCTGCTTGGTGCTGCACATGGCCCCATGACCTTCCACTGACCCCCGATACACTCTGCTGCACTCACCTTGGACCGTGACATGGACTGCCATATCCTGTTTGGTGACCAATGACACGGCGACCAGACTGCCGACTGTACCCTTCCTCTTCCGCTGTACTTGTCATTCCCCGATGGACTCTGGCTGGTCCTCCACGGGCCCATATTGTGAAGTGGGGTTGGCATGGCCCTGTACTGCTCCAGCTGCAAAACTCCACTGGATGTGCATTAAACATTCAGAAACGCACTGCTGTGTCATGTCTTTCATCATTCATATATGAATGTGTGGATGAATGTAGGGTCAGTGATTCCCCCTAACATCAATGATGCTCATCTAGTGGGATTCCAGTCACAGTGTGCTACATTGCTGATTGCGTTCCGGGTGCCGTAGACACTACAACAGGGACACATGCATTAGTCACTTCCTTGTCCGGACATGGACTGAACCACGCCCGAGCCCCCGAGTCATTGTTGCAAGCCCTGCGCTGGTCCGGCGTACGCTAGGCCAGACCACTCCGCTTACGCTCCGAGGGGGGGCCACATAGCTACATGTCGCAGGTTTACACGCTAGTGGTCTGCAGGTCACTGGTCTAGTTGTCAGCATGTCACGGCCACTCCCTGAGGGCAGGTTTGCACACACACCACACCCATCCGGCACAGGCGTCACAGGCCATGTGACCATGCCAATATAAGGGGCCGACAACGTCACATTCCCCACTGCCGGTGGTGACTGGATGACGGACGTTCCACGATTCTCAATCATAAAGGGCCCATGAGTTGTTGGCACAGGGTTAGTGGCACCGGAAGCCATGCGGCCGTCATGGGCCTACCACCACGTGGCGCTGCCTGGGGTTGCACAGGGTTAGTGGCACCCAAAGCCTTGTGGCCGTCACAGGCCTACCACCACGTGGCGCTGACTGGGGTTGCACAGGGTTAGTGGCACCGAAATTGCTGAGCGGGTGTGCAGCCTGCGATGATGACGTGTGCACTGATGTGGTCTCTGCCATTGATGCCTCAGGACTCAGCGTCGTGTGGGTCCTGCTGGTCCGCGGTGCGGGTCCGCATGATGTGGAGCATGCCATGGTGGCGGGACCGGGGCCTGGAGCTTGCACGGGCACGTGGTGTGCCCACTGGTGGACACACCGTTGGCGGCAGGTGAGCAGTGGGGCCTGGGTGGGCAAGTGCGGACAGCCAGCGCTGGCCGGCGGGAGGGGGTAGGGTGCGGCTGCATGTGTGCGCAGGACGGACAGGCGTTGTTGCCATGTGCAGTGAGATGGACTCTGCCATGATTGACTCTGGCCTCGATTACAGATTGCAGACCTGGTGGCTTGCAGTGTATCCCGGCACGTGGTTGGAGACACACCGGTGGCAGCAGGTGAGCAGTGGTGCCTGGGTGCGCGGGGGCGGCAGTGTCCCTCCCTCTCTCTCTCTCTCCCTTCCTTTCCTTCTCTCTCTCTCACCCTTTATTTCCATCTCTCTCTCTCTCCCTTCCTTTCCTTCTCTCTCTTTCTCTCTCTGCCTTTCTTTCCTTCTCTGTTTCTCTGTGTCTCGCTCCTTTGATGTGCGCATGACACACGTTCTGATTTGGTGCTTTTTTTTCCAGGCTGTGACATCAAGGTTGTCCCGGACGGACCCGACAGGAGTCTTCCGCATTGGTGTTTTGTGTTGTATTTCAATAAAGTTTTTGGTTGTTACTTCAATGATGAGTGACTGTTTCTCGTTCTTCTGACCACACATGTGTGTTTCTTTTTGTCATTGAGCGACATCATGTGCTTTTTGTGGCTCTTGTGTCGTGCACGGTATGTGTTTGTCTGGGGGGGGTCTGGGGGGGGGCCTGGGAGTGGTGGCGGTGGGTGTTGTGGCCATCATGGGACTCCGAGCTGCATGATCATTGTCTCCATGGCATCTGTGGGTCTTCAGATGTGGCTCTTGGCTGAGCTCCCTTTCATGCTGCAGGTAGTCGTCCTGCTTAACACCAGCAAAAGGCAGGTGTTAATTCCCTGCTGCTACCACGGCTTATCACCTGTTTTTGGTTCGCATCGCAGATCTGGCAGTTCGTTGTGAAAGTGGTGTAGTGGTGTTTTCGTGTGTTTTTGCACGGGAACGCCTACTCTGCATCTCATTAGGGTTAGTTGGTGGTGTCACCCATGGGGGTAAAATTTGCGGCAGTTATCGCGGGAATACTGGCGATGTCTGCAGTTTGCACCCGCTTGTGAATAGGGCGTTAAATTTATCTCCACTTTTGATGCGTTAAGGTGGCGATAACTCGGCGATAAGTCCTTGTGAATATGCCCCTGAGTCTTCCTACCACCTTAGTACCCATGAACTCAGGAACGACTAGCTATAGTGCCTCACTTGCTCTCCTACTCACTCACGGGGAAACAAATGATTAGGCACCCCAGAACACAACACTCCCAGATCTCTCAAGAATCATGGTAACAAGACACACCTTTTCGCTCATTCTCTTGTACTCGTCCACAATAGGATCTGATGGAGACACAAAACAGTGTAAAATATTTATTTTAACTAACGTGCCCTAACATGCAGTATACAAGCCACAACAAGCAGGAAAATGCATACTACAAATATTGTCAGCATAGCAGTTAGCCCATAAATCATGAAGGGAGATGTCATCATAAAAACACAATGGAGAAAGGACTATAGTGCCTAACCTCCCGCCCCTTGCTAAGAAGAACTATTATTATATAATAGAGGATGCCCCCCGGTTGTGCTACGACGCCTGATTACAGCGAAGCTGGTGTGGTGTATTTGTGTGAAGTAGTGTAGTGAAAAATTAAAAGTATCTCTGGGAATCCTTGCCTGATGTGTTTATTCGTGGCGGCCCAGGATACGGTTAAAAACAAATAGCGCAAGTACTGGAGTGAATTTTACTCTTAGTTGTCTAAATTGTGGTCTACATGTTTCAGCCCTGGGTGGACAATATGAGAGCTTTCGCCAGGACCGGGTGAAAAGTGCGTGGGTGGCAAAAATCGTGCCACGTAGAAGGTGAATATTCAACACACACGCTAAGGTGTGTTGTAGTGCTCAGTGGTATCAGTGTACTTACGGACCCACTGTAAAAACACTCAATTATAGTGTGAGGCAGAAATTCAGGGTCCGGGAGGGGTACCGTCTATAGTCACACTTTCATCAAGACGAGAAACCCGCTGAAACCTAATGTGGTCTCCCGTGATCCTGGCTGCTCTTTGTCAGCAGACCCCATAACTTAGCCTATAGATGGTAGATCTACATCATGGGCGCTTGTCTCCATGGAAAGGTCCCTCTCCAAGTGTGTGCTACCTATTCGTGCACCCCACTAAAAATCCAAGTACGGTGTCTAAACAACAGCTGCATCAGTATGTTTTGTCTAAGGGCTAAGGACTGGCCAGAACAAAATAACAAGGGACATTGTTGTTCGACCTTGCACATATGTTCAGTCAAAATCCCAGGAACATGCAGATAGCGAACACAGCGATGAGTTCTCAAGTGAAAGCAGTCTTTGAAAATATTGCAAAAAATAAAGACTTGTAGTAACATGTGCAAAGCTGCAACGAGCTCATGCAAAGTTAATGAAAAAAGACAATGTCCCTCTGTGCCACGTGACACCCTCCCCTTGTCCAGGGCGTTAGCCATAGGCAAGAAACAAAAATCAGAGGTAAGCAGAGGCACAGCGTCTTTGTTGTAGGCCGATTTGTGTAAATTTGGGCGCTCAAAAATTGCTAAACATTCATAGTTAGTCATCAACTTCAAAAATGTTGCTGGTAAAGCGGAATACCATGAACTCCAGGACGTTGTCCATTCCTTCCATCAAAAAATTGCATGCCATCCAGTTTAGTAGGTCAAACGAACACACATGCTCCTCTTATCCAGAAGCCGTTAGGAGCATCTCAGGGCAACCTGTGTTAATCTCGATGAAACTGCGGTCAATGAGGCGCTGCGCGAGAGCACAGGTACTCAAGACTGCCGTTAGTCCGAGCAGTGGATTGCACACCAAAAGCATACCCCTGGCACACACCCGATCATGGGCCTTTAATGGACCCATTAGCAGATCGTAATCCAGGGCAGCATGTGTGGTATTGGACAAGTAGCCATCCATGGCCCATTGAAAAGGGCACCGGAGGCAGTGAAACACAGGTTGCACGCAGGTGAAGTAGGAATAGCAGAAGGTCAGCCAGTAATCAATGGCAAAATATTTCACTGGCATAGAACCATAGAGCTGCCACATACGATCATGGTACAGTTGCAACTGGACCGGGTTTGGCAGCTCCACAGATCGAGCATCCATTGCGAAGCAATAATAGGAGAACCAGCATGCCGCAAACCAACAGGAGCACCAGGGGAAACCCTCCGAAGGCGCTGGAAAAAATAGAATGAATGAAGGCCGGAATTACTCCAAAAATAGTCTGAAAGAAAGAAACAAGGCCAGATCCCACAAGTTCAAAAAAGTGAGCAAGGCCCTCCGTATTAGACGCATTAAATATTTGGTGTATTAATTACCCAAAATGAAGTGGGAGATTTGTGCTTAACAACGAGTTTATCTCGCTTGCGGTTCTTGCCACCTGCAATTCGAAGGTCTCTCGAGCCGATGTGAGAGCGACTTCTTGATTAAACAATAGCGCTTTGAGTCTGCTTAGTTTATTAAAATCTGTTTTCAAAGTCGGAATGGAAGGCCAAAGAGAACTATCTACAATCCCATGCGGGGGTAGAAATAGGACATTGCTGCAACATGTAACTCTTTGAGAAACTGTTCCTATATACGGGATGCCAGCTCTCAAGCCGCAGCAATCGTGGATATTCAAAATAAGTTAAATATTGTTTGAAAGCAAGGTTAGTACGGAAATAATAGTCGGGAAAGGGGTGCCTTTCAAAAAACAAGCTAGATTAGGGGCCGAAATGTTACAGGCTCCGTGAAGCTTAACTTGTTTACAGACTTGGGAATGTCCTACTGTGGAATCACAGTCCTCCCCTGCGCAGAAAATCTCCTTTTCTGCGTGTTGACATTTGGAAGCGAAAGGTAAAGACCACAATTCGTGAATAAAATTATTGCCGAGGGGTTCATATCTACCAATCGGGTAATGTTTCATGCATGCTGTGAACTCAAAAAGTGAGATAGGCAGTGAAAAACCCCATGTATTAACCACACAGCTGAATCAGTTTCGGCTACCGAAAACGGTAACTGTTCAAATCTTTCAATATGTAACAATGTGTACGTGGAATCTTTCATGGACATTAATTTCTGTTTATCAGTCAAATTAAACGCTAAAAACTGTTCAGAAGCATTCAAATAATCCCATGGTACTTTTCCATTTTTGAGTGTTTTCAACGTCCAAGCAAACTGCATTACAGAACGTAACTGATTTTGACCATGATACAAAACAGACACTTCATGTTGAACAATGTCAATGACAGAAGAAACAATATTATCTAAAGTATAAATGCGGGAATACAGTGTATTAATTCTGTTATTGACAACTGCAAGAACTTTTTCCAAATTTGCCTGTTCAATTTGACGCTGCAGACAGTTTCCAACTTACATTATATGCAAAATAAATTAAAGTTTTGTTCGAGGGGCCTTTGGACCTAAAATAAAATCATTTAAGTCGATGTCACCTGATAAATGAGAAAGGTGGGGGCATATTATCAACGGCCAGTGATAATTATCGCTGGCCGTGCTTAGCGATAATTTTGTTATCGCAGGATATCTCTGGAATTTATCGCCCTGGTAGCGCGTTATTAACAACGCATTTCTCCAGGGCGATAAAAATTCCAGAGATAGCGAGGTTATCGCCGTTTTGCAGGGAACATCGCTGGTTTTCCAGCGTTGTTCCTGCAAAGCAGCGATACCTTGCTGATACGACCCACAGGGTCGTATCAGCATAATCCACCCCAATGTTAGGGATAGGTAAGTCTGCATTTTAGCAAACGTTAGTTTTGGAGAAAACAGCGGTTTTCTCCAAAAACTAACGTGTGCTAAAATGCTGGGGCAGCCTTGTAAATATTGCGATGTGAACATCAGCGATATTTGCAAGGTAGTCCATCCAGGGTACGCCCACTTTGCCTCTCATTAGAGATGCAAAGGAGGCGTTAGGAAAAGGAGTGCTAACATGCGATTATGCATGTTAGCACCCTCTTGTAAATAGGGCGATAGTTTTATCTCCGCTTTTTTGGCTTTTTAAGCCAAAAAAGCGGAGATAAAGCCCTTGTAAATATGCCCCATAATGTTTCACAGACGACAGTATGGAATGTTCTAACCATTGCTGACATAATTTACCCACAGAATATGTGGTCACTGTATGCGAATGCGGGAAACGTGGATCAGGTCTACTTTGTGTAAAACCCTTTGTAGTATTCAGAAAATGTAATTGACATGCATTTGAAGTCGTCGGCCACACTAACCATCCCAAGGGATCAATATCGGAAGAGTTAAGTGTGCCATTTTGAAATAAGACCTCTAAGTCTTCAATTGTATAGTTGGTAAGTTTTTGTCATGTGTCATATGCTGCTAACGATGGAATTGAGGGTTTATTTAGATTTTTGGTCATTGCTAAACCAAAACAAGTAGCCTGTTGAACTGTGTCATTTAAAAATAAAATTTGAGACGGTATCAAACAAGCATGATGCATAGCTTCTGTGCCCTGCACTTGCCAATCTTTAGTACCCCAAATGGATTTGAAATCAATTGTGTTCTTCCATTGCTCATAACCCTTAGCGGACAAATCCTTCCTGAAGGACATGGAGTAAACTAGTTTAGTTTGGGTTAACATAAATTTAGATTGGGGGGCATCTTCAATTTATAAAAATAGGACTGTGGGTCAGATATATTGTAACCAGAAAAATATCCAATTTTACTTTGTTGGGTTTTCGAACTTTCCAGTAATGGTGTTGGGCAATGCTCCCATTAGGTATAATTAAAAAAGGGTCTCTGTGTTTTTGTCTTGTGTACAAAATGATGGCCATAATGTTGATAACAAAATAAATCTGTGAAATTAGCTGAATTTAAATACAAAACTTCAGTGTCAAATGCAGCATAATATTTTTAATCAGAGAACAACGAATGAACGGCATGGACATCCCAGTCATCAGAATGGATGTCGGGCAGAACCACATCTCCCAAGGAAACGCAGAAGACGTATGGAATACTCAAAATTTCCGTCCGGTCATGGATATCGAAAGCAACTTTATCCCAGACGATACCATCAACAACAGGGAATGCTGATATATTGACAGGGGCTTGGTCTCTTTTCATTATGTGGGACGATGTGTGAGGGACCAGAACTCCGTCAACAAAGTTCACAGCAGAACGTTCAGGTAAATAATGACCATTTATGATCAGGAAAAAGACAGTCACAAATCCGATCCATATGAAGAGGAATATCATCGTAAGCACCATCCAAATATATGTCCAGGGTGGGACCAAGTAAGTATTTTTGAACCAAGAAATGAAGACACTGGTATGGGTAGGAGTCTCCCGCACAGAAGATGACGAGGAAGATGTGCCAGAGGAGAAGATATTACGATCCATCTAATAACCACTGGACCCCAGTTGAAACAACAGTGGATGTGCTGCATCAGATGTTTCAGGCATGGTACTCTCAGGAATGTTAATTATGACTTCAACTGGAAGAGAATCATACTCAGGGGCAGATTTACAAGGACTGGCGCATCTCTGCAAATCAGCAGGGATGCGCCAGAATAGATGCGACACGCAATTCTCCCCTTGCGCCACCACGGATGCGTCGCATTTACAATGCGGTGCACCGTGGCGCAAGGATAGGCAGATGCGTGTCGCATCTTGTGGTGTAAAAGCGGCGCATTGCTGGAGTCGTGTCGCAAGCGTGATGCAACTACAGCAATGCTCAGGGGCCACCCATACTTAACGTGGTGCGTCACTCCTTACGCCTGCTTCAAGCAGGCGTAAGGGTTTGACGCAGCGGCGTCGTAAAACTGACTCAGTGAAATCTTGTAGATTTCACTGAATCACTTTTACGAGGCTTTCCTGCGACGGAACGCCCACCCTGCGACGGAACGCCCACATGAAACCTGATGCAGGTTTCATGTGGCGCAGTGCTTTACAACGTGACGCATCTGCCTAGATGCGTCACGTTGTAAATAAGTCGCAACATGGCGCATGGTTTACGCCGCCGCTGCGTCACAGAAGTGACGCAACGGCAGCGCAAATGTGTCGCAAGGGGCTTGTAAATATGCCCCTTAATATCAGCAGATGTGGATGTAGAAGGAAAAACTTGTAATAAATCAATTGAAGTTTCTATCTCCCCTTGTAATTGCTGGTGAGTAGTCAAAGAAACAGAAACCATCGGGTTCAGCGAAGGTTCTCGACGTGGAATATTCAGTATCGGCCATATGGTGTAACTTGACATGTTCGATTGAAATCTAATGATTCTCCTTACGACCAGGTAAAGGAGGCAGGATCACACTGCGGGTGCCTTTTAAACCAAGGACTCTGACCAGTGCATGGTAGGATAGACCAAATTCTTTTTTATTCTCCACCTTTTCACGGACCAGATATCCAACTTTAGGAAGCCAGTCAGAAACAGGAATAAGCACCGCTGGATCTGCAGAAGAAGGCAACTGGGCTCTTGCTTGTGAATCACGAGCTTTTTGTAAATCCTGTAACATAGCACAATGATTGTCTACGTCAAAGGTTGCGGCAGCCACCACATCGTCTAGACCATCAAGGTCTGGCACAAGCATTTCAATGTCAAAGAGCATTTCGTATAGGGTCCTCCCACCCAGAGATCTTCTAGGGAGATTATTTAGTGCACATTGGACTCCATACAAATGAGTCAGCCAACCCCTGCCAGTACCTGAGACTCTAGCTGTCAAAGATTGCTTTAGGTCACGGTTTATCCGCTCCACAACTGAATTGCCCTCGGGCTGGTATGGAGAGGAATATTGCACCTGCACCCCCAGAGACTTCATCGCGTCCCGGTAAGCCTTAGAGGTAAACGCAAGACATTGGTCAGAATGGAAGGTGCCACAAGCAAATGTCCCAACAAAGACATGCAAATCTTTAGTGACAGTTCGAGCATCAACACTACGTTGAGGCCAAACCCAAAGGAATCTAGTGCATGAATCCACTGCAACTAAGATGTGTTTAAAAGCAGTGTCAGAAGTAAACGGACCACAGTGATCAAGATAAATACAGCTTAACGGCTGATTAAAGATGTAAAGCTGAGTATGTGGAGGGTGTGCAACAGTAGAAGGCTTATTCAGTTGACAAAAGTCCCAAGAAAGAACATGCGTGTCTGTTGGTATAAACCATGCCACCAAAAACGCTGCTGTAGCAGCGAAACAGTCACATTCACACCAGCATGCGCAGAAGCAACGTCTTCATGTGTGGCAATGATCAAAGAAAGTCTGCCGTCCTCGTTGGGAATCAGCTGATCCCCAATGGTCGGAATAGTAGCAAATGGAATTTGATCTGTTGACAAGTGGTATGTATAACGTGAAGGAAAACCTTGGGGAAACTCTGTTCCCTCCTTCGTAGCAGCAATAGCTGCTAAAATATCATCATCAATTTTAGTCATGGACCTAGTGACTGCTGCTACAGAACAAGTGGCTACTGCAGATTTGGCTGCCTCATCAGCTAGTGAATTACCAACAGTGTGCGCTCCCACACGTTGATGGCCCAAAGTATGGATGACATGTGTGAGTGGCAAACATTCCTTAAGAGCGGCCACCCGAACCCAAAGCGTTTTATGCTTATTTGCGCTACCTGTAGAATCACTGAACTCATTTTGTTTCCAAAAGAATAAGTTGTCATTGAAGATTGTGCACAGTAAAATGAACTGCACACTATAAGTGTAGGAACCTCTGGATCAGCAAATTCAAGAGCCAAAACCAAAGCATGTAGCTCCGCCAATTGAGCCGAGCAGTCACCAAGGGACTGTGTGTGCACCAAAGAGGACGTAAAATCCCCATTTACAATTTTTCCTGCCACTATTGCGCATGCCGCCGAATAAGCGTGTTTAGAACCATCGGCTGCGCAGATCCATCAGTGTAAACAATGCATAGGTACTGATCAAGTGGAAGTAACGACAGAGGAGGTGGCTGAACATGTTCATATTGTAAAAACTCCTGTGTCTGCAAAGACGGGTCAAAGATGAAGTTGACATCAGCCGACTTCAAAGAACTAGCCCATTGAATCCAACGTGGATGGAAGGCTTTAGAGTTTGGTACACTAGCCTTCATAACCACTTCTAAAGCAGGTACAGGCGAGACCATGAAAATGCGTTTACCCTGAGCCAGAGAGCATTCTTTCAAAATTGCCACCTGGACTGCCATCAAACTTTTTTCTGTAGGAGAGAAATGCATCTCAGCCGATGTGTACAAATGCGATTTATATGCAATGGGGACTATGCCCGCCTCATTGAACGTCAAGTAAGTGAAACCCAATGCGCCTGGTTAACAAGAAGTTGGTCATAAGCAGATCAGACTGCAGAGACCGAAGAATTGCGGTATGTTCCAAAAGGAAGTAGAGAAAGAAGGTTGTATCAAAGAGTAAAGTGGTTTGATACGCTGGGCATAATCAGGAATGTATGTCCTCCCGAAATTAAAAAAACTCAGAAAAGATTGCAATTTTTTAAGTGTAGATGGAGGTTGCAAATGAGCACATTTCTCTAGAAAGTGGGGGGCCAACCCCCTACCTTCATTAGTGAGTTTGTAACCCAGGAAAAAAACTGCCAAACAGGCTATATGCGACTTGGCAAAGTTGAGTTTGTACCCCAAGTCAGCAAAAGACATTATGATGCGATCCACATGTACAAGATGCAGTATTAATTCATCATGCGTCAAATAAATGTCATCGACATAAGCAAAAGCATCAGGGTCAATGTCATGCAAAAGCGTGCTGCAAAAGCGCCGGGACTATTCTTATACCCCATAGGCAAACTAGTATACCTTTTGTGATTGCCAAGGTCGCTGAATGCGGTCCAGTCGTGGCTTTCAGAAGCCAAATTGTGACTGTAAAATCCATTTGAGATTTCAAGAGTCGTTTTCTATTTTTTATGAACAATGGTATCGACTAACGTAGAGCTATGGGTGTTCTGTACCGCAAAGGTACGAAAATGACTGTTCAAATGACCGTAGTCCAAAACTATACGATATGAACCGTCCGGTTTCACTGACGGAAGCTTTTGCTTCACGTTTAATTGGATTTCGGGGTTGTAGCATTGATCGCAAAGGAATCTCATGTGCTGTGGACTTTATATTCCAACCTACCTAATTACGATACACAGCTGGGGAAAGTGCTAGTGATCCAGCGGTGTATTAACAACAAATACTCTACTACCATATACTCACCTGGGCCCATAAACACTTTCACGAATCCAAATAGACCGCTGGGTTTAGTTTATAAATTTCATATTTTCAGGATTAGCTATTACTTATTCCTAACTAATCTTTCACTAATCAAAAAGTTCTTTCCTCTGGTCGATGGATCATTAGTTGAACTAATTGATGGTGATAATTAACATAACTTCTTAACTGTTCTTTAATTAAGTAACTGACCACAGACTCAGGAAGGTTTAAAATCTTTATCTAAATTAAATGCATGTGAACCATCTCAAAAGTTTCAGTACAAACACCCTCATTCGTAAGAGTGTAATATTCTATTGAATAATCATTGAACAAAAATACTTCAGAACTCACGCTATAACTGTGCTTAGAAAGGAGAGGACAGAGAGAAAAGATCATCTACAAATAACATGAATTCATAATTACCAAGGATGGTGTGAAGACCAACCCCCTGGCCAAAGGGCTGGTAAGGGTCCCCCGGGATAGATCAGGAGACAAAGACTTCAGGAGAGGAATCAGGACAGGATACTTAACCTCTCTAAATACCGACAACTGCGTAGCACCCCTCTCTGACACTCTCTTCCTCCTCGAGATTCTTCCGCGATCTTCTTTCTAACCCAATTAAATTAAGATTTTAATGTTCTTCATTCAGCTTCTTCATCAGCATCTCAGCAACACGATTCACAGCATCGACGTGTCTCCCCTTTTCTGCTAGCTAACTAACTAAAAGCTACCTCAATTATATCTTTCGTTTGCTATGTACCACCCACTAAAGTTTCAATATCACAAAAATTCAAAATCTAATTGGTCAGACAAGGGGGGGATGATCATCACACCATGCTTATATTTTACTTATTTCATTGAACTATTGTTCATAAAACCCATCCCCTTAAACTATATTCAATTTTCATCCGTTCCCATACATCTCCAAACTTTATTTGTTACAATTTATTTCAATATCATGAATACAAGTTCTTTGAATGAACTCTTCACCCCCTTGTTCACAGGGCACATCTTTCTTGTCCTTGGACGGCTGTCAAGAACCTGGTCATCCTTCCGGATTTCACTCTCATGTAGGCATGCGCAGACTTAAGTCAGCTGACTCGATTCAGACAAACATGATAGGCCCAAATGCGCACTAATAATAAAGTCAAAAGAAGAAATGTTATTTAAAAAAATAAATGATTTCACTGTATACCACCCATCTCTACTCTAACCCTCTTTACTTATTAATACTTTTCCCGCAGTAGCATTAGTAAAATAGCAGGTTTGCATTTCAGCTAAGCAGATGCCATGCACGTGAGTCTTTAAGACTCCATTTTAATGCCTTCTGCACATGCGCTAGAATTTCCCTCCAAGCATTAGTATTGTCATACTGCGTAGGTGCAGTTGACGCATGCATGGTAAAGATTCCCCGTTTACAGCTGTGTAAGTCTGTTTTCATTGTTATTTATTAGTACACACATACGCAAGCTTCTCTAACCCGTGTGTTCTTCTGTAGTGCAAATTATTATTTACAACAACGCAGTTATTAATTCGTTAGTGAGTTAAACGAGAGGATTGCTTTTCCGAGTAAGTCTTTTTACGAGTTCTTGCTCCATCACTAGTGCCCACTCCGCTGCGTATGCTTGTTTAGCCTCCTCTGAGACATAACTCGATAAACTCTGGAGAATAACATCGTCCCCTCTAGAAGAAGCTAGAACAAATGGGGGAAGCCAATCAACCTCAGCCAACAAAATATCATAGGAAGAAGTAAGGTTGTCCCAAAAGACCGCCTTAATTGTGCGTTTATTATCACCTTCAATTTGGAGGCTGTAATGAGGACCTCAACGGGGCGGACCGGAAGTGGGAGGAGAGCGTGCCGAGTCCATCCCCACCGGAAGTGGTCAGCGGTCTAGTTGCGGATCGAGCCAGGAGGGAGGCGCCAGTGACGAATGCGGAACAGAGACTCACAAAAAGGACGAGAGGAGAGGAGACGGCGTGTGGCAGCATCGGAGGAGGAGAGCGGACAGAGAGTGCAGAGCGGAGCAAGGAGGCAGAGGAAGGCGGCATCGGAGGTGAACGGATGGAGTACGCGGAGTGTAACAGCGAGGAGGGGGACGGCAGAGGCGCAGAGGAGCCAGCGAAGCAGAATCCAAGGAGAGTATTGTGTACCACTAACATACCCGGCAGGCTAGAGGAGGGAGAAGACGCCCCGGGTCCCGACGCCAGGGCCCTGGAGACGGGTCGTGGCCTAAGGCGAGTACCTCTCAGGGGATCGTTCTGGTGGGGGTGGTGGGGAGGTCTGGGGAGGTAGGGCACACGGGTGCACCGAGTTAAATTCCCGACATCCACCTAACCCTTATCGCACATTGTTCATGGTGACGGTAGCACAAACCTATAACAAAACGAGATCAGGAATTGACCCCGACCTGTTTATTTTCTCTTCCCTTCCCTGCCCACCGGCTACAAGAGAGAGAGACCCGGAAGACCCGCCTGTAACGGACCAGAACCAGACCTCAAGAAGAGGACCTTTCTTTTCTTTTCTTGTTGTGCCACCCTTCTGATTTGGACCGTTTGAGTTAATTTATGAAGTTCCTGAACATCCTCACTACTACAAGTGTAGCAATAAAAATAAAATTTAAGTACTCCACTTCACTACGTCTTGTGGTTCCCTCATACCCTTCCGACAGCCCACGTGGCCACAGAGGCCTATTTCATAAAGCCTATCAGGGGGTGCAACTCGTGTGTCTGCTGTTTCCAATGTAATGAAAGTATCAGTTGCTTTCGCCTCCAGACACTGGTGGAGTGCCTCCCGCACTATGGTAACTTCTGCCGAGCTGTTGAGGAGTGTTACCGCCCATCTCCAATCGAGGAGCAGGGTTCTCACCGTCTGAGGCATACTTTGCAATTAAAGCGGCAACTTTCTTCTTCTGAAATTAGGTACGATATTGAGGTGGTCCCTCCTGTTTGGTTTCTATGACAAACTGGCGCTGCGGGTCATGTCTTGGTTGCGTGGACTCGCCTTATCTGCGATCCTGATGACCACCCCTGCCGAACTGTTGATCCGATGATTCCTGAAAGGAACAAGGAGAACGAGGATCGGGAACCTGAAACCTCTCGGGTGTTTTAATTTTAGAGCGGGCACACAAATCATATCTACGTTCAGAAGCATCTGGTGTTGGTGAACCAGCACGAGAACTAGGCTTCTGTTGTTGCTGCCGCTGATTTTTATTCCATGCCTTTGTAGGAAAGACTGGATGACCCTCCTTGGCCTGTGGGGGTTTATTTTGTACCTGAGTATAAGGTCTTACTCCCAAACTATTGCGACCAAATGATGTATACACATCCGCAATAATGATCGGTAACTGCCGCTGCCGATCAATGTCCGCCACCACCGAAAGGCATTGACGTACTTGCAAGCTAACTGCTTCACCTTTGACATTGGCCAGAATCATATTGGAGACAATAGGGAACATTCCCACTAATATCATCCCCAATTCCAGGGCTGGACCAGCCACGTGTTCACCTTGAACCTTCTTTAGAACGCTCGGCAGAACACTCATGGAGGGGGTGCCAAAGCACAGTATATACACTGCAGCAAACACTGTCCCCCAGCTTGTGCAATCAGCTTAAGCGGGAACAATACCACTCTGTAAACTCATTGTAAGGATTCTGTGTTTCTCAACAGGTGTAGTATGGACAAAAACAGCTTTGAGTTGCTCCAATTTTTCTTGGATGTGGTGTAAAACCAGCCAAAATGAGCCACCTGGCCCCATTAACTGATAAGGGGCCTAAACGGACCACAGAAACAGGGTGAGGAAGGGCGCCATTAAACCATATGGTATGCTCCCAGGTTGTCAACGGAACTTCAAGTAATATATGCAGCCGATAATTCCGCAGAACCGAGGCAGCAGTATATTCATGAAAGAAATTATCATTCCCATCCACAGCTGGAAATGTAATCCAAGTATGGAAAACCTCGAAGCGGTGAGCTGCATCCGCCTCGACAACAAAGATAATATCAGCCCCCGCATTAGGGACTCCATGTTGTGTCAAATGGGCTGTAACCGCAGCGCGGTTAGCCACAGAAATAGCGACTGCCATAATAAAAGCAGAATAACAAATCAATATGACGGTAGCGCAAAAGTGGATTAATAAAGAATGAAGAACCTTTTAAATTTCAAGCTTGAAAAACATATAAACATAAATAGAGGAGGCTACGCCCTCACACCACGGACGTCTCCGGAAACCGGTATGAGAGGATTGTGCACAACCACTACTCAGGGGTCTCGTGTATAAGTACCAGACCAATCGTTGGTGGCGCCATGTTGCCGGGATTCTGCACAAATACAGAGCCATGCACAGGAAATGGGACCTTGGTGTATAGGGACTGAGTCTTCCTTCCACCTTAGTTCCCACGAACCCAGGACCGACTAGCTATATGCCTCACTTGCTCTCCTACTCACTCACAGGGAAACAAATGATTTGGCACCCCAGAACACAACACTCCCAGATCTCTCAGGAATCGCAGCAACAAGACACACCTTTTCGCTCATTCTCTTGTACTCATCCACAATAAGATCTGACGGAGACACGAAACAGTTTAAAATATTTCTTTTAACTAACGTGCTCTAACATGCAGTATACGAGCCACAACAAACAGGAAAATGCATAGTACAAATATTGTCAGCATAGCAGTCAGTCCATAAATCATGATGGGAGATGTCATCATAAAAAGACAATGGAGAAAGGACTATAGTGCCTAACATCCCTCCCCTTGCTAGGAAGAAATATTATTATATAATAGAAGATCTCTGGGCTTTGTCAGCAGACCCCACACCTAAGCCCATAGATGGTAGATCTACATCATGGGTGCTCGTCTCCCTGGAAAGGCCCCTCTCCAAGTGTGTGCTACCTATTCGTGCACCCTACTACAAACCCACGTACGCTGTCCAAACAACAGCTGCATCAGTATGTTTTGTCTAAGGGCTAAGGACAGGCCAGAACAAAAGAACAAGGGGCATTGTTGTTCGGCCTTGCACATAATGTTCAGTCAAAATCCCAGGAACATGCAGAGAGCGAACACAGCAATGAGTTCTCATGTGAAAGCAGTCTTTGAAAATATTGCAATAAATAAAGACGTGTAGTAACGTGTGCAAAGCAGCAGGCAAGCTGCAACGAGCTCATGCTAAGTTAGTGAAAAACGACAATGTCCCTATGTGCCACGTGACATACGTGATTTACCGGAGTGCTTTGTAGGGATAAAGAATTTCCCCCTCAAATAGCTTCCCATGAAATGCACACATTAATGTATATTGACGATGTAGACGTAGTTGACTAAACACCGATCAGCTTACAACGTAACTTAGATGCTCTCTCTGCAGATACACCGAAGAAAATTTCCTGAAATATTTCCTGAAATATTTCTAAGACAAAAAATGGTTCTATTCAGGGGAAGGATACATTATACTAATTTTAACTGGAAATTGGGAGGGAAATCCGTAGAAGCAGTAAAGACATGCAACACTTACTTAGGGAGAGTATTCGCACAGAAGCTTGAAAATAATTCTCATCTTCGGCACTTGGGATTTATGGCTACAGCAGATGCAAGCGCATTAAAGAGTTTTTATTCTTTCTCCGGAAAGATACTTTTTTTTATCCAATCCTGGATATATTCGGTACTAAAATCCCCCTTCCCCACCCTGACGTATGCACTAGAATATTTACCAATAAATAAATGCTATATTCTGCATAAGTGCGAAGGGAAACTACTATGAAAAATAACTACTACAAGTCGGGCTACTCAGGTCCAGGCATTTCGATTAGAATTGTTGCTGACTAGTGCCTATATAAATGCCTTGGCCAACATAATAAGATGGGTATATAATATGTTACATGCAGAAAAAGATACTATGAAAGCTCTCCTAAAGCACACATCTTTAAGGTTGGCTCAAGTATTTTTACATTTAATGAAAATCTTGCAGCAGCTTTATTACACTTCTAATGCACTATATCACTTTTACAGTCCTGGTTTCGGGCACATCTAAAGCAATTTTTTTTAAATATGAACCGTACCTTAGCTTTGATCTAGATTCCGCTTACTGTTCTCAGCTATCCCACTATAGGTCTTATACAGATTACCATGAGTACAAGACCTATCAACAGTATTTTAGATTTACACTCGAACACAGCGTTCAACGCTGTATCATCATGCTTCGCATAGGGATCATGCCTTTAGGTGTCTATACTAAGTATTGTGATAAAACAAGCAACAAAACAGGATTATGTAAGCTCTGTAGTGGAGAATAAGGTTTAGCCCACATGCTATATATTTTCCAAAATAAAGTTTTAGTCGAAGCTCAACTTTACTTTTTAAACCCCATATGCTTTAGATATAATGAATTTACTGTTAATGATTTGATCGCTTTACCCAATTTACCCCAAATGTATTTGTTTGTTATAATCAGTATACATTTTTCAAATCTTTTTTATCATTGTTTTAGATAGAAATTGTACTTATTGTTATTGGTTTTAAAGCAATGCATTCTTCTTATTTATTCTAATTGTTGACCTCGGTAGAGGTCTAAATCAGTCAATAAAAACTTGAAACTTATTCTTAAAATAATCATCTATGGCCTCTGACATTTTAGTTTGGTTCAAAACTATAATAGTGTGCTCCCCTCCCCCTTCTACAATAGTGTTTATTCTCCATCTGGTTTTTGGGCAACAAGTTTCTTGTACGATAAGAGAGAAAGAAATTCATGCATAGTCTGAAATGGAGATTTGGTCAATTGTAGGATTTGGAGTCATAGTACATAAATGTCTTGAAATAAATAAGAAATCAAGTCTAGGGAAAGTAGAATGTGTCTTAGAAAAAAAAATCACATCAGGTTTAGAAGGTCTCCAAACCTTAACCAGTTTTGCGGTGGAAAAAAAGATTTAGATATATGTATAGAAAGATTTAGTAGGCCTAAATTTGGAAGTAAATAATCTATCTAAAAGGGGATCTTGGATAAGAATAAAATCGCCTCCCATAATCAGATGGACATTATGAAGTTTTATAATTACAGTAGTGATAGTTTTCCAAAAAGAGCGTCATCTAGTGTGGGAGCATACATGTTGACTAAATTGATCGTATGGTTACCGATTTTGATTTGAGCGTATACAAATCTGCCATCTGAGTCATTATGATGATTTAATACTTGTGAGTTTCATGAGAAATAATTGCCACACCGTTCTTTTATCCTGCAGCGGTGGGTGAAACAATAGTATCTACCCATCCTTTGACATAGAATTTAAAAATTTATTATAGATATGGGTTTCTTGAATGAAAAAAATATCAGCTTTAAACTTTTTAAAGTATTCTAATATTTTATGCCTCTTGGATGGATGTCGTAGACCTTTACCATTAAGTAAAACAACCTTTAGTTTATACTGAATTCCATAATAGTATATAAAATATTATCAGAAAGAAGAAAAAAATTGAGCAATAATTAAAGAAGTAGTTCCTAAAAACGATCCCAACATAACAGACATACCATACAGAGGTCGTACCCCAAGAACTCATATTTAGTAGAGAGACAGAGATCCGAAGAGGGATAGAAAACACAGCTCAAACCTGACATTATATCTATAAGCATAGAATAAACTGAGGGGAGCCAGACTAGCCAACAGATCTTGAATGAAGTAAATCAATTGTAGTAGGATCATAGTGATTTGGATAAGTGATCTGTTCATCAGGAGAGGAAAAAGATTTGGAAATATAATTTTTCCAAAACGCATTGTGGAGGAGTCAAAAGATCATATTTATATCCCACATCTTTCAGTCTATATTGCAAATCCAAGAATTTTCATCGAAGCTTCACAGTTACTTTGGCAAAGTTTTGATGGATATACACTTTGTTGCCTTCTATTAGCAGGGTTGGAATTTCTCATGCAGCTTTTCTGATTAGGTGAAGATGATGATGTCGTAGAACACTGAAGATTGTCTGTCTGGGCTTTGATTGATGTGGTTTGCGATGAGAAGGGATACGATGAGCTTTGTCTATTTCAAACTTTTCCAGGAATTTAATGTTGAGACGTTTAGGCAGCATAGACTCTAAGTAAAGTCAACAATTTTGCCCTTCAATATTTTCTTGGAAATTAAAAAGGCACAAATGATATTGAAGGTTTCTGTTCTCTAAGTATACTAAAGTCTTTTGCATGGGAGAGATCCGACTGACTAAAGGTGTAATTGCTTTGGTACTATCCCTTATTTTTATCTCACTGTCTGAGACTTTCCTCAATAGAGAAGCAGTAGTTTCTTGAATATGTTTAATAGTCGACTATATGAAGTCAGTATATACATGTATGGCTTATATCTCTTCTAAGAATTTAGTTAATGACAATTCTTGTGACTCCACTAATTCAGATTTTGTAGGTGGGGAGAAGCAGTTTTTTTCTGTTTGTTGTTATGTGCAGGTGAGGATTTTGTTTCGATATTGTGTTACTTTGCTTCTCTGGTGACTCCTGACGTATTGTGACTGAAGTTAGTATCCAAACTAATAGCAAAAATAACAGTTTATGTTGAGTGAATTAATGTGCAGTAACTGCCAGAGATTGTCATCCAATGTAATCAGCACAATTATAAGAAATAATCCTGTTAATAAAACTGGTTGTTAAAGAGGTAGCATTTATTAGTGCCAGATAGAAAGTATCAAGAACTGCCAGTACATCCAAAAACAAAACCCTTTAAGAGGGAGCCCTAGAGTTTCCTCAACTGAAAATGGGCATGTCTGAGAAAACCGCCTCTTCATGACTGGGCGGACTGCAGCGTGAAGTCGGAGTTGCCGAGCGAGTTGGCAGAGGCACTTACCTCACTGCAGCCGACTTGAAAAATGCCATAAAACCACTCAAAACGGTCCTGGCGACATCATCAGCAAAAGAGCCACAAGGACAGAAGACTGCTCCCACCCCACGTCGTAAAGTGATCTTTGTTGTGCAGGTAAGATGAAGGAGCCTATACTGCAGCAGCCATCTTGGGTCACATGTGCTACCACCTCCTGCTCTAATGCTTTTTAAGAGTGTTTGTATGTTTGTAATATGTTGCACTTCATTAATACAAGTTTAACACATCAGAACAGAAATCAGCAACTTAAAGGTGATCCCTTAAATCACTTAACCTTTACAAGAAGGACTGCTACTGCACAGGCACCAGCACCTGTCGAACTTAATTAGTAACTTCTGATCCGTTGATACCTTTGAGCTAGAAAAATTTTTTGTTGAAAAGTGCAAATTATGCTTCAGATGGTAGAGTATGTGCTGTGAATCCGTAATTTTGTGGAGAAATCCATGACAACAGAATTGCATATTTCCACAGTTCCTGGTTATGATTTTTGTGTTTTCAAGTTTGTTTAAACAATTATGTGAAAGAAAGTATCATTTTCAGCAAAGTTTCTGATTTAGCTTTCACTGGAAAGGAATTATGCTGGATGCATTTATAGAACTTTTTGAGACACCTTGGCCCTCATTGCAAGTTAATAGGCAACATGATGGTAAAACCACGCCTAATGTTATTGATTCTGGTCTATTTCACCTCCGCAGTTACTGTCTGTTATGAGTTGGAGCCCTAAACGCTGAATAACATGCAGGTCCTTGAATTACTAGGGCCAATATTGCAAGCGTTTCCTATTGACTAGTCCATATTCTGCAGACATATCCATCTGCTTTCAAGGAGCAAAATATGATTAAAAAAGCAATTGATTTTGCCAGGTGCAGTATCGGTAAAACTTGTAATTGTGCAGCATGGTAGTTCCATCCGGGGGGGAGCAGACTGAGTAGGTTCCTCTGAGTGGCGGTCCTTCTGACGAATGTGTGACTATGAAGGCCACCACCCCTCCTTTTGACCAAGCCTCTGGTACCCCCTAAAGCCTAGGGTTCATGATGCTGTGCATTTAAGAAGTTCCCCAGGTAGGATTTACTTGGGCACACCTTAGGTGTATATATGTAAAAAATACCCCCCCACACTAGCAAGTAGGGAATTAAGGGATATTCGAGTATGTGTCTTTAGGGATCCGACAACACTGATGAATGCCCCAGACCATTGAGGTTCTTTGTGAGGGCAGAAACATGTTGGTTTACCACAAGATGGATCAGAGACATTATTCTCAATGGGATCCATCGACGGATTTGATTTTAACGAACCTCAGGTCCTCACTAATAAAGGTGATAACCGAGGAACCTGAAGGTATTTTTAATCTAAGTGGATCCCGCCTTTGTCCTGTACAGTTTTATGTAAGAACTCCCTCCTTTCGCCAAGTCTTCGTGGAGGTCAAGTCCGCCCTGGTTCTACCATCTTACCAGAGTGGCGAGAGGATGCCTATGATGAAGCATGACATAATTTTGTGTGTGAGGTATCCTCTTCCATTAAGGATGGCCTTCTAGAGACCTCCCCCTCTTTGGGTACACATGACTTGCAACAGTAAGGCTTCTGTACCCCACCACGGTTCCTAATTACCTTTTTATATGTTACCTACTTCTTTTGTGTTTTGATGTAGTTCCATTAAAAGATGTATGATTACCTGTCTTCATTCCTCAGAAGTGCAGGGAGCAACCGTAGCCTGAGCAGAAAGAAGCAGGATTCTGACCATTCACAAACCGTACACTGCAGCCATTTTACTTTTTCTTCTTAGATGAAGCAGCATCCTTTGAACTGGTACAAGGAATTTGATAGAAATGACAGTGTCAAAAAGTTGAGGAAAATCAAGGCACAGACTAGGCCAAAGTCCATGATGATAGGAAGCACTTCAATGATATTTGTAAAGATGGTCATGGTTATTCATCATAGTATACAGCCAGATTTGGACCCTCTACAGAGATGGCTACTTTCATGGTAAGTAGACAGTTGAAAAGTTGAAAAACTCTTTTAAGAATTTTGCCGCTGCAATTGTTCATCGGTCACCAGTAATTTTAGACAATTATTGACTTTTTGTTTGCAATGGGTTTACTATGGCATGCTTTACCCCTTGAGGGACAGGCACTGAAATGAAACATGCATTTCTAAATCTAGGAATGATCAAACTGGTTGTTGCCTTTTGGAGTTTAAAAGATTTTGGAGTGTAAGTATACCGTTTAGAGAGAGAACTAGATTATAGCAATCTTATCGTTTGACACTGTGTTGAGCTTCTTCAGTAAGAAGTGAATGGTGTCAGAAATGTGTTAAGGGCCAGCAAGAAGGGCAAGATTGCTTCAAAGTAGAGTGATCAGGTCACTGAATATTGTTATTAGATCATCACATAGAGGATTAGAAATTGACACCTAGCATTTTACTTTGGAAGCTGTGTTGATTTTCTAGTATACTCAAAATAGTTCATTGAAATAATTTTCAGATTCACCAATGCATGACTGAATGTTGGACAATTATCTTGAAATGGTGACCTGTTTTATACTCGACTATTTATCCTGTGATGTGTTCCTTCACTCGTGCACTATACTTTTCAAGGGTCTTCCTAAGGCCCTTCTTCTATATCTCAGCAAGCAGAGTTCATCAAAGAGCCTTATAATTTTGTGACTTGGCTGCTTTAGATTTCTGGCTAATAAAAAGTGGCTACTGTTTTGAGGGTGGCACACTTAGCTGAGTAAACATATCCCTGGATAATCAGCTGATCATGGATGAAGGTGTTTTGTGAAAGTTAGGTGGTTGATTCTCAGGCTTAAATTGTGTACTTATTATAATGGTGGGTGTTAGAACTGTCAGCTTCAGGGTGGTGTTCCCAAAACCTTTTGCTTTCGTCACTCTTGTGTTGCTGAATTCGGTTTTGTTGGCCTTAGGACTCTGCACACTTTACCACTGCTTACCAATGCTAAAGTGCTTGTGCTCACTCCCTAAAACATGGCAAAATATTCTTGCATCTGACTGACATATTTAATTTAATTCAAAGCCCTTTGTAAACTAGTATACCAAATTCACAGGCATAGTAAATTAAATGCTAATAGTGAGCCGGCAGCACTATTGTACCACACACTTAAACAGCCCCTTAAAACATTTCCCAGGGCTGCTACTGTAGCTTATATGCAGTGTTAAACTGCCAATTTGACTTGACAAAACAAACCCCTTGCTAGGCCTAAAGCTATATTCTTTAGTCCACATAAGTCACCCCTGAGGTAGGCCCTAAACAGCGTACATGGAACGGTGTATTGTATTTAAAAATGTGACATGGACTTTTAAGTTTTACATGTCCCAGTAATGATAAACTCCTAAATTTGTGTTTCACTAGTGTGAGGTCTACCTCTTCCACAGGATAACATTGGGCTCCCTTATTGCATTTAAATAGGTGCTAACTTTTATAGGGAGCAGGTAGTAGTGTCAGGTTTAGCATATAAATATTGTAATGTAAAATCTTCTTTAATGTTAAAGTTGGATTTTGAGTCACCATTCTGAAAATACTACTTTTAGAAAGTTTTTCTAAAACATTGGTCCAGTGGGACTCTTCTGTGAAACCATCAGTGTATGCATCAGTGGTGTCATATAACAATTCACAGTTGTTCAGTCACTGTAATCAATACATTGGAATGGTTATATGACACCCTTGATACACACACAGACAATTCAAAGAAAAGAGTCCCACTGGACCAATGTTTTCAAAAAATATACACATCCAGGTACTGATAGGCATACTGGGTCAGTCATGTTTAAATAGAGACACTTTTAGAAAGTGCCATTTTCTTGTCCTAGCCAAGTGCAGGTGCCTGTAGACTGTTTCCTGGGTCACATGATTAGTTCTTTAGGTGTAGTTGGCAGCTGGCCTTTGTGTATTCCTCCCAGACAGCCACAAAATGGAGAACCTGGGTGTTAGTAGGATGGGCTATCCAAGGAGGCTGAGACTTGTTCTTCAAAGACCCTGCCTCAGCTCGCACACACAAAGAACTTGACACTAGACTATTGTTGCCTGAGTCAGGCCAGGGCAGGAAGGCCAGAAATTCCAAACACTTTTGTAGGGGGAAACTCCAGAAGTTTCTTCTTCTTCAAAGTTGGCATCAGGTATAAAAATAGGACCCTCAGACCAACTCTTTAGGTCGCTTCTGGACCTGCGGAAGGACTATCATAGGACTGCCCTGCTTCCTATGGCCTGCTGTGTACTTCAGAGGTCTGCCTTGCTACACCAAGAGGACTGCCCTGCTGCATGAAGCCTGCTCTCTGCCCTTGGAGGACTGCCCTGCTGCCTGACACCTGCTTTCCTGCGTGAACCCAAGGCTTCCATAGTGACTCCAAGAGCTAGTTAGCTGACCTCCTGAACAGATCCTCAGGTACAGAAAAAGCTCCAACCATCTTAAACCAGCACCTGGATCCAGCCTGAGTGTGTCTTGGCCCTACAAGTGGTGCCCCTCCAGTCATAGACCCTTGGAAGTGGTGCTAATGATGCGTCGAGAGCACAACCAAAAACCCTGGGACTTAGAAAATGTTGTAGCCCAAAAGTGCACTGAGAACCTAGGAGAGAGGGGAGAGGGAGACCTACCTGATCACCATTCCACCCAAGGTGCATCGCTGGTTGTCCTGACTTTGTGGCAGCTCCTGCTATGTTCTTCGCTGCAGCTGTAAATCCTGTTCAGTGGCTCTTCGCAGAAGGGGTAACCAGATCATGGAGCCATTTTCGGCTAAAGCCTGCAGCCTTGTTCCACTTGAGATTTTCAACTTCCGTAAAAGAGACTGAACGTAGAAATCTTCACTCTGAAATTAAGCAGATATCTGGCCCAATCCACTTAGGGGCATATTCACAAGGAGCTATCGCCCAATTAACGGCACTTTATCGCAGCCAAAGTCATGATAAATTTACCTCCCCATTCACAAGCCAAGGTTAACAGCCCAGAGCACCAGTTTACCAGCGATAGCAGCCTCAAAAAACATCGCCACAGAGGACCCGCGCAAATATCGCTAATGAGATGCAGAGTGGGCATTCCTGTGCCAAAAGGCAAGACAACATCACACCTCAACATTCACAGCGACCAGCCACATCTGCGATAAAAACACAAAACAAGCGATACACAAAACCAGCGATAAGCCGCGTTAGCACCAGGAAATCTACACCTGCCCTGACCTGGTGTAAAGTCCGACCACAGCCTGCACCACAAAAGGGAGCACAGCCCAGAGCCACACATGAAGGACAACAGATGCCCATGAGCAACTGAACATGCAGCACGGACACCCAAGAGGGCCACAACACCCACCGACACCACACCCAGGCCCGCAACACCCACCCCCCCGGGACCGCCCCCAAACCCGGACTAAGAAACTGCACAGCAACACCACGAATCCCAAAACAAACATTTTGCCTGATGTCGCACAAGCAGGAAAATAAACATACATGCGTGGCCAGAAAATGGAGATTCAGTCATACAGCAATGCAATCACCAACACAAAACACCATACAAACAAAAGCAGAAACAACTCTTAGGATGAGTCCTAGCGGCTCCTCACTGGACAATCCGTAGCACACAGTCAGGAAGACCAAATCCAAGAGAAGAAGGTGTGCCATGCGCCCAACATAGGAAAGAGAGGGAGAGAGCGAGGGAGAGAGAGGGAGTGAGATAACACAAGCAGCGCAAGGCCGCTCGGGCACCTGGCTCCACATGCCAACATGTGTGTGTGCATCGCCATCCGTACACCATGAGCCCAAGGCCGTGTCCCAATCTCAGCGCCAAAGCCACATCACATTCCGAAAACGCAAGTAGTAGTCAGACAAACATCAGGGATGAAAGCACCATTGTCCTAATGCAGAAGGCGGTAGGACACCTGCACCTCTGACCTTGGTCCAGAACTCGCCTGGAACACCCTGATAGAGATGCAATGGCAGATGGGGACGACTCCCACACCATGCATTCCGCAAATGAACCATCCGACTTATCCACAGCCCACACACATAAGCCCCTGCCTGTGGTACCCCCGCATGGGATGCCCTTGACACTCACGGAAACAGCAACCCATTACCCACAACGTTGCACACACATACGAATCATTGCTCAGAGCTGTGGCATATCCTCCACACAACTGCCGCAGTCCAGAAGAGTGCCGGTTCACGAGACGCACCAACGCAATGGCAGGCCATACCTGGCATATGCACAACCCCCGTCACATGGAACAGTACCGTGGACGTATGCTGCAACTACTGGGCGCACTGCCACTGGCAGTGCTGCGGATCAGTTACAGGCTCAGCTTCCGCATTGCCCACGTCACCTGCGTCCAGCCCTGGTTCCACTGCCGAACATGCACATTCGAGTGTCCCATGGATATCTGCCTATCCAACACAACTGTTGATGAATTGGACTATGACCTGTGTCTGCGCCCCCTGTTGGATCACGAACAGGAGTGTAACCGAGACAGCCGTGCATGGGATGCCTTGACATACTGCGTATGTATTGGTAGTTGTGCATGGGAGATTGCACAATTTCTCGTGTGCAGTGACCACATCCAGGCGCTCCCCTATTGGGCTGTGTTGCGGATCGGTGAGACGGCGTGGGCTGAGCACACCTGCCCGGACCACCTAATGGATTGGCTCACCCTGGTGTTCCTTGAACACGACAACGACGTACTATTGGAACACATTGCACATGAAGCTGCACGGGCATTCATGGACGAGTAACTACGTTCCTGCAGCCACATCCGATTGCCACCCACAGTACATGGCCCAACAACTTGTCGCATCGTGGGGATTGCTCACATATCCCACCACAACAGAGGACACGTCTGCCTTCGTTCAGGCTCTGGATGCATGTGCGTGGAACAACGCGTGTGCACACACACCTGAGCAAGGTGACGCAGGTCCATGGTCGGAGAAGCACCGCGTCGTTTGGCAACATTGCCAATTCGGACACATTGCTGGGGGAGAGCACACACATGGCAATGTAGCACGACATGTGAACCTGTTGGACCCTCACACCTGATCACTGTCAGCAGAGCAGACAATCGGCGCACTCCGGAGGCAGAGCACTATAGAGATCCCATGTGCAGTGAGTTGTGCCCCCTCACACGGGGCAATGGGCAGACGCCAAACAACCCATGACTCATCCAGCAAGGCAAGGTGGGCTGTGAGCGTTGCCATCCGTGATGAATGTTGTCCATTTTAGCCCTGACATTGTCTGAACCTCGACATGTACCCATGCTGCGTGTAAGTGTCTTAAGCATGTCCCTGCCAGCTGTGGCAGTTGCCTCGTCCGTACTGACACGCACATGCCAATAAAGTCTATGCCACTCCACTGGTGTCTAACTGTGAGGTGTGTTGTTTAGATTGTCCACTCGTGTGCCACAATGAGCATCGTCCCTACACAAGGAGGAACTGACTGACGCATGTGTAATGTGGGTGTGTCCCTTTGGCAAGCTCCACCTCTGTGAGCCAGACATTGTTTTTGGATATGTGCTGAACGACATGGGCACTTACGTGATGTCAGCAATGTGAGTATGGTGTCCAACCACTGATCATGTGGAGCAATGTCATATCTCACTACAGAATGTGTCCACACAGATGTGTGTGAGTAGGTATGCGACGTGAAGTTCTGTTGTCACATGTGGTGTAGGACACCACTCCTGGGCTGCTTTCGTTTGGGTCAGTCCTACACACAGCCCTATTCAACACATGGACGTGTGCCTACGTTGGGGGGTTGTGTGATTGTTGTTGATATGCAATGGGGACACAGCTAGTACTCACCTTCACAGCCATCCAATTGGCCATGTGTCTCAGGGATACACATGCGCATAGATGTCAGTTACCAGGGTATGCCTTCATGTGCAATCACCGTCCCCACATCCAGCCATACTTCCATACGTGAGTGAACATAGTGATGACACATCTGTGTGATTTAGAATGTTTTATTCACATTCAGGTAATTGACGGAGCTGGAGCTGTACATGGCCATCCAAACCTACATCACATGGAAGCCCAGTGGTGGGCCAACCAGAGTCCTTTGGGGATTGCAAAGTGATTAGGAAGAGGGAGAGTGCAGTCTGCAGCTGGATTGCTGTGTAATTGTCCAGCGGTGAAGAAATGGCAGTCCGTGTCGGTGTCCGGGTGAATGTCGCAGAGTGTTCCGGGGGTCAGTAGGAGGTATTACCCAGGGCATGATGCATAGGTCATAACCAGGCAGGGACAGGCCATATGGCGGTGATGGATGCTACTGCCTCCTTCCTCACACAGTAGTTCCCATCCCCTTCTCACTCCACTGATATGGGTTCTGTGTCCGGTGTGTCCGGTGTGTGTGGCGGGGTGATGGCTGCATCGCTGTGTGCCACTGACACATCAGACTGCGTAGGTGATGGGGCAGCATCACATTGTGCCACGGACACATCAGGGGTCGGAGCTGTGTGTCGATGTTCTGGCTGCAGTCATTGGGGAACGGCTCAGTGGCAGCGATGGCAAGATGAAGTACTGCAGGGCATTGAAGTTCCCAGCTACTACTCGCTGGTGTCCAGCCGTGGCAGACATACTTTCAGCCTGCATCTGCTCCATGGTCTCCATTGACCTCCGCATGTGTGCCAACTCTGTGCTGTCATGGCTGGTGCCTGTCTGACCTGACAGTTCTTGTAATCGATTCATGGCACCAGCGAGGTCAGCCAAGGTCTGTGGCGGAGCATGGTGCGTACAGGGGGTGTCCGATAGGGACTGTACGTGGTCCCTGATGGGACTCAGAAACCCACGTATGGCATCGAGTTTGGCTGCCACGAGCTCGAAACCCACCCGCAGCTGATCAGCCAACTCCACCTGGCAACCCAACGCATGCCGTAGGAATTCCTTGTATTGGTCGGGGGGGTCCTGGGAGACAGCCGTGGTGGTGTGTGTTTCCTGCTGTGTGGTCTGTGCAGGTGGTGGGGTCACCTCCAGGCAGCTGGCCTGCCCTGCTCCTGGGGGTGGGGTGCAGAGGCTGTCCATTATCCGTTGGAGGGTGTCTTGACATATGTGCAGGTTGTCTGCTTCATCATCAATGATGGGAAGTGTGGTGTGCTCTGCAGGAGGTGTTGTTTGTCCCTCTGCAATGTAAAGGGGAGATGCAGGTTAACAGAGTTTCACATGTATGTTGTGATTTGCAGATGTTTACATTCAGACTGCATGACAATGTACATTGTGACTGTTTTGGGCGAGCTGGCTATTTGATGGCAGTCAGTGTGTTTTTCGACTACATGACGGATGTGTGGTAGTACCCGTAAATTATCATCACACAGTGTCAGGCAATGCCAGATGTGAGTGGACAGTTACTACGCACGAGCAGAACCTGTTGTGAGCTCTGTCCTGTGGTGCTGGTGTTGCACTTTGTACCACATTGCCGTCATTGCTGATGTTCTGTGATTGCTATGTGTGTGTGCTGCATTGTGGGGGAGTTGTCCCTGCAGCTCTGATTTCATGTAGCCTTCTCCCTTTGAGGAGGGGTGCCTTTGAATTGTTTGCTTCTCGGGGCCTGATTTGCTTTTGACTTGGGTCATATGTGCTATCGGACAGATTTTGTGGCCTGGTGCATTGTTCGCCTGCTGCGTGTATTGTACGGCATGGGTTGTGGGTGCACGCGGACATGTCGGACTGTGACCTGCTCCTTTACGGATGTGATCCGCACTGGGCTACCTCCATGTCGATTCGTGGGCCATGTCATTTTTTTGTTGGCTGCTGCCATGCTATCGGACAGGCAGTGTTGCTTGCATAGTTAGTGTGGGTCACAGAGCCGCTGCATTGCTGGATTCAGCACATGTGCATGGGTCGGTTGTGATATTGGTGATAGGGGGGGCCCTAGGTGCACATTGTGGATGGGGGCCTACTTGGCGTTTCCATGTGTTCTGCAGTGTGCCAAGGCAATCAGGGACATGTTCCACGGTCATTGTGGGTGTGCTGTGTGCTACACGTAATTGTGCATGTGTGCCGTTGTGCCCATCTCCCCCCGTCCCTAGTCGTTACTCACTCTGTTGCTGTTGGGTCAGGTCGTATCTTGCTGTGTCCAGGCCCCCCAATCCTGCCACCGTCTCCTCACTGCTGACTGTGGCCACCATTTGCTCCAGCTCATCCAGCTCCTCCTGTGTCGCAAGACTCCCACCTCCAGTCGCCGTTGCTGCCTCCCTGTTGGCGGCGAGCTTATGTTTGGTCTGCCTTTTTAGATCATGCCAGCGCATCTTTACCTCCTTCAGTGACCTCCTAGACACTCCGACTGCATTGACGTTGGTAACGATGGGCTGCCATATTTCGGTTTGGTTTGTCAGTGCCGCAGTGGAGGTGCCGAACAGTTGTTGATGGTGTTCTATCACCTCCGTGACGATGATCCGGTCTTCCTGCGGACTGTACCCCGTTTTCCTCTTCCTCTTGTCCTTGCACTTCCCCGAACGCGGGGTTCCTGGCTGGTCCTCAGTGGGGCTTGTGGTGTTCGGCCTTGTCCTCTGCACTCGGTCCGGGTGCATCCATTTTGCTACGCAGTTTGAATTGTTTTTGGGCTTTTTTTTCTCCTTTCTTTTATGGTGCTTTTTCCCGCCGGACGCGTGGGATTTGCAGGCCTGTGGCTGGTGTTCACTGATTTCTGTACCGTGATTGGCCTCATCGAATGTTTTTTTGCGTTCGCATTTCGCATTTTTTCGGCATGGCGTTGATTTTCACGCTGACATTTGACGCGTTATCTGGTGGCTGTCGCATGCTACCGCCTTGTTGTGAATTCCACGTCGACACGGGGTTATTTTCCCGAGATAGCCTGCGATATTGAAAGTTGCGTTACGCTACTCTTGCAGTAGTTATCACGCGTTCTTGTGAATATACCCCTAAGTGTATCCGAACTGTGCTCCATTATGGTCAGCCATATCTTTCTACTTAACCCTGGTTTCGAGCAACTAGATATCTGCAGTTTGCGCTTTGATCTTTTAGGCACTATTTCTCACTTTAAACCTTAAAAATTCATAACTCCATTTCTACTGATTGGATGCTTGTCATTTTGGTGTCAAATACTTGTACTAGTTTACTAAGTTGGTGTGGGGTTTTTCTTGTGTTGTGTTTTCACTTTACTACTGTTTTTATTCTCTGCATAAATACTTTACACACTGCCTCTTAATTAAGCCAGAATGCTTTTGTGCCAAAAACCAGAAAGTTAAGCACAGGCTAATTTAATGACTTTTTGTGGTTCCCTCTGAGAAGGATTGTATTGCTTGATTAGGGTTTCACATGTGGTTCCCTCTGAGAAGGATTGTATTGCTTGAGTAGGGTTTCACACCCCTCAACCAACATCCTGTTTTCTCAAAGTGGTGATGTGTTTTAGTAGGTTCCTTGAGTTGAACATCTCAGACACTAATAAAAAATATGTATGTGCTCAGTTCAAAAAGTGTTAACTATAATTGATACCTGAGAGAACATCAAATAAAGTCAATAAAAAGCATCATGGTAGAGGAAGTTAGACAGTTGACAGAAAAACAGATTTCTATGTTTTTGATTTATCTGGCACAAACATTATTGACCCAGATGATTACATCAAATAAAAAGATGCAGTGCTTTGAGGTGGACATCAAGTATTGCACCAGGACTAGGAGGTCCACGAAGAAGGATTCAATCAATTATTTTAGAAGGTGGTACACATCTAAACTAGAGAAGAGTAACATGTTGAAAACGTAAGTGTCTTTTATCCTGCAGCGGTGGGTGAAACAATAGTATCTACCCATCCTTTGGACATAGAATTTAAAGTTTTATTATAGATATGGGTTTCTTGAATGGAAAAAATATCAGCTTTAAACTTTTTAAAGTATTCTAATATTTTATGCCTCTTGGATGGATGTCAGTAGACCTTTACCATTAAGTAAAACAACCTTTAGTTTATACTGAATTCCATAATAGTATATAAAATATTATCAGAAAGAAGAAAAGAATTGAGCAATAATTAAAGAAGTAGTTCCTAAAAATGATCCCAACATAACAGATATACCATTCAGAGGTCGTACCCCAAGACCTCATATTTAGTAGAGAGACAGAGGTCCGAAGAGAGATAGAAAACACTGCTCAAACCTGACATTATATCTATAAGCATAGAATAAACTGAGGGGAGCCAGACTAGCCAACAGATCTTGAATGAAGTAAATCAATTGTAGTAGGATCATAGTGATTTGGATAAGTGATCTGTTCATCAGGAGAGGAAAAAGATTTGGAAATATAATTTTTCCAAAAACGCATTGTGGAGGAGTCAAAAGATCATATTTATATCCCACATCTTTCAGTCTAGATTGCAAATCCAAGAATTTTCATCGAAGCTTCACAGTTACTTTGGCAAAGTTTTGATGGATATACACTTTGTTGCCTTCTATTAGCAGGGTTGGAATTTCTCATGCAGCTTTTCTGATTAGGTGAAGATGATGATGTCGTAGAACACTGAAGATTGTCTGTCTGGGCTTTGATTGATGTGGTTTGCGATGAGAAGGGATACGATGAGCTTTGTCTATTTCAAACTTTTCCAGGAATTTAATGTTGAGACGTTTAGGCAGCATAGACTCTAAGTAAAGTCAACAATTTTGCCCTTCAATATTTTCTTGGAAATTAAAAAGGCACAAATGATATTGAAGGTTTCTGTTCTCTAAGTATACTAAAGTCTTTTGCATGGGAGAGATCCGACTGACTAAAGGTGTAATTGCTTTGGTACTATCCCTTATTTTTATCTCACTGTCTGAGACTTTCCTCAATAGAGAAGCAGTAGTTTCTTGAATATGTTTAATAGTCGACTATATGAAGTCAGTATATACATGTATGGCTTATATCTCTTCTAAGAATTTAGTTAATGACAATTCTTGTGACTCCACTAATTCAGATTTTGTAGGTGGGGAGAAGCAGTTTTTTTCTGTTTGTTGGTATGTGCAGGTGAGGATTTTGTTTCGATATTGTGTTACTTTGCTTCTCTGGTGACTCCTGACGTATTGTGACTGAAGTTAGTATCCAAACTAATAGCAAAAATAACAGTTTATGTTGAGTGAATCAATGTGCAGTAACTGCCAGAGATTGTCATCCAATGTAATCAGCACAATTATAAGAAATAATCCTGTTAATAAAACTGGTTGTTAAAGAGGTAGCATTTATTAGTGCCAGATAGAAAGTATCAAGAACTGCCAGTACATCCAAAAACAAAACCCTTTAGAGGGAGCCCTAGAGTTTCCTCAACTGAAAATGGGCATGTCTGAGAAAACCGCCTCTTCATGACTGGGCGGACTGCAGCGTGAAGTCGGAGTTGACGAGCGAGTTGGCAGAGGCACTTACCTCACCGCAGCCGACTTGAAAAATGCCATAAAACCACTCAAAACGGTCCTGGCGACATCATCAGCAAAAGAGCCACAAGGACAGAAGACTGGTCCCACCCCACGTCGTAAAGTGATCTTTGTTGTGCAGGTAAGATGAAGGAGCCTATCCTGCAGCAGCCATCTTGGGTCACATGTGCTACCACCTCCTGCTCTAATGCTTTTTAAGAGTGTTTGTATGTTTGCAATATGTTGCACTTCATTAATACAAGTTTAACACATCAGAACAGAAATCAGCAACTTAAAGGTGATCCCTTAAATCACTTAACCTTTACAAGAAGGACTGCTACTGCACAGGCACCAGCACCTGTCAAACTTATTTAGTAACTTCTGATCCGTTGATACCTTTGAGCTAGAAACATTTTTTGTTGAAAAGTACAAATTATGCTTCAGATGGTAGAGTATATGCAGTGAATCCGTAATTTCATGGAGAAATCCATGACAACAGAATTGCATATTTCCACAGTTCCTGGTTATGATTTTTGTGTTTTCAAGTTTGTTTAAACAATTATGTATAAGAAAGTATCATTTTCAGCAAAGTTTCTGATTTAGCTTTCACTGGAAAGGAATTATGCTGGATGCATTTATGGAACTTTTTGAGACACCTTGGCCCTCATTGCAAGTTAATATGCAACATGATGGTAAAACCATGCCTAATGTTATTGATTCTGGTCTATTTCACCACCGCAGTTACTGTCTGTTATGAGTTGGAGCCCTAAACGCTGAATAACATGCAGGTCCTTGAATTACTAGGGCCAATATTGCAAGCGTTTCCTATTGACTAGTCCATACTCTGCAGACATATCCATCTGCTTTCAAGGAACAAAATATGATTAAAAAAGCAATTGATTTTGCCAGGTGCAGTATCGGTAAAACTTGTAATTGTGCAGCATGGTAGTTCCATCCGGTGGGGAGCAGACTGAGTAGGTTCCTCTGAGTGGCGGTCCTTCTGACGAATGTGTGACTATGAAGGCCACCAACCCTCCTTTTGACCAAGCCTCTGGTACCCCCTAAAGCCTAGGGTTCATGATGCTGTGCATTTAAGAAGTTCCCCAGGTAGGATTTACTTGGGCACACCTTAGGTGTATATATGTAAAAAATACCCCCCCACACTAGCAAGTAGGGAATTAGGGGATATTCGAGTTTGTGTCTTTATGGATCCAACAACACTGATGAATGCCCCAGACCATTGAGGTTCTTTGTGAGGGCAAAAACATGTTGGTTTACCACAAGATGGATCAGAGACATTATTCTCAATGGGATCCATCGACGGATTTGATTTTAACTAACCTCAGGTCCTCACTAATAAAGGTGATAACCGAGGAACCTGAAGGTATTTTTAATCTAGGTGGATCCCGCCTTTGTCCTGTACAGTTTTATGTAAGAACTCCCTCCTTTCGCCAAGTCTTCGTGGAGGTCAAGTCCGCCCTGGTAGTACCATCTTACCAGAGTGGGGAGAGGATGCCTATGATGAAGCATGACATAATTTTGTGTGTGAGGTATCCTCTTCCATTAAGGATGGCCTTCCAGAGACCTCCCCCTCTTTGGGTACACATGACTTGCAACAGTAAGGCTTCTGTACCCCACCACGGTTCCTAATTACCTTTTTATATGTTACCTACTTCTTTTGTGTTTTGATGTAGTTCCATTAAAAGATGTATGATTACCAGTCTTCATTCCTCAGAATTGCAGGGAGCAACCGTAGCCTGAGCAGAAAGAAGCAGGATTCTGACCATTCACAAACCGTACACTGCAGCCATTTTACTTTTGCTTCTTAGATGAAGCGGCATCCTTTGAACTGGAACAAGGAATTTGATAGGAATGACAGTGTCAAAAAGTTGAGGAAAATCAAGGCACAGACTAGGCCTAAGTCCTTAATGATAGGAAGCACTTCAATGATATTTGTAAAGATGGTCATGGTTATTCTACATAGTATATAGCCAGATTTGGACCCTCTACAGAGATGGCTACTTTCATGGTAGTAGACAGTTGAAAAGTTGAAAAACTCTTTTAAGAATTTTGCCGCTGCAATTGTTCATCAGTCACCAGTAATTTTACACAATTATTGACTTTTTGTTTGCAATGGGTTTACTATGGCATGCTTTACCCCTTGAGGGATAGGCACTGAAATGAAACATGCATTTCTAAATCTAGGAATGATCAAACTGGTTGTTGCCTTTTGGAGTTTAAAAGATTTTGGAGTGTAAGTATACCGTTTAGAGAGAGAACAAGATTATAGCAATCTTATCGTTTGACACTGTGTTGAACTTCTTCAGTAAGAAGTGAATGGTGTCAGAAATGTGTTAAGGGCCAGCAAGAAGGGCAAGATTGCTTCAAAGTAGAGTGATCAGGTCACTGAATATTGTTATTAGATCATCACATAGAGGATTAGAAATTGACACCTAGCATTTTACTTTGGAAGCTGTGTTGATTTTCTAGTATACTCAAAATAGTTCATTGAAATAATTTTCAGATTCACCAATGCATGACTGAATGTTGGACTAATATCTTCAAATGGTGACCTGTTTTATACTCGATTATTTATCCTGTGATGTGTTCCTTCGCTCGTGCACTATACGTTTCAAGGGTCTTCCTAAGGTCCTTCTTCTATATCTCAGCAAGCAGAGTTCATCAAAGAGCCTTTTAATTTTGTGACTTGGCTGCTTTAGATTTCTGGCTAATAAAAAGTGGCTACTGTTTTGAGGGTGGCACACTTAGCTGAGTAAACATATCCCTGGATAATCAGCTGATCATGGATGAAGGTGTTTTGTGAAAGTTAGGTGGTTGATTCTCAGGCTTAAATTGTGTACTTATTATAATGGTGGGTGTTAGAACTGTCAGCTTCAGGGTGGTGTTCCTAAAACCTTTTGCTTTCGTCACTCTTGTGTTGCTGAATTCGGTTTTGTTGGCCTTAGAACTCTGCACACTTTACCACTGCTTACCAATGCTAAAGTGCTTGTGCTCACTCCCTAAAACATGGCAAAATATTCTTGCATCTGACTGACATATTTAATTTAATTCAAAGCCCTTTGTAAACTAGTATACCAAATTCACAGGCATAGTAAATTAAATGCTAATAGTGAGCCGGCAGCACCTATTGTACCACACACTTAAACAGCCCCTTAAAACATTTCCCAGGGCTGCTACTGTAGCTTATATGCAGTGTTAAACTGCCAATTTGACTTGACAAAACAAACCCCTTGCTAGGCCTAAAGCTATATTCTTTAGTCCACATAAGTCACCCCTGAGGTAGGCCCTAAACAGCGTACATGGAACGGTGTATTGTATTTAAAAATGTGACATGGACTTTTAAGTTTTACATGTCCCAGTAATGATAAACTCCTAAATTTGTGTTTCACTAGTGTGAGGTCTACCTCTTCCACAGGATAACATTGGGCTCCCTTATTGCATTTAAATAGGTGCTAACTTTTATAGGGAGCAGGTAGTAGTGTCAGGTTTAGCGTATAAATATTGTAATGTAAAATCTTCTTTAATGTTAAAGTTGGATTTTGAGTCACCATTCTGAAAATACTACTTTTAGAAAGTTTTTCTAAAACATTGGTCAGTGGGATTCTTCTGTGAAACCATCAGTGTATGTATCAGTGGTGTCATATAACAATTCACAGTTGTTCAGTCACTGTAATCAATACATTGGAATGGTTATATGACACCCTTGATACATACACAGACAATTCAAAGAAAAGAGTCCCACTGGACCAATGTTTTCGAAAAATATACACATCCAGGTACTGGTAGGCATACTGGGTCAGTCATGTTTAAATAGAGACACTTTTAGAAAGCGCCATTTTCTTGTCCTAGCCAAGTGCAGGTGCCTGTAGCCTGTTTTGCTGGGTCACATGATTAGTTGTTTAGGTGTAGTTGGCAGCTGGCCTTTGTGTATTCCTCACAGACAGCCACAAAATGGAGAACCTGGGTGTTAGTAGGATGGGCTATCCAAGGAGGATGAGACTTGTTCTTCAAAGACTGCCTCAGCTCGCACACACAAAGAACTTGACACTAGACTATTGTTGCCTGAGTTAGGCCAGGGCAGGAAAGCCAGAAATTCCAAACACTTTTGTAGGGGGAAATTCCAGAGGTTTCTTCTACTTCAAAGTTGGCATCAGGTATAAAAATAGGACCCCCAGACCAACTCTTCAGGTCGCTTCTGGACCTGCAGAAGGACTATCAGAGGACTGCCCTGCTGCCTATGGCCTGCTGTGTACTTCAGAGGTCTGCCTTGCTACACCAAGAGGACTGCCCTGCTGCCTGAAGCCTGCTCTGTGCCCTTGGAGGACTACCCTGCTGCCTGAGACCTGCTTTGCTGCATGAACCCAAGGCTTCCATAGTGACTCCAAGAGCTAGTTGGCTGACCTCCTGATCAGATCCTCAGGTACAGAAAAGGCTCCAACCATCTTAAACCAGCACCTGGATCCAGCCTGAGTGTGTCTTGGCCCTACAAGTGGTGCCCCTCCAGTCATAGACCCTTGGAAGTGGTGCTAATGATGCGCTGAGAGCTCAACCAAAAACCCTGCGACTTAGAAAATGTTGTAGCCCAAAAGTGCACTGAGAACCTAGGAGAGAGGGGAGAGGGAGACCTACCTGATCGCCATTCCACCCAAGGTGCATCGCTGGTCGTCCTGACTATGTTGCAGCTCCTGCTATGTTCTTCGCTGCAGCTGTAAATCCTGTTCAGTGGCTCTTCGCAGAAGGGGTAACCAGCTTCATGGAGCCATTTTCGGCTAAAGCCTGAAGCCTTGTCCCACTCGAGATTTTCAACTTCCGTAAAAGAGACTGAACGTAGAAATCTTCACTCTGAAATCAAGCAGAGACAGGGCCCAATCCACTAAGTGTATCCGAACCGTGAACCATTATGGTCAGCCATAACTTTCGACTTAACCCTGGTTTCGAGCAACTAGATATCTGCAGTTGGCGCTTTGATCTTTTAGGCACTATTTCTCACTTTAAACCTTAAAAATTCATAACTCTGATTCTACTGATTGGATGCTTGTCATTTTGGTGTCAAATACTTGTACTAGTTTACTAAGTTGGTGTGGGGGTTTTCTTGTGTTGTGTTTTCACTTTACTACTGTTTATGTTCTGCATAAATACTTTACACACTGCCTCTTAATTAAGCCAGAATGCTTTTGTGCCAAGAAACCAGAAAGTTAAGCACAGGCTAATTTAATGACTTTTTGCGGTTCCCTCTGAGAAGGATTGTATTGCTTGATTAGGGTTTCACATGTGGTTCCCTCTGAGAAGGATTGTATTGCTTGAGTAGGGTTTCACACCCTCAACCAACATCCCGTTTTCTCAAAGTGGTGATGTGTTTTAGTAGGTTCCTTGAGTTGAACATCTCAGACACTAATAAAAAAATATGTATGTGCTCAGTTCAAAAAGTGTTAAATATTTTTGATACCTGAGAGAACATCAAATAAAGTCAATAAAAAGCATCATGGTAGAGGAAGTTAGACAGTTGACAGAAAAACAGATTTCTATTCTTTTGATTTATCTGGCACAAACATTATTGACCCCGATGATTACATCAAATAAAAAGATTCAGGGGCATATTAGCAAGAACCTCGTTAAAATTATCGCCGGTTTAGCGGCAGGAAACTGCCGCTAAAGCGGCGATAATAGGCTTGCTAATATGCGTTATGAAATTCAATAGAAGCCCAGGTTAGATGTCCTGCACATCTAACCTGGGCTATTGGAATTCCATAGCGCATATTACCAAGCCCATTATCGCAGTTTCCTGCCGCTAAAACGGCGATAATTTTAACGAGGTTCTTGCTAATATGCCCCTCAGTGCTTTGAGGTGGACATCAAGTATTACACCAGGACCAGGAGGTGCACGAAGAAAAATTCAATCAATTATTTTAGAAGGTGGTACACATCTAAACTAGAGAAGGGTAACATGTTGAAAACGTAAGTGTCTAAAAGGCTGGTCATTTGGACATTTTGATCTGAAAGTAAAGTACACATGATTGGTAAATCCTTCAACCTGGCCAGATTCCCTGTTCTTGGCAATGTTGTTGGATTGGTCCAGGATGATACATACAAAGATCACAGCAGCTGATTCTGTGAACCCCTTCTTGATGGTGCTAGTAAGTGTGATGCATGAGTGATAGTTGTATTGTAAATGCCGCCAGCAGAATTTGATGGCAGACATTGCACTTAAGAGGGCACTCCTAAGGGATGAAAGGAGATAGAATGATGAGTGGATTTATGATAATGAAAGTTCAGTTGATTGTTTCCTTTCTCTCTTAAGTGGAGGCTATGACTAGAGTCCCCAGTACTATTGAGGTATGGGTGAGGAAAGGTATGGGGGTAAATATATGTGAGAGCTAAAGGGATATCACACATAGAAGTTAGCTGTTACAGGGACCCAAATGTGGTAATATGAGTGGTTAATAAAAGGTGGGTCTCCGCCGAGGAGGTTTGGTCGCATGAGAGCATGGTGTTGAGTTAAAGGTAAGGTAGTCAAGAGGGAGGAAGAAAAGAAGCAAAGGGACTTCTAGGAAGGAAAAAACTGTCTTTTTTTGTTTCAATCTGTTTATTGACGTTTTAAATGTTACAGTACAGCAACAATACCATCGACGGTTAGTGCAAAGTTTCTTGTAACATACAATGACATAGAGTTGAAAAAGGCATCATGATAAACATGGTGTGGTAGTAAGACAGAGGCATATCACCGGACGAATCACTTATGGCATTGCAGACAGAGTCATACAATTTGATAGTACTCATTGTTAATGACTCCGGAAAGTGTTGTAGGGGGGCATCATGATGGATAAGATAGTTAGTAGCAACCAGCAACCACCAAAAATCTCAGCTTACGTGCCCAGGGTCCCTACCACAGTATTAGTGCTATCATCAGACTTGTGTGCTCGATTAGACTGAGGGTCAGATAGAATAGTATCCGAGTAAGTAGCAATGGGATACTTTATCAGCCCTACTGTGTCTTCTCTATGCAGGGCTATGCTTTCAGGCTTGTGTCCAGTTAAGCATCGATCAGGAGGAAAAAACTGTCTCAGCATCTCCAAGAGTATATTGAGATCTGTTTATGGTGAGAGGAGTACAAGATGAGCATATGCTTTATATGATTGAAATCTTGTAACAAGGATGAACAAGGTGTCTGGTTGCCTGAATCAGCACATGTCTATTGTTGTACCATTTTATGATGGGAAAAGAATGCTATGTGGAGAAATGTACCTGTTAGCCAATTTAAATAACCTGTACTTTACAATGCGAAGAAGCCCTTCAAACCCAAGATTTCCCTATAATGTCATCATATTTACAATGTACTATTTATCTGGAACATCTCTATTGAGAACCTACACAAATTCAGCACCTGGCTTAATGCTGAGGAGCAACATCTCACTTAAACCTGGTCCAATTGTATGTATATGTATGTATGTATACTGTATTTCCATAGCACAAACCCATCCAAAAGAATAGATGTTCTTCCTTATCCTACAACTTAGTCATGATAATGGGAGTATATACTTCACAATGCTTAGAAAAAACAATGATAGAAACTCCCTGTTGCATTTTGGGTCATTCCATACAAAGGGGCATATTATCAACGGCCAGCGATAATTATCGCTGGCCGTGCTTAGCGATAATTTTGTTATCGCAGGCTATCTCTGAAATTTATCGCCCTGGTAGCGCGTTATTAACAACGCGTTTCTCCAGGGCGATAAAATTCCAGAGATAGCGAGGTTACTCGCCGTTTTGCAGGGAACATCGCTGGTTTTCCAGCGATGTTCCTGCAAAGCAGCGATATCCTGCTGATATGACCCACAGGGTCGTATCAGCATAATCCACCCCAATGTTAGGGATAGGTAAGTCTGCATTTTAGCAGACGTTAGTTTTGGAGAAAACAGCGGTTTTCTCCAAAAACTAACGTGTGCTAAAATGCTAGGGCAACCTTGTAAATATCGCGATGTGAACATCAGCGATATTTGCAAGGTAGTCCATCCGAGTACGCCCACTTTGCATCTCATTAGATATGCAAAGGGAGGCGTTAAGGAAAAAGGGTGCTAACATGCGATTATGCATGTTAGCACCCTCTTGTAAATAGGGCGATAGTTTTATCTCCGCTTTTTTGGCTTTTAAGCCAAAAAGCGGAGATAAAGCCCTTGTAAATATGCCCCTAAATCTTTTTGTGAGAAATTATCTGTAGGATAATTTGTCAGGTACGGAGAAATTATTCAGACCATGACTGAACTTGTTAACAAGGGACAATTTCTTAAGATCAAGCTACATCAAGACACTCTACTCAAAGATAACTGTGAGGCATGGTTACAAAGGGGCATATCAGCAACAACCGGCGATAATTATCGCTAAGTGCACTTAGCGCTAGGATAATTATCGCCGGCTATCGCTGGATTCTATCGCGGAGATAGCGTGCTATCAGCAACGCATATCTCCAAAGCGATAGAAATCCAAGTGTTAGCTACAAAACAGTGTGATTATCGCTGGAAAACCGGCGATAATCGCACTGCGACAGGCGATACCTTGCTGATAGGGCAGGGTGGACTTAGCCATGTAATCCACCTCCCATTGGATTACATGGCTAAGTCAGATTAAAAGCAGGTGTACAGAAACCTGCATTAAGCGCGGTTAGTGCTTCTTTCATTATCGCTAAGCAGGTTAGCGATTCCCTTGTTAATTGGAGAAATGTCGTTTAGCGACATTCTCCACGTAAGTTTGGCAAGGTACACCCACTTTGCATCTCATTAGAGATGCAAAGCTGGAGTGTTAAGGAAAGAGCGCTATGGCAAGGATTCACGCGATAGCGTGACCTTGTTGATAAGGCAATAAAATTATCGCCGCTTTTCGGCCGAAAACGGACGCAAAAGCGGCGATAATTTTATTGCGCCGCCTTGATGATATGCCCCAAAGTGCCTTTGAATCCTTCACACAAGACCATTTTAGAGTCTAGCCCAATTATGGTGGATACTTCCTTTGACCCATGGGCCAACAAAATCATAAAGATCATGGGAAAGCAAAGAAAAAGTTATTGCACCCGTCTCTGTGGTGAGGCTTTTTTTGTTTGTTTCAACTCAGGCATGCTACAGCTTCAACCTCCTCTTAATATACAAGTATTTAAGCAATACTGCGCACAGGACCTGCTTAGCATTTAGGGGTGGAGTTTACATTGATTTCTTGGTAGTCGCTCTTCCTTTTCTAACGAGTTTTTATCTATAGAACCAGACGGCAGGTAATTAAGGACCTTTGTCCACTCTCCATTTGCATGACATCTTATCTTGCTCTGACAGTCCTAAGAGTGCTACCACACCTTGATAGTACTTTAGTAGAATGTTTTTTGATGTTTGCCTTTTCTAAGGGTGGCCCCTGATATGCATGTCTTTTATCAATTATGGGAAACAACCATTACATTGCTGTCATTACAACGCAATAGCATTACAACATGGTTGTTGTAGGAGAGTAGGATCTGCTTCACATGGGTACCCCCACTTTTTGCTGATGCTTCACTGTTTTTCGACCTTAGTCTGGCTGGGGCCCTGCTAATCAGAACCCCAGCCTAGCTGCTTCCTCTCTAAAATGGTTTCCATGTGCCTTAGGCACATCTCTAGTGGAATCTGGAGTGCCCTTATAAGTCCCTAGTATATGGTATACTATGTACCCAGGGCATAGGTACCTCAGAGGCCTACCAGGGGCTGCAGCATGTATTGTGCCACCCCTGGAAGGCCATCCAAACTGACACCACAGGTCTGCTACTGCAGCCTGGGTAGGTGGTGCATGCACCCCTTACTGTGATATAGGTTACCTATATCACTATATACACTCACACATATAAACCTATAAGTCACTCCTATGGCAGGCCTTATCAATCCTGAAGGCAGAGTGCGTGGTTCCTATGTGAGAGGGTGCCCCTGCATGAGCAGGGCCCCTCTGCAGCGTTCGGAGACCCTTCTCTGATGCTGTTTGTAGTGCAGCCTAACCATATACTCTTAAGCGCATTATAACCTCGCGTTAAATGCTAACTTTGGGAGGGCTGCACGGAAGCATGTCGTGTCTGGTGTCAAACATCTTGGAATACTACCCCCGCCAGTTCTGGCGGCGGGGTAACATTCCACCCTTCTAGAGGAAAGACATGTACACACCGGTATGCCCGGTACTGACTTTCCAGAGCCCTGGCATCACAAAATGGATGCCGCTGCCACAGACACGAGTCTGGCCTCCTGCTGCTGACTGAAACTCCGGCAGGGAGGCCTGGACAATAGGTTTCCTGTCCCAGGGAGCTGTGACCACCTCCCCAGACAGGATAGTGTGTATTGGGGCTGGGCGGGAGCACTCTCTGGTGCTTTGAAGTCCTGCACTGGGGGCACATTTGGTGTCCCTGTGCATACCCCAGTTCAAACCGGCTCAGGGGCTTCCAGCCCCTGCTCTGGCTGCGAAACTGGACAAAGGGAAAGGGGTGTAACCACCCCTCTGCCCTGGCCCTCCCATAGGTGGGGCCACAGAGTATGTCCAACCTCCTACCTTAGTATAAGTAGGGAACCCAGTCCTTAGGACTTTAGATTTACCTGGACGAAACTCTGACACAGAATCCTGGACCTTCGATGCTCTACTTTAAAGATTAGAGGACTGAAGAATCTCCTTGGGGTCAAGGAGTGACTCCCCTGCTTGGCAGGCACCAAAAGCAATTGTCCGGTCTGCATCGCTGAAGCTCCCGTTGGACGCCTGAAGTCTTTGCATCGCCAGAGGTGGATTTCCAGACTTCCCGAGGCTGCCCTGAGTCCCCAGCAAAGCTGAGGCCCGTAGCTGTCGTGGGTAACGTGGAACCGTGACCCCTGGACACCAAACGCATTTGCAAGTGCATCCTCTTCTGGGTCTCCCACGAAGTCGTGCTTTGGGCTCAAGTAGCCCCAGCCTCCAGCACCAACTGCACCGAAGATCACTGGCCTCCACTCCACGAGTGTCCTGTGAGCCAGCTCCACGTGCATCGTCTCGAGGCTCCTTCGCGGTTGCTAGTCCATTGGCTAGTAGGCCCTCCCGAAGGCCAATCTTTTTCTGCTTGGGCTCCCTGGTTGCTCCAGGTGTGCCCTAAATTATCCTCGCTGGGTGAGTCTCCCAGACCTTGCTGGTCTGCAACATCGTCCTTCTTCTATTTCCACGAGACTTGCCGTTGCAAAGGCTTGTTGGGTCCAATCCGGTCGCCGACACCCCTGCAATCGACAGACGTCATGGGACAGCTCGAATCCAGCTCCTGGTTGTCGTCGACGCCTCCTGGAACTCGTGGCTGAAGAGTCAAGACAACCGTCAACCTACCTGAAGCACTCGACATCGGTGGGCATCTGCTCATCGCCTTCCTGGTCACTGGCTAGTAACCCAGACTCTGTCCCCTCTGCTTTCAGGTTCTTCAGATCTTCGATCCACCTTTGGATCCACCCGAACACTTTCGACTTGGCCGCCAGCAGCACTTTGCTGCAGATCGCCATTGAAAGCGGCAGCGAAACCCGACCCGAAAGACACCTATGCACCCGGCTTCCCTGGGTGAGGTAACTCGAGTACTCCGGTGCTCCCGTGGGTATTAACACTAGAACAGCCTAGTTCTCAAAGGGTTTGCTCCAAGTCCTCCTCTAAGTGTCCCTTTTCTTTTAAATTCTAAACGCGACTTTCCCCATAGAAGTTAACGGTGGTTCACGGTTGTGTTCATACACTGCACGCGTCCCCCGTGGGTCCCCTGTGTCACTGCCTTGGGTTGTTCCTTGTGGTCCAAGCACTTCTACAGGCTCTAGGCCTTGTGTCTAGCTCAGTCGTGGTTCTTATACCACTTTATTGGTATATGGTTTGAGTACGCCCCTGGGGCTCAAATGTGTATTTGTGCTATTACTGTAGATAACTAACTCGTAACTTATGTACTTCGAACTCTAGCCTCATAAAGAGACTAGAGGGGTGTGTTTAGTAATAAATACATATATTTTGAATATATACCTGGTGTGGTCCTCTTTCATTTGGTCACTCAAGAGATTATAGACTGGTAAAACAAGCTGCTTTACATTCCTTCAAGACTTAGCCTGAAGGCTGCTCTCCATAGCTACCACTAGGATAGCTTTCAATAAAGGTTGTCTTTAACCTTTCTCCAATAAGGGGTTGTTTGGACTGGTGCAAGGTGCCCACTATAATTAGTGGACAGCATATACCAGGCCAACTTCTCACAGTTGTAACAACGCAAATGTTGTTACAACGCAAATGTTATTAGAACACAATTTTCTACCATGCATAGGCCCTTACAATGCATGCCTTTACAATGAATTTCATTGTAAAGGCATGAATGGTATAGGGATATGCGTTTCAAATGTAACTATTAGGTAAGTATGGGTAATTTTAGGGTTTAGGGTGGGTATGGGTTTTGGAGTGGCATGGGTAATTTTAGGGTTTAGGGTGGGTATTGGTTTTGGGGTGGAATGGGTAATTTTAGGATTTAGGGTGAGTATGTGGTTTGGGGTGGTATGGGTAATTTTAGGGTTTAGGGTGGGTAGGGGTTTTGGGGAGGCAAGGGTAATTTTAGGGTTTAGGGTGGCCAGAGGTTTTTGGGTGGCAAGGGTATTTTTAGGGTTTAGGGTGGGTAGGGGTTTTGGGGTGGCAAGGCTAATTTTAGGGTTTAGTGTGAGTAGGGGTTTTGGGGTGGCAAGGGTAATTTTAAGGTTTAGGGTGGCTAGGGGTTTTGGGGTGGAAGGATAATTTTAGGGTGGGTAGGGGTTGAGGGGTTGTTGGATTTTTATGAAATGTGTGTATATATATATATATATATTTTCTTCACCAAATGCCCAAGGCATGCCTGGACGCACTCACTGCTGCTGAAAACCGAAGCTTTATTAAATGTGCCAGCCAGCGATGTCACACCTGTAATTAAAATCCTGTTGCCGACGCGTTTCGAGGTAGATAACCTCTTCTTCCTGGGCTTTAACTGTTTATTTTTACATATTTTATTTTTTAAATTACATTATATATTCTTAATATAAATGGAGAAAAAAATGTTTTTAAAAATATTGTAACTGATATATTGTTTTTTTGTTTTATATATTTTTTAAAATAAATGTATATTATTTTCTTTATTTTATTTTTTTTTTCCAATATTTTTTTTGGAGTCGCGCACCCAATGCGTTCACACCAGGGGGCCGCGCTGAGCGCCGCACTGGAGTCGCGACTCCAAATTTATCCGTAATTTTTTTTTTAGCTCCTACCACTAATTTATATTCTCCCCGGGGACCCCATCCCCCGGGGCCTATACATAATGATGGAGACCGTGGGGGGAGCCCCAATGCCCCCACGGTCCCGCCGGCTCCCCGCGTCCTTCGGGAGCCAGCATTGCTTTTCCACATGGGGAGCTGCTAACATGCAGCTCCCCGTGTGGAAAAGCAATCTGGTTTGCATTTTGAAAGAGAGAGCAGGTTTCCCTGCTCTCTCTTTCAAAATCAAACCAAGTTTGCTATGGCAGGGCGGGAGCCACGAGGCTCCCGTCCTGCCATAGCAAGCTAACAGTGTCCCGGGGTGGGCACCCGAGACACTGCAGGAGCCGGCCCTGGGGGTGGCGGTTCCCAGGGCCATCATTGGCTCCAGGAGGGGGCCTCTCTCCACTTAATGTAAAGCCCCGGGGTGGTGGTCCCCGGGGCTTGGGGGTCCGTAACAGACCCCCTATTTTGAATATTTAGTGCCCCGGGGAGGTGGCGGTCCCCGGGGCTGCGGGGGGGCCCGTGTGCCCCCGCAAATATTCATACTTTGCCCCGGGGGTGGCAGTCCCTGGGGCAGTGTGGGGGGGATTAGGGCCCCCACACTTTCACATGCCCCCGGGACCTGGCTCACCCGGGGCTTTAGTCAAGCGAAGCGCGGAGCCCGCGCTTCCTTTTTCATTTTCGCGGCTGGATCCGCGCACCCTACGCGTATCGCGGCGTTTAAAAAATATGCTTTTTAGCCTAGAAGTCCTTATAGGACCCCCTAAGCAGACCTACGGGGTCAGGGTGTTTCAACCCTGCCCCCTCTTCTTCTTTACGCCTTCATTTTACTGCCATCTTGTGCCTCGCTTCTACCGAGGCACAAGATGGCTACCAACAGTTCCTGGTTTAGAGTGTTCACAACCAATTACAATGCAGCTCGTGATCGGCAGGGTGCGCGGATCCTAATCTGTAGGGTGCGCGGATCCTCTGCGGCCATAGATATATATGTGTTTTTACTTTTGATTTTCTCAGCAACTACTGAACGGATTTACACCATTTAACAAAAGGGTTCTTTCTGAACCAAGAACTACCTCTTTGCCAAATTTGGTGTAATTCCGTTCAGCAGTCAGGCTGTAGCCGTGTCTAAAGTTTCCTATGGAAAATTGCATGGGGAAAACACGTTTTGGGACCCCCTTTTTTCTCGGCCCCCGCTTGCCGAATCACCCGAAACTTTCAGGATAGGAGCAGACCGGAGCGCCCCACGAGTTTTGAAAATTTCGCGAAGATTCATCAACCGGCGCCAAAGTTATTGGAAATAGAATGTTGTGAATTTCCTATGGAAAATAGGTCCTAACTATAACTATCTACTGGCGACCGCCAGTACATAATATATATATTACCTACTGGCGGTCGCCAGTAGGCAGTTATAGTTAGGATCTAGTTTCCATAGGAAAAGCGTTTTTTGTTTTCCCAATAACTTTGACGACGTTTGACGAATCTTGGTGAAATTTTCAAAACTAGTGGGGCGCTCCGGTCAGCTCCTGTCTTGAAAGTTTCGGGGTGATTTGTCAAGCGGGGGCCGAGAAACTTTAGACAAAGCTACAGCCCGAACTGCTGAACGTAATTACACCAAATTTGGCAAAAAGGTAGCCCTTGGTTCAGAAAGAGCCCTTTTTGTTAAATGGTGTAAATCCGTTCAGTAGTTTTGAGAAATTAGAAAAAGAAAAATATTGATATCTGAGCACCGAGGAGGGTTCGCGAACCCTCCCGAGCACGAGCTTCACTCTGATTGGCTGCCAACACTCCAAATCAGGAAGTGTTGGCTGCTATCTTGTGACTCGGTAGAACCGAGTCACAAGAAAACAGTGAAAAAGAGGGTAAAAAAGAAGAAAAGGGGGCAGGATAGAAACACCCTGACCCCCTAGGCCTGCTCAGGGGGTACCACAAGGACCCCCAGGGCCAAAAAAAGCTTCTTTGTTTAAATAATTTTGGCTGAATTCGCGTTGGGGTCGAGAATCCCGCCGAATTTTTTTTTAAAAATGAAGCGCGGGCTCCCGCGCTTCATTTTAATGAGGCCCCCGGGTGGGCCAGGTCCCGGGGGCAATGCCAGAATGAAAAAGCGACCTCAGTATCCGGACCCTTGCAGAGCAAGCACAGTACTCAATAACTGCCAGCTGATCATTATAGCCAAGCTGTGCTCCACGTGCCGTTGTGCTTCCGGTCCCGTGACCTGCCCGCAGTAGGATCCTGGGCTGCTTGTGGTAGACACTGTATTTGTTGAGCGGTTAGTGCATCACTAATGCCGTTGAAAGGTTGCTCACCCGAAACTGCATTTCAGCCCTGCTGAGTGGATGTGATAACAGTGAAAAAAGCACATGAGTGCTGAGCAGGGACACCTGGCAAGTCCCGGGGATCAGCTGGTGTGTAGAGGGGGCGTCAGAGAAGAGCCTGTCTGTGTTGCCCTGCGGGTGGGAGCCCGCACATAGCAGCGCTTGGCGGGGACTCCTCCAGCCTCTGCAAACACCAGTAAACCACTCCAGCCCCCGCCTCGTGCTAGCCTTTGCCTCTCAGCGCTGAGGTACCACGAGCGCACCGGAGGCGTGGATGGCGAGTAAAGGTGCATGGACGGGCTGCGGGGCTGAGCACGCCCTTCCACCAGCCGGGGAGGAGGCAGCGCACCAGCACCAGAAACAAAGGCTGCGGTTCGAGATGGCTTCCCTGAGCCTCAGCTTCTCCCGCAAGAAGAGCATCAGCAGGAATGCGACGGTGGAGCGGAAGAACCTGATCACGGTGTGCAGGTAAATCCCGGGGCAGGGCGGCCTGCGGGGCGGTGGGCAGTGTGGGGCGCACAGCTGCGGGCGGGCAGCAGAGGCTCATGTGACTGCTCGCAGCAGTGCTTCCTTCTGCTTCTCAGAAGCGCCGCTCTGTCTGGAGATGACTTCATGTTTGTGCCCTTCTATCTGTACAGATGGACGTGAACAGGCTTTACCATAACTCGGAGTCTGCGAGCAGCGTTGAGGGGTGATGTCACCCGAGCTTGCGAGCTTCTGATGCATGCCGTGGCAGCGTGTGGAGGGACGTGTAGAGGTAGCGTGAGTAAGAGTGCGAGGTGAAGGTGCATACAGAGTGAGGAGTATGAGGGACGTGCAGTGGCAGTGTAAGTGCAAGGGGCCGGTGCATGGAGTGTGAGGGAAACATAGAGGCAGTTTGTGGCAGGTGTGCGAGGGCAGGCGCATGCAGTGTGAGGGAGATGTAGAGGCAGTGTGAGCAGGTGTGCGAGGGCAGGTGCATGCAGTGTGAGGGAGATGTAGAGGCAGTGTGAGCAGGTGTGCGAGGGGCAGGTGCATGCAGTGTGAGGGAGGTGTAGAGGCAGTGTGAGCAGGTGTGCGAGGGCAGGTGCATGCAGTGTGAGGGAGATGTAGAGGCAGTGTGAGCAGGTGTGCGAGGGGCAGGTGCATGCAGTGTGAGGGAGGTGTAGAGGCAGTGTGAGCAGGTGTGCGAGGGGCAGGTGCATGCAGTGTGAGGGAGGTGTAGAGGCAGTGTGTTTACGGAGTTAGGGGCAGGTAGAGGCAGTAAGAGTGTGGGCGACAAGGGTATACAGAGAGAAGCACGAGCAGAGGCAGTGTAGGTAGTGGTGCTTAGGGTATGTATGGAGATAGTGTGGGAAAGTGTGTGGGACATCTGCAGAAACAGCAGTTGTGAGGAGCATGTGTAGACGTGTATAAGAGACTGGAGTGTACAAAGTGCAGCGGCGTAACGCAATCCCTCTGCGGGCAGAGAGGGGAACAGCTTCCAGGAGCCTCCAGATCCTTCAGCGGCCCTCATTCAGCCAAGGCCAATGATTATCTGTGTGATATGGGATACTAAGGGGGCCTTTCTTCGCATTCTGCAGGGGACTCCCTCATTGTGTGTTACTCCACTGACAGTGTGGAGCGTGAGATCTGAAATGCTCAGCATGCTCAAAGCAAGAGGGGCATGTGTGAAGACTGCATGTGTGTCAGGGGGCATGTGTGAAGACTGCATGTGTGTCAGGGGGCATGTGTGAAGACTGCATGTGTGTCAGGGGGCATGTGTGAAGACTGCATGTGTGTCAGGGGGCATGTGTGAAGACTGCATGTGTGTCAGGGGACATGTGTGAAGACTGCATGTGTGTCAGGGGCATGTGTGAAGACTGCATGTGTGTCAGGGGGCATGTGTGAAGATTGCATGTGTGTCAGGGGGGCATGTGTGAAGACTGCATGTGTGTCGGGGGCATGTGTGAAGACTGCATGTGTGTTGGGGCCATGTGTAAAGACTGCATGTGTGTCGGGGGGCATGTGTAAAGACTGAATGTGTGTTGGGAGGCATGTGTAAAGACTGCCTGTGTGTCGGGGGCCATGTGTAAAGACTGCATGTGTGTCTGGGGGGCATGTGTAAAGACTGCATGTGTGTCTGGGGGGCATGTCGAGAGACTGCATGTGTGTCTGGGGGCCATGTCGAGAGACTGCATGTGTGTCTGGGGGGCATATGGAGAGACTGCATGTGTGTCTGGGGGCATGTAGAGAGACTGCATGTGTGTCGGGGCAAGTGTGAGAGAAAAATGTGTTGCGTAGACTGGTCAGTTGAGATATTGTACAGTCATTTCTATTGCGGTACACATTGCATTTAGGAGTTTTCGCAGCTAACTGCACTCCTCTGGTTTTTGTACAATAAACTTCGGCAGGCTTATTGACCGACACGTGGATTTTGGTGCTGTAAGAACCAAAATCCGCACATTAGTATCTGGTAAGGAGACAAACGCGTAATTGAGAGGGATATGTCAGACCTGATACATATCAACCCAGCATTGTTGGATATTATTGAGTAGAATAAATATCAGCCCAGCCACCTGGCCAGGTGGAGTGAGGGGCATCTGAGGTGCACTTATGAAAGCAGAAAACTAGTGTACGATGGAATTTCTGCATTTGCAAGTTTGTTGCTTACAGGGTTTTCACTGTTTCTTGGTGATGCGCCTGCAGAAGTGTCCTCCACAGGCCGCGTTCCATTGTGGAAATGCATACATTTGCTGTGGTAGAAAGCAGGAGTATTTATTTTATTTTGCCCATTAGTTGACTGGAGTAGGTACCTGTCCTAACAGAAGTTGTGTGCATAGTTGGAAATGCAGTGCCAAAGACCAGGACACAGCATTGCTCGGTAACTCAAAGAAATTGTGGTGGTAGAAGCCAGGTGGGTGACCCCCAGACACATGCTCTACAAGACAAACAACGTAATAAGGGCATTCTGGCTAACCAATGAGCATTGTAGCATTCTCATATCCTTTAATGGGCCCCTAAAGAGCTTTATGTGTGGGAGGTGTTGGCAGAGGTGTTGACTAAGATTGTCATTAGGTATATATTTATGCAATGTAGTATTTGTGGGAAGAGGAGAGAGATTATTCTGCCGTTATCATTCTTGAACCAGGGGGACATGATTTGAGTTTTTCAACTAAGTGAGGGAGGGGATGGCTTGAAGCTAGAATGAATGTTTCAATGAAGTGTCAGGGAGCTTGAAATATATGAATTTAGGAGGAGCAAAGGGGGATTTGAGTAAGCAGGCAAAGGTTGGCTGAGTGTAATGGAGGGCATTGCCTCATAAATTGTGAGCGGTAGGATGGAGATGTACTGTTCATGGCTTCAGACACCGGGGTGGATTCTTTTTACTGTACCCTGCAAGTGATTTGTCTGCCATCTGTCCACTCACTTGATGTTGGTGTGATGAGGATTGTGTGTGTCTTGGCAGACGTTGAAGATTCATGTTGAAATAATGTATAATTCTATTAGGGAGAAAAAAATTAATATGTGGAAATTCCACCAGTAGGGAATTGTGGTGGTCCAGCCTACTGGAGACCACTTTGTTGATCAGTAGCAAGTTAGCATAAAAAAGGAGATATTGGAGCATTTTCTCATTATTGAGCAGTGAAGGTATGACTCTGTTAAGGTTGTTGTGGTGAATGATGCCAGTCTCTATTTGATGTTAAATTGTACTCCAAGGTTCCTGGATGTTGTCAAGATGTCAGACAAGTGCATAGGAGGCTGATATAGCTGGGAAGTAGAGGATCTTGGTGGAGTTGAGCACTAGGTAGGAGAGTGCTTTTTATGTAAAGTAGTAAAGACAAGGGCTTTATAGGAAGAAAAGCTGAAACATGTGGATATTCGTTGCCTATATATGTGATATGAAACTAATTTCAGTAATGACTTAACCAAAGGAGAGATCGTTCATGGATGCCAGCTGGGTTATTGCGCCTGCTGCGGAGGTGCTGATGCAACCGCAGATTGGAATCCGGCCCAACTTGCCATTCTGCGGCGGCCCATGAAGCACCAAAGGGCTTTAATGTTAACGTCCGCTCTCGGCGCCTTGAGATACCGTTCTGTTGGCGCTATATAAATTGTTTAAAAGTAGGTGGTCGTCTGCCACAGGATCCGTTTCTGACCTGGAAGTTGTGGAAAGTGCCGCAGGGCTGTGGTTTCTCGGCTCTTTCTAGCTAAGATGATGGATGGTGCCGGTGGGGGAGGGGGTGGCGCTGAAGATGCCTCCGGCCCCTGGAGTCATCAGGTAGCTAGCTGCAGGAGAGATAAGAAACAGAGCGGCGTCCGCGCAGCGCACAAAGGTGGTGCATGAAGGCTCTCCCCCGGGAACCCCGGCAGGAGGCGGGTGGGGGGAGGGAGGGTCAGTTGCTGGTGAGGGGGTGCAGTAGCTGCTCTGGGAGGTCCGGGCACAGCAGCATCCCTCCCGGCCAAGCTCCGGAGACAGTAGCTTCTCTTGGACAGGCTGCTGGTAATGGATGGATGGGCAGAGGGGAGGCGGTGTGGGAGGGGAAGATGAAAGAGGCTGGGCATGGGCGGGGGAAGGCAGTCGAGACAGAGCACACAGTGAAAGAGGGGAGAAGCAGGGGGCGAGGGAGCTGAGAAGAGGAGGAACGTAGGAAGAAGTGTGTGTGCGGGGGGGGTTGTTAAAATAGGGGTGGCGTTGAGAGAGGAGGAAAACACAAAGAAATCTAAAATTAAAAAACAAAATAAAAGTATTGTGAATGCCAGTACGCTGTCTTTTAAATCAGTGCCTCCTAAGAAATGATGCGTTTAGGCTTTCAAAAAGTCATCATGCTAGCACTCTATCACCCAACTTAGCGCTCATGCATTCATCCATCCATTGACTCATTTGTGCATTCCCGCCCTTATACATCTACAGTAAATTTCCAGACAGACTCCACAACTTATGCAAGATAAATTAAAAGAATATACATAGGGCAAACATGAGCTTGCAATAAATACAAATAAACCTATCTGCAGGTGGGCATCTTGCAATGGTATTGTGCATGGTGTTTGATAGTTTTGAAGTTCCTTCATGGCTGCCACCAGAGCTTTAGGAGGGCAGAGTAACTCTGAGTCTCAGACCTGGTAGTGATTAAACCCTAACATACAAATGGGTCCCTACTGGGGCCTTTAAGCATGCCCTTAACTTTACAGACAAGAACACTAATCGATTTCTGGGCAATTAATTTAAAACATGGTATGGTAATCGAAGTCAGCAACTTATTTCCCGTTTCTTTATATTTTAAATATTTTACTTTATCGTCCATTCCCTACAAGTGTTTGTTATTTTTTATGTTATGTTTCTGTAGTTTTTGTAGCATAATACTCTGCATATTGTAAACTTTGAGCTGAGTTGCATCCGTGTGTTTATAATGGACTACCATTGAGAGTTATGCAGTCGAGGCTGAGGGAAGTGAGAGTTCCTCACAGGGGCTGTAAATGGGTGAAAAGGTGCTCACAATACATGGACATCCAATCCTTGGCATCTCTGCAGAGAGCAAAGAGTATTAGTCACGTATGTATGTTGCATAACTGTGATTCTTTGCAAATATGTGTGAAGGAGATAAACAGAGGTCAAAATATGGGCAAATACAGTGCCTAGAGGTGAGTGGGGGCTTTTCGTATGTGTGTGGTGGGATGGTGAAGTGAAGGAGACCGAAGAAGTATACAGACAGAGTAGAGTGAAAAGATGGTGTCGAAGAGGAAAGAGATAGGGTGTAAGATGTGCACATGGGGATTTCAAAAGATTTGAAGAGAAAAAGGGCACAAGTGTCTAACAGACTGCATAAGAATGAGGTGTGAAAGGAAGAACAGTCACACCCTTAATTACAAAGGCCACTCTCCTTTAAGAACCTCTGCCTAGTTTTTCACCACACTTAAAGCACTGGCCGCCATGTTGAGAACCAATGTGTTGGCCATCTTGGAATGGTAAAACAGTGAAACTATGGATAATACCATACCATGACGGCGGCCTGGCCTAAAGGCTGTGGCTTTGCAGGATGCGGTGCACTGCAGATGAAATAAACGGCAGGCAAGCAGCCTTCAGCGCTGTCTGGGGCTCTGTAGTGTGCTCTAAAAACAATTACAATAAAAGGATGAGAAGGAAAGAAACAATAGGAAAAATTGGAAAACTGAACGACTGGCCCACCAGTCCTGTTGCTGAAGCGCTCTTATTTTCAAGTGGATGTGCCTATGATCAGAAAAGTGCTGGGACTCATTTGGTACCAGAGCCAGTGTCTGAAATCGGCGAACCATTGCCCCACACTGAATGTCATCATGGATACAAACAGAGAGCTTCTGCCATTGGCTCTCTTGCACAGGCTTTATGGCCCTGGAAGTGGCAGCATTTTTCTGATCTGATTTCTTTCCTTCTCCTATTTTCTAAATTTGTATTTACATACATCTCTCTCTCTCTCTCCCTATATATATATATTTAGTAAAAAAAACATAGGTTTCAGGGACGTTATAGTTAGAAATTAGCATTTAAAAAACCTTTAAAATTCACTAAAAAAAACATAGGTTTCAGGGACGTTATAGTTAGAAATTAGCATTTAAAAAACCTTTGAAATTCACTAAAAAAACCATAGGTTTCAGGCACGTTATAGTTAGAAATTAGCATTTAAAAAACCTTAGAAATTCACTGAAAAACCATAGGTTTCAGGGACGTTATAGTTAGTTGGACATTTCACTCGTACAAAACCAGAGAAATTCGGCCATTATAGTTAGTAGAGCTAACTATAACTCACGCCCCCGCAATGCACTGCTGATGACGTTACATATTACATCACTCATGACATGGTCAGTGACATCACTGATGACATCACTGATGACATCTCAAATGACATCACTGATGACATCACTGATTACATCATCCGTGTGATAATCTGTTGCACCTCCTCACACCCTTATAAAACCTTTTATACACCCACTCCAAAATACAGACTACCAATATCGAAACCATAGACACTCCAACACCAATAACTACATACCCACTCACTGATTCTTAGGTCTACACACCCATCCACTCACTCACCCATACAGTCACTCATACTTTCGGTCACTCATCAGTACAGGACTATCATATGCACTCATACACCTATATAGACACTCACACACTGCCACTCATCCATAGAGTTACTCACACGCCTAGTCAGTCATGCAAAGAATTAATCACACTCCCATTTACTCAGCTATACAGTTATACACACACCACCTCACTTACTCATACAGATACTAACACATACTTACGCTCTTATACAATCACTGATACAAGCACACACTCATCCATACAGCCACTCTCACAATCACTCACTCTCACTTATAGTCATTTATATACTCCAACACTCACATATACTGCCTTTCACATATGTAGTTACTCACACATGTACCACTGAGATATCCATTCACTCACCAACACACCCATACACACACTCACCCACCCATGCAGTCCATCACAGATGCACTCTTGAATCCATACACCCAGTGAATCACCGACTCACACATCTATGCACAGAGTCACACACCCCCACCCACACAAACACTCAGGCACCCATACAGATACTCAGACAACCAATCAATAACCCATATAGACACTCATGTAGCTATTCACCAACCCATGCAGCCACTTATATACCAACTGACAGACTGATACAGACATTTACACAGTTTACTCACTAACCCATGCATTCAGTAAGATACGCTTAATCAGTCACTTATACAATCAGTCATGCACCTACTAAATCATCCATTCAGACACTTATACACCCACTCATTCTTCAATACACCTTGGCATATATATATATATATATATATATATATATATATATATATATATATATATATATATATATATATATATATATAAACATATTTAAACTTTAAGAAACACACATTCACTGGATGATGTCATCAGTGATGTCATGAGTGATGTCACTGACCATGTCATGAGTGATGTAATATGTGATGTCATCAGCAGTGCATTGCGGGGGCGCGAGTTATAGTTAGCTCTACTAACTATAACGGCCGAATTTCTCTGGTTTTGTACGAGTGAAATGTCCAACTAACTATAACGTCCCTGAAACCTATGGTTTTTTCAGTGAATATATATATATATATATATATATATATATATATGGATTTAATATATGTGTATATGTGTATATATTCACTGAAAAAACTATAGGTTTCAGGCACGTTATAGTTAGTTGGAGATTTCACTCGTACAAAACCAGAGAAATTTCACAGTTATAGTTAGTTCAGCTAACTATAACTCGCGCCCCCGCAATGCACTGCTGATGACGTCACATATTACATCATTCATGACATGGTCAATGACATCACTGATGACATCTCAAATGACATCACTGATGACATCACTGATGACATCATCCACGTGAAAATCTGATGCACCTCCTCACACTCTAATATAAACTTTGATACACCCACTGTAAAATACAGACTACCATTTTCGAAACCATCGACACACCAATACCAGTTACTACATACGCACTCACTGATTCCTAGGTCTACACACACATCCACTCATTCACCCATACAATCACTCATACATGCAGTCACTCATCAATACAACACTATCATATGCACTCCTACACCTATACAGACACTCACACACCACCACTCATCCAGAGTTACTCACACACCTAGTCAGTCATGCAAAGAATCAATCACACCTCCATTTTCTGACCTATACAGTTATACACACACCACATCACTTATTCAAACAGAAACAAACACATACTTACTCTCATACAATCACTGATACAAGTATACACTCATCCATACAGCCACTCTCACAATCACTGACTCTCACGTATAGTCATTTATATACTCCAACTCTCACATACACTGCCTTTTACATATGTAGTTACTTGGACATGTACCACTGAGACATCCATTCACTCACCAACACACCCATACATACACTCACCCACCGATACAGCTGTTTCCACATGCACTCTTGAACCCACACACCCAGTGAATCAACCACTCAAACATCTATGCACAGAGTCACACACCTCCCACCCACCCACACATACACTCAGGCACCCACACAAATACTCAGGCAACCAATCGATAACCCATATAGACACTCATGTAGCTACTGACCAACCCATGCAGCAGCTTATACAACAACAGACAGACTGATACAGACATTCACACAGTTTAGTCACTAACCCATGCATTCAGTAAGACACATGTAATCACTCACTTAAACAGTCAGTCACACACCTACTAAATCCTCCATCCAGACACTTATACACCCACTCATTCTTCAATACACCTTGGCATATATATAATACATATTTAAACTTTAAAGAAACACACAGTCACTCGATGATGTCATCAGTGATGTCATCAGTGATGTCATTTGAGATGTCATCAGTGATGTCATCAGTGATGTCATTGACCATGTCATGAATGATGTAATATGTGACGTCATCAGCAGTGCATTGCGGGGGCGCGAGTTATAGTTAGCTGAACTAACTATAGCGGTGGAATTTCTCTGGTTTTGTGCAGTGAAATCTCCAACTAACTATAACGTGCCTGAAACCTATGGTTTTTTCAGTGAATTTCTAAGGTTTTTTAAATGCTAATTTCTAACTATAACGTGCCTGAAACCTATGGTTTTTCAGTGAATTTCAAAGGTTTTTAAATGCTAATTTTTATCTATAACATCCTATTAAGTCCCCTTGAATCCTGAGGGTCCCTGAGGGGCCAACTAGCCCACCAGGTACCTCCAGTAAGCGCCACAGAGCGGCGTTGCAGAGTGGTGTAAAAAGGGGCGTGGCCTCGGACCACCTCTCTGCAACGCAGCTCTGTGGCACTTACTGGAGGTACCTGGTGGGCTAGTTGGCCCTTAGAGACACTCAGGATTGAAGGGGACTTAATCCCCCAAGTTACAATGCGCCAGGGGGCGCATTTGCACACTTGCCATATCAGGACCCGCCCCCTCCCTGCACCACTGTGCAAACACGCCCCCTGGTGCATTGTAACTTGGAAGATTAAGTCCCCTTGAATCCTGAGGGTCCCTGGGGGCCAACTAGCCCACCAGGTACCTCCAGTAAGTGCCACAGAGCTGCATTGCAGAGAGGTGTAAAAAGGGGCATGGCCTCAAACCACCTCACTGCAACGCAGCCCTGTGGCGCATAATGGAGGTACCTGGTGGGCCATGACCCTAGGGACCCTAGTATTCAAGGGGATTAATTCCCAACTTACAACGCGCTAGGGGAGGGTTTGCAGAGTGCTGCAGGGAGAGGGCGGGGCCTCGGAGCGATGCCCGCTTTTATTTTTGTTGCTTTTTTCAGAAGGGGGGCTGTGTGGCCCCCCTTCTTTTCTCATATTTGGGGCCCTGGGGACCCCATCCCCTAGGGCCTGACCCCTTTTTCATAAAAAAAATTAAAAAAATAATCGGGAAGGGGGCCGCGTGGCCCCCCTCCCGAGGCTAATTTTGGCCCTGGGGACCCCACCCCTCGGGCCTCGCCTGTCCGTTGGGAACCGTGGGGGGAGCCCCAATGCCCCCACGGTCCCGCCAGCTCCCCGCCTCCTGCGGGAGCCAGCATTGCTTTTCCACAAGGGGAGCTGCTGACATGCAGCTCCCCTTGTGGAAAGCTAATTCTGCTGCTTCATTGAAGCGAGAGCAGGTTTCCCTGCTCTTGCTTCAATGAAGCAAAGCAGAAGTTTACAATGGCAGGGCGGGAGCCGCAGGGCTCCCACCCTGTCATTGCAAACAGCAGTGTCCCTGGGGGTTGCGGTCCCCAGGGCCATCGAGGGCTCCAGGAGGGGGGCCGCATGGCCCCCCTCCCTTCATTTTAAAAGCCCCGGGAAGGTGGTGGTCCCCGGGGCCTGGGGGTCCGTAACGGACCCCCGAATTTAAATATAGAGAACCCTGGGGAGGTGGTGGTCCCCGGGGCATGTGGGGGGGCTCGAGCCCCCTCACACATCTTTTCAAATTAAAAAATAGAGCCCCGGGGAGGTGGCGGTCCCCGGGGCAGCGTGGGGGGGATTGGGACCCCCCACGCTTTTTTTTTTTTACAGCCCCGGGAGGTGGCGGTCCTTGGGGCTGCGGGGGCCCCCGCGGGGCCCCGCTATTATTTTATTAGGAATGCCCCCGGGACCTGGCTCACCCAGGGGCCTCATTTAAATGAAGCGGGGGAGCCCGCGCTTCATTTTTTAAAAAAGTTCGGCGGGATTCGCGACCCCAACTCAAATTCCGCCAAATTTCTTTTTAAAAAAAAATGCTTTTTTGGGCCCTGGGGTTCCTTGTGGGACCCCCTGAGCAGGCCTAGGGGGTCAGGGTGTTTCTACCCTGCCCCCTTTTCTTGTTTTTCATGCTTGTTTCACTGTTTTCTTGTGACTCGGTTCTACCGAGTCACAAGATGGCTGCCAACACTTCCTGGTTTGGAGTGTTGGCAGCCAATCACAGTGGCTTCGTGGTCGGGAGGGTTCGCGAATCCACCGCGTCCCTAGATATCAAAACTTTTATTTTTGAATTTCTCAGCAACTACTGAACGGATTTACACCATTTAAAAAAGGACGCTTTCTGAACCAAGCACTACCTTTTTGCCAAATTTGGCGTAATTCCGTTCAGCAGTTCGAGGCTGTAGCCATGTCTAAAGTTTCCTATGGGAAATTGATTTTCCGACCTCTATTTTTTAATTTCTCAGGAACTACTGAACGGATTTACACCATTTAACAAAAAGGACTCTTTCTGAACCAAGGGCTACATTTTTGCCAAATTTGGTATAATTCCGTTCAGCAGTTCGGGCTGTAGCCGTGTCTAAAGTTTCCTATGAAAAATAACATAGGGAAAACACGTTTTGGGACCCCCCTTTTTTCTCGGCCTCCGCTTTGCAAATCACCCCGAAACTTTCAAGACAGGAGCTGACCGGAGCGCCCCACTAGTTTTGAAAATTTCGCAAAGATTCGTCAAACGACGCCAAAGTTATTAGGAAAACAGAAAATGCTTTTCCTATGGAAAATAGGTCCTAACTATAACTACCTACTGGCGACCGCCAGTAGGTAATATGTATATACACATATATATTAAATATATGCATGTATATATGTATATATATTTATATATATGGTTTTATATATTTCAACACACATCATTGTGTGAGGAATATATAGAAACATCTATAAAAAATAAGTACATTAGTTTAGTTTTACATTTTTTATGCATTACAATGCGTGCCATTACTATGAAATTATAAGTATTTTACAGGGAAATATATACCTATATTGTATACCTATATAGCGTTTATATTTACCTATAAAATACTTATATTTTCAATCATAACTTTAATCACGCATATACTTTTATAAAAAATTATTTTGCAACTAGAGGAAGACGGGGTTCAGTCCGCAGGAAAACCGGATCATCGTAACGGAGGTGACAGAACACTACCAACAACTGTTCATCACCTCCACTGTGTCATCGGCAACACAAACAGAAATATGGCAGTACATCATGAACAACGTGAATGCAGTCGGAGTGCCGAGGAGGACAATGGAAGAGGTCAAGAGGCGCTGGAATGATGTGAAGGGCAAAACCAAGAAGAAACTCGATGCCAACATGAAAGCAGCAATGCAGATTGGAGGTGGGGGACCAGCGGCAAACCAGGAGCTGGATGACAGTGAGAAAATGGTGGCCACAGTCATCAGTCGGGATACGGTGCCAGGAGTTGGGGATCGGGACACTGCTCAACATGACCTGACACAACATCAACAGGGTGAGTACCGACCAGGGACTGGGGGGACGGGGGGAGATGGGCACAATGGCACACATGCACAATTAAGCAGAGCACACTGCACACCCACAATGACTCTGGAACATGTCCCTGATCCCCGTGCCACACAGCAGCACACATACAGAAACTCAGGGAATGTGTGTTGCATTGAATCTATTTGCACATGCTGTGCCTGTGGTCATTTTGCACTGTCTCATGATTGCCAAGGACTGACACAATGTGACGTCCTCATGTGAAGAAATTGTCAATGATGTTGTTCCTACGGGCTATTCCTGCTACAGCTGCAGTGGGGTGTGGTCCACCTGCCTCATCTTCCTCATCATCGTCCGGTGCATCTGGCACTCGTAACCATGGGGCATTGGTGCGTACACATATGTTGTGCAACACACAACATGCAACGATCATCTTGCACACGATGTCTGGGCTGTACAGGAGCCTTCCACCTGTGATGTCCAGGCACCTGAAACGTGACTTCAACATGCCAAATGTGCATTCCACGATGCCCCTGGTGCGTGTGTGGGCCCAATTGTACTGCTTCTGGGCCTGTGTGTTCGGGGCTCGGAGGGGTGTCATCATCCAAGGGCAGAGTGCATATCCTTGATCACCTGTGACAGTACAGAGAGACATGAGTCAATAGTTGGTTCTGCATGATGTGTTGGCAGGCTCACTAGTTGATTGGCATGTGATATGTGTGTCATAGTGATTCTGGTTTGACATGTACTGCTAGTAGCAAATGAGCACCATCAATGTGTATTACGTAGCCTCACTGCTGCTCCTCCCTCCCCCGAGCCTATTTGCTCGTGTGCGCTGCGCGGTTGCATCACTTGCACTCCTATGGCACACCATTTTCATGCCTGTCTGCGCATGTCCACAAGCCTGACAAAGACACTGTGATGTTGTGCGTTGAAGGTGGGCAGCCACGTGTGTGTAGGCCTATGGTAAGGATAGGGCGGACACAGATGTGGAGTTCATGGCTGGCTGAACTCGCGAGGCGGTCGAGGCAAGACCTTTGGCTTATGCTGCAGTAATAGCGATACACACACACCAGTTGGCATGTATGATCCCGGACCCCGAGCGGGCTTGCGCTCATTCATTTATCCCTTCATCCAAGCCCGCACTCTGGGGCCATGTTACATTGCAACTTTGTCCATCGCGGGACGGGTGGCGCCGACACCACAACAAAGACACACGCATTAGGTACTACATTGGCAAGCCCAACACTTAACCACGCCCAGAACCCCGGGGTGATCATCCACACCCCTACGCTGGACTGCCATATGCCATCCAACTCCGGCAACGCCTACAGGGGGGTATGACACAGCTACATGTCCCAGGTCTTCCCCACTGCCTGAGGTGACATGGTTGCATCCGCTGTACACAGCACAATGCAATGTGGTAGGGCCCGGGGCCCTCATGCACACACAATGACCACACGGACACACGTAGATAGTTTGTGGAACTGGCTACGGGCACGTGCGCCCGGCCCCTTTTATTGCCAGGGCCACATGTCCAGTGACGCCTGTGCTGGATGGGTGTGGGCTGAGTGTGAGCCAGCCCTCAAGGAGTGGTTGGTGCTGGCAACAACTACAACAGTGATCAGACAATCAGAAGTTCACAGTTCTAACAGAAAGGGTCCATGACTGGAGCTGCACGGAGTTAGTGGCCCTGGATGCACAGCAGCCGGGACATGGAACCCCGCCACGGGACGGTGACTACCGGTGCACTGAGGTAGGGCCACGAGAGCTGAGCGGGTTCTCGTCGATGTCCAAGGTGAATGTTGCAGAGGGTTTTGGGGGACAGTGGAAGGTGTTCTTCCAGGGCATGATACAGAGGGCAGTACCAAGCAGACACAGGCAATATGGAGGAGATGAATGCCACAGACTCATTTCTGACACCAAGTCAGTATCAGCTACATGATGATGAAGACAACCCCCCAGGCCATGGACTCAGACGCCACCAAAGTTCAACCAGAGAGTGTCCATGAATTTCGGGGCACAGAGTTAGTGGCACCAGAGCTGTAAGGGGATGCAGTCTGCGATGAGGCCTGTACAGTGGTATAAACTCTGCAATAATTAAATCAAGACTCAGTTCCAAATGTGTGACCTACTGGACCGTAGTGCAGGCTGGAGGCAGCGGTCTGCAGGGGCCCCCAGCCACGTGTCCTTGGCTTGTGATGCACAGAGTTAGTGGCACCAGGGCAGTTGTTTGTAGTGTTCGGTCACCTCCGTAACGAGGATCTTTTTTTCATCCGGACTGAATCGCGTCTTCCTCTTACTCCTCTCCTAGCGTGCAATGATATGGACTCTGCCATTGTAAAATCAAGATTCAGTTCCAAATGTGTGACCTACTTGACTGCAGTGTAGCCCGGAGGCAGCGGTCAGCGCGGGCCAACCGCTGTTCAGGCAGCTCCTCCTGGTACTCTCACACACAATGTTGGAATGCCATGTGGCGATGATTTGTGGTTGACGGAGGTAGAGGCACCAGAGCAGAGCATGTGTGCAGCCTGCGACGATGCAGTGTCCTGCCTGGTCCGGACTGGATTGGATTGGTGTGGGGCCTGCTGGACCAAAGTGTAGGCAGTACACAGGTGACACCGCGGTGCTGGACCGCAGTGGAGGCCGAAGGCAGTAGTCAGAAAGGGCCCACAGACATGTGTGGTTGGAATGCTATGCACAGAGTTGGTGGCACCACTTCGAAGGGAGTATGGTGATATAAAATCTGCCATAAACATATGTACTCTGCCATTGTATAATCAAGACTCAGTTCCAAATGTGTGACCTACTGGACCGCAGTGTAGGCCGGAGGCAGCGGTGGAGTACGTCAACAAGAAAGAGTACTGGGGGCCTGTGTCGCGGAGGCCGTGATGGTCTGAGGAGGCTGCCAAGGTCGCGGGCCTCGGGCTTGGAGCTTGCACTGGCACGTGGTAGGCCCTCTTTGACACACGCCAGTGTCGGCAGGTGAGCAGTGAGGCCTGGGTGTGCTGTGGCAGGCAAGACGTGTCTTGGGAACAGCGGCCTGGGGTGCAGCAGGCGCACAGGATCACAGGCAACGCCGCTCATGGCGTCGGGCTCATGGCGGGGTGAAAGGTGCCGCGCTGGCAGACACGTTGTCCATTATGGAAGAGAACCACGCCCAGAGTAACAGGCTTTTTATTCACACCCCTAGGCTGGCCTGGCGTACGCCGGGCCAGCCCTCTCTGCTCATGCTTACAGGGGGTGACGTAACAAGCTACATTTCCTCGTTCTTCCCCAATGGCTGCGGTTGCGTCCACTGTCCAGCACATCCACGCCACACTTGGCATTGTGTACATTCACAGTCATGGGTCACTTGCCTCCTTCGCACATGCCTGGTTCCCACCTCTCCCCCCATTCTGCTATTGTGTGGCTGAGGTGCCATGCCATTGATGGCTTGTGTACATGGCTGGCCCAGGTTACCACAGTAAGTTGTGTTGTCGTGTCTGGAATGTGGGAATGTTGGTTGTCATGTTGTATGTGGTTTTTTGACGTGTGCATTCCCTGAGTTGTGAGTTGTATGTTGGTGGAGTTGAGGTGTGTGGTGTAGTTGTTACTTACCGACGAGCAGTGCATTTCCATAGGTGGCATCCTGGAAGCGCTGGTTGATGATGGACTGTCGGAAGATGAAGGAATCATGCACACTGCCTGGGTAGTTGGCGGCGACATTGGTGAAGAGTCCCCGGTGGTCCACTATTGCCTGCACATTGATGGAATGCGTGTGTTTCCTGTTGCGGTAATTGTGTGCTGTGGCGGCAGGGGGCACGAGGAGTACATGTGTGCAGTTGATTGCCCCCAAGACGTGCGGGAAGCCAGCTATGGCGTAGAAGCCTTGCTTGATCTCCAGCTGTTCCTGCGCAGTGTGTGGGAAGTAAAGTTGCTGGGGTACCAAGCTGATGATGGCATCCAGGACAGGTGTGAGGAACTTTGACAGGGCTGGCTGTGAGACTCCTCCGACTCTGGCAGTTGTTGGTTGGAAGGTCCCAGAGGCCAACAGGTGCAGCACGGCCAGCAGCTTTGTCTGCGGAGGGATGTTGGTTCTCCGCTGTGTTGGTACCGTCAGCCTGTGGGCAATGAGAGTCAGGATGCGGAGGATGGTTGTCCTTTTGAGCCTGTAGTGGGCAATGACTTCCTCTGGCGTTAAGTCTCCGAGGCTGGTGCGTTTTCGGAAGGTCCGTTGTCTTTGTCTGTGATGCCTCTGTGGTAGTCCAGGGGGGGGTCCTGGGAGGGGTGGGGGTCCTGGCGGTGGTGGCGGTGGGTGTTGTGGCCCTCTTGGGGCTCCGAGCTGCATGATCAGTAGCTCCATGGCATCTGTTGTTCTTCTAGTGTGGCTGTGGGCTGGGCTCCCTTTTATGGTGCAGGTTGTCGTCCGACTTAACACCAGGTAGGAGCAGGTGTTAAATCCATGCTGCTAACGCGCCTTATCGCATGTTTTTGATTCTTATCGCCGATCTGGCTGGTCGTTGGGAATGTTGCGAAGTGGTGTTTCCACGGGTTTTTGCACGGGAACGCCTACTCTTCATCTCATTAGCGTTAGTTGCCGGTGTCATCCGTGGCAATGTTTTTTGCGGCTGCTATCGCGGGATAACTGACGATATCGGCTGTTAGCACCAGCTTGTGAATGGTGCGATGAATTTATCACCACTTTGGCTGCGATAAAATGCCGGTAACTCGGCGATAAGTCCTTAAGAATATGCCCCTCAGTCAGTTACATCAAATGGTTTTCAACTTAGAAAAGGATTTGTGATGTGGCAGAAGGAATATTCAGTACAACAGAATTTGGCTCCCGGTCGAAGCACTGTATACATCAGTATATTAAAACATAATTATGATGGACAACTTCAAGTTAGGGTTTTTTCCAAAAATTAATTCACATGCAAATATTTATTCTTTCATAGAAAATTGGCAGATTGTATACAAATGGTAAAATTATGCTTATAATATACAAATCATTCCTTCAGGATTACCTCTATAGTGGGGAAGGAGCCACAGAAAATATTGCTCATAATCACTAAGTAAATTCCACAATACATAATAAGCATATGTATGGACTGAAGAAGTGTTAGGAAGACATAAATAAAGTCAACATAGCGGTTTACAGCAATACCATGGCACAATCATAGAAAGTCGATGTTTTGGTTCCCTCCATGATGTTTTCCCGGAACATCATCTGGACAAAATCTGAATTCCTAGTAGATTAGTCTTCAAAGCTACAAACATAATAATATAGAGAATGTAATTAGAACCCCTATTTCACCGTTTGTTAATATCAAATCACATATTAGGATTCCTAAACCATTTAGAACGTCAATCTATTGTGAAAGAAAATATCATCAAATTATAAAACGAAGCATGTTACTTCTCTAGTGAGTGCCTAACGTGATCAAACATAAAGTTAAGATTGATGTTACCTTCAATTCAAGATCTGTTCTATAGACGTTATTTAAAGTGGAGTGGTCTTCATAGTGGATTTTCAGGTTGTCTCGTTTAAAAAAATATCTTTGATGAATTTGTCTTTAGTTCATAATCCTTTTTATTGTTTTTCTTATTTTGAGGAGTAGAGTGGTAAGCCGTTTTGGAAGTCGTTTATGCCACAGTGGATTGATGCCTGGTGATGGTCAAGTCGTTGTGGTCTGGCTCAGAGTCACCATTAAAAGTAAACTACTCTTGGCATTCGTTTGATTCTTCCATACTGCAGTGGATCGATGTGCATGAATTGGTGCTCGCAACCCTTACAGTGATCTATCTGATAGAAATCTGTAAAAGATTTATGTCACATTGTTTTGTGCAATAGCTCCAATATTGTCGTCTTTCTTTATGTTGTACTGGTTGTCTGACACTTTGGGTATTTAATTTCTTGCAGTATTGGACAAATATATTCTTGTAGGATTATTAAATTGTCTATGTCCTTTATTGTTGGATGTGCATGATTTGGAGTTTGCCACTTCACAGTGATCAACTAAATTACACTAGAGATTTTGCTTCTTAGTGGTACAGATATCACATAGCCACATGACGCTGATTTTCTAAGGCACTTATGTATCACAAACTTATGTGGGATACTTGGTGTAAAGACCCAACTTGATGAGTGATATTGTAGTACAAATATTTTGTTGGCTCTTGTGACTAGAATATCTACTGGGATTTATTTATTTGCAATTTACTAATAGAAAATCAGTTTTCTGTACTCCTGAATTGAAGTTATTGAAAAACTGTGGTCAAGGTAGTTGAAAAGAAGGTGACAGGCCTAAGCCATTGTGTGAGTCACCAATTTTACCAATTACTCTGAGAGTTTGGACAACATTAGACTTAAGAGGTGTCTGCCAAGACTATCTTTCCCACTCATCCCGCTATCTGGGAACGCTGACATCCAACTAGGAGACGAAAGGGAGCTTTCCAAGCACTGGAGAATATGATCTTAAATGGCAGAATCAAGCCGTTAAAAAAATTAAACAAGACTTTGGAAAAATGAATGATTTTTGTGTGTTTAAGTCAGTCATTGGGTCTTACACCCCTCCATTAAAGGAGCAGACAGGGGCTTAAGCGCTTTTGAAAAGATGTTGCAGGGGGGTTCAAGGGTCAGTGCTTAGTCCTGCTCATATATACAATTTTACTTCACCCCAAATTGCAGTGGCATTTTCAAAGTGCTTGGGAGGAAGAAATAGGAATGCTGTTTGTTGATGAAATGAAACCATATTGCCTGGAGTTTCTGTAAAGTAGTCACTTAACCACAAGGTGTGCAATTAAGTCCTCAAAATTCTATTTAGATGGCATTTTACTTCCACATGTCTACATTTGATTGTCCAAACATGGTCAGCTACCTGCTAGAGGAACAGTGGAAACAATGGAACTATTTCACACGTTATGTGCAGATGTGAACTTCTGGAAGACATTTGGAAAGGAAAATTGCTCAATATAAAGTGGGCACAGCTATCAAGGTCCCTTTGGACCCTGCAAGTGTGTGCCTAAAGTGAATGCTAATTGTAGGATAGGGGAAAGAAAGACGGACCCGGTCACCTGTGTCTCTCATGTAATTAGCAATTAAACAAACAATCCTGAAAACTGGGGTACACCACAACTTCTTTCTGTGTTGAACTGGTATCACATGTATGGTACTTGTTTATGATGGAAAACATATCACATAACATAGAAAAACAGAATGACTATTCCGAAGCACATGGAATCCGCTGTTATACTTATTCTCTGGAACTTTAGAGCACTACCTTATGACAGATCCCAACGGGCCCTGCAGATTGTATTGATGGAGACAAAAAGCCCCTGGGGCAACAGAAAGAATGAGGATGGTTCTGGCTGTTGAATATTAAGAGAATATAAACGGTGTTTGTTAGGCTCTTGCTGACATCGTTCAACTTGTTCTTCTTCTAGGTATCTTTGACACTGCAGGAATGAAGGAAGTAGGCAAGGGTGGCATGTTCTGCATGTTCTGCATTTGTTGCTATTTTGTCTGATAAAAATCAATATATATTATTATAACAGCTGCATGGGAGCTCTTAGCTTTGTTTATTGGTATTAAGAAACAGATACTTTCCAAGGTTTCCTTACATGCTAGAGCTGAACCTCTGTTTATGTAGAAAAGTACTTTCCCTGTATTTAGTGGCTTCTTTTTATCACAAGGAGGTTTGGTTACCTAAATACGAGTGGGTAAGGTATGAGACACTGGCCTTGATGATAAGTAAATGGGTTAAGTAGATGAATTGAGGCTTACCTGAGTGGGGTGCTAACAAAGCTGACACTTTAACTTAAAATGCATCCATGGGAGACTACATTTCCAGATGTAGATACTTTGAGTTCTAATGCTCACAGATTACCTGGGAGAAAAGACAACATGGTAGAATAACTCTTAGTCTTTTTAGTGAAGTCCAATTATCGTCCAAGATACACTCCACCTAACCATGCTGAACCTCTGTCCAAGTAGAATGGTCCTTCTACTGTCTTCAATAACTCTTTTATCATGAAAAGAACTGGTCGGTTGCTTAAAGCCTTATTTAGTGTTCAACGGATGGGATACTCTGTCAGAACTTGACGGTTATCCCGTCCTCCATATTACACTTGCCATGGTGTATAATGCATTTGTAATATGGCAGATGGGGCCTCCTCTACATTTGTAACAGAGTTTCTCAATTCCCAGACTCTAAATAGACTCGTGTGTTTTGTGCTCAGATTAGTAATTAGTAATGAGTTTATTTGATTAGAAGATGAATCCCACATTGAATCTCTGAATGAGCAGCTGGACAAATGGTCAGGTCGATCTGAAGATGGCAATTTTGAGTATTAGGAATATGAAGTCTTGGAGGTTATTCAATGATATCTGGCCCTATAATGGCAGGGTAAGTATGTAACGATCTACAGCAATCTGAAAACCCTGTGATCTATCAGTCAACCATCGCATACAGGATGCATCCATCCACCTTCTGTGACCTGTGATGCTATGCACAACTCACCTCCTGGATCACATGATCAAGAGGGCACCCACATTGAAGCCATGCAAAAGGTGGTTGGTGGGATCTTTTCCTAATAAATCTAGAATCTCTGGAGCAGAGAGCATGTACCTCAGCACAGAGAACATATGCGTTTCCAGCAGCCTTGACAGCCAGGAAGTTCGAATGTTTGTAAACTTAAATAGGAGTGTGGTTAGGCAGAAGATAGAATAACATGGTTGTGTAAGCTGGCCTGCAAGGACGTAGAACAAATTTGTGGTCCATCAATTCTATGTCAGGATCAGAGGCGAGGATTATGCTGTACTTTCTTCACTTTATTAATAGCAGCCTTTCAAAGTAGAACAACAACAAAAAAACTAACGTTGCCATGAACACTTGGGAATGTCCCAACAACAATAGAGATCAACACATAGACTGTCCTTTCTCTCCACCAATCAGGTAGCACCAGGCAGGTCATAGTCCCTTGTTAGAGGTTGTTCCTCCCCTTACTTCGCTGCTCGCAGCCTAAGATAAGTGTACTCTAATTCCCTCAGTGTTGTTTGCATATGAGGTGTGCTGAAATTGTTATCTCTGGCGTTGTTTCCGCTCTATTTTTGTTGTTACAGGCACTGTTGATTATTTGCCATGAGTGCTGTTGTTAATTGCTAGCGCTAGCGTGCCTCTTCTGTTATGGCTGATTAATGATTTATGCGTTTTTCACTTCATGTGTATCTGACAGCCTGTTATCCCTTAGTCAGGCTGCTTTAACCTTTTTTTTTCACCTACCCTCCACTTTGGAGACTTGGCCGGCCGTGGGAGCGCTTTTCCACTCCTCCGCGGCCGTTAATGACGTGGTGTGGCTCGCCGTGGGGACCTCCCACCGCCTGAGGGGCGCCTGACTTGGCGCTCTCTTCTGCGGTGCGTGCCTCGCATTCCGTGCATTGCGCGCGTTCCTGGGAGCGAGGCAGCAGCGCCGCAGGGAGCCTTGATCGTCTGGAGAGATACGCCCGCCTGTCAGCGGGTCGGTATTGCCTTAAGCTGTGTGGAGGCACTGGCGTAGCAAGGGGGGGGCGGAGGGGGCGGTACGCCCCGGGCGGCACGAGAATTCGGGGCGGCAGGTAAATTTATCGCCAGCACCCCCCCCCCCCGGCTCTTAGGCGCTCGGCGGCGGCGGCAAAAGGCAGGGACCGCCACGGGCGGCAGAGTGCCTAGCTACGCCACTGTGTGGAGGCGACGCCCGTGAAGGGCCGGTAGGGTTTTTTAACACTTGCATGCATTAAACGCTCCTCGGAGTCTGTCCCCTTGGGACCTTCTCCCAGACGTGCCCCAAAAATACTTTTGCACCAGGGCTGCAGGATCCCGGGCTTTGGCCCTATTATTGCGAGGTTCACCCCGCCAGTATTAGGCTGATACCCAGCCCCCCTTTATCCTGCCTTCAATAGACTATACAGGTAGAATCTGCCTGTTCTGACATAAAAAATAACCTCTTGGGTACATTAGGCATATCCTGCCTCTCTGAACTTGGTATAACCTGCCTTTTTCTATAAAACTAACCCTTGAGTTGCCTACGCCACTTATATATTTTTTATTATTGACTTGCCCTAAGCATGTCCTGCAATATGGAGATCATGTATGAGGATCAAGGGGATGAGATGGACCCGCTCCGCGATCTCCCATGGGACGATGAGTTTTATGATGCGGTGGATGCATCTATTCACAGGGCAGTGGCGGAGGCAGTGTCTCCCTTCGAGGAGCGCCTATCGCGCCAGATTGTGCTGGCCTGTGACAGGATGACAGGTGCCATCCCGAATGCCCCACAGGCTCTACCTGCTGTTCCCCCCCCAACTCTCAGCCACCTCCAGCAAAATGTCCCCGCGAGCTGGGAGTAGATTTGGACGCTTTTGCCAGGTTCAAGCAGGCATTTTTGGCCAGCACAGTTCCCCCGGCGACTCCTTCCGATCCAATGGATGGGAAAATGGACGGTAACAATGGGGACACGGATGACGACGTGGGTCCCTCCCGCCCCTGGCGTCCTTCTTCCCAACCCCCCCCAACACCCCTCAGAACGACCAGGGCATATATGGGGACATGTTGGACCCTGATGAGATCCTTCACCCGAGGTCTTCAGAATAAGCTCCGTCTGAAAAGGTGGCACATTGCGTGGCGAACCGCATTTGGATGCCTCTGGAGAAGGAAGCTCGCAATTGCCTTCGGGCGGAATGCCCTCGCCCTTCATTGGATGGCAAAGTAGCCCTTACGCCCAATATTGACTCAAGAATGGCTACCTTTTTGCAGAAATTTGTTAAGGACCCTCGCAAAGGGACTGACAGATGTTGGCAAGCTTGCCAAGACAAGCTGCTAGATACCCTGTGGCCCCTTACAAAAATATTAGATATGGCGGAGGAGGCAAAGACTTTGGGCTCACTCATATCCCCTGATACCCTTTCGTCCTGGGCGCAGCGTGCCGTAGTCTTTTTAGGCAACGCTAACTGCGCTTTTCCACCGAACGGCGCAGGTCCCTCCTAATCAAGGTGGACCCCAAACTCGGGGACCTCGCGGATTCAGAAGCGGGCCCCGTGGCACAGGGTGGACTGTTTGGGGATCCATTCATTAAAGAGCTGGGGAAATTTGTAAATACATTTACTTCCCTGGATAAGGCACAATCTTCTATTAAGCAGGTGTTCCATGCACAGGTTTTCAAGGGGGCCGGTCGAGGAAGGGGCCGCCCGACCGGCCGCAATAATCAATACACTCCCAGAGGTCAAGGCTCCCATCAAGGCCAATACCAGGACCAAGCCAGATTTGGGAATTTCTACCTAACCAGAGGACGGCGCGGCAAACACAGAGGGGGCAGAGGCACCAGCGGCGCAAATAACTCCGGTGAGTGTCCTTCCTTCTTCCCTTTTAAAGGTAGGGGGCCGTCTGGCGAATTTTTTCCCGGCTTGGACTTCCATCACAGGGTCGCCTGGGTTCTCCAGACAATCCGGGGTTTTTGGATAGAGTTTTACGGGACTCCCTTCCAACCCGTGGCTCATCCATCCATCTATTTTTCCGCAACAGACACCGAGTTGGTAACCCAGGAGGTGCACGCCCTCCTCGACAAAGGGGTGATCGCCCAATCTCGCCCTCACCCCAGGGGTTTCATCAGCAACCTGTTTTGGTCGCTCAACGTCCAGTTATAAATTTACGCAAGCTCAACGAGTGGTTGGTCTACCGCCATTTCAAGATGGAGGGAATCCATCTCCTCCTGGACATCCTGAGGCCACAGGACAGGATGGCGCACCTGGACCTCAAGGACGCATACCTCTCGATTCCCATTTTTCCTCCTCACAGGCGTTTCCTCCAGTTTTTATGGGAGGACAGGACATACGAGTTCACCGCTCTCCCCTTCGGACTGTCGTCAGCCCTGTGGTGTTTCACCAAGGTTCTCCGGCCTGTGGTGGAACACTTACGGGCTCAAGGGATGAGACTTATCGTCTACCTCGACGACATCCTGATAATGGCCCAGTGCCCTCAAGCACTCTAATGACAGTTGCAGACAGCGATAAACCTCCTGCAAGGATTAGGGTTCGTGATCAACGAGACCAAATCCTCTCTGGTACCCTCCCAGAAGGTGATTTTTCTAGGTTCTTTGATAGACTCCATCAAGTCTACTCACAGTCGCCCTTCCAAGAAGATAACAAAAATCCGTCACGAACTCCGGTGGGCTCTATTGAAATCACACATCTCCCTCAGACAGGTGGCCTGCATTGTGGGGCTCCTGTCCTCATCGATCCAGGACATTTTCCCAGGGCTGTTGCACTATCGCGCCCTCCAACACCTGAAGGCCTCCCACCTTCGGAAAGGTTTGGTGTACTCCCAAAAGGTATCGTTAACACCGGAAGCCAAAGAGGAACTCAATTGGTGGCTCGCCAACATGGAGGCTTGGAACGGACGTGCAATCTTCGGTTCTGCGCCAGATTTTGTCATGGAGTCCGACGCCAGCAGATCAGGCTGGGGAGCAAGGTGTGGCGAGTTCACTACAGAGGTGTGTGGTCTCCTCTAGAACAAGGTCTACATATCAATTGCTTAGAACTCCTGGCGGGTTCCTTCGCAATTCAATGTTGGACCAAGGACTCGATCCAGTCATGTGTCTTCCTCAAGATGGACAATGTGTCAGCAGTGCATTACATCAACCACCTGGGAGGCACACGTTCGAAAGCTCTCTCCGATCTTGCGGCTAATTTCTGGCAGTACTGCCTGGACCACCAGTTCTCGGTCACGGCAGAGTACCTGCCTGGTCAGGACAATCAAGCAGCGGACTTCCAGTCTCGCCACTTTCACGATGTTAGCCTGTGGATGTTGTACCCGGGTGTGTTTGCAGACCTCCAGGCCAAGTGGGGCCCCTTTACCGTGGACCTCTTTGCCTCCCGCTTGGATCACCAACTACCCAGGTTCTTCAGCTGGAGACCAGACCCCCTGGCGGAGAATACGGACGCATTTCTCCAAGACTGGAAGGAGGAGAGGGGCTATGCCTTCCCCCCTTCGCGATGATCACCAGGGTTTCGTCCCAGGTCCGGCGACAGATGGCGGATGTGGTGATAATCACAGCGATCTGGAGATTGCAAGTCTGGTTTCCAGTTCTACTGGAACTTTCCTGGGATTTTCCAATCTCTCTTCCCCGATTTCCAGCCCTCCTTCTCAACCCGGATCAACAGCCTCATCCGCTCATCATACAAGGGTCTCTAACGCTCATGGCATGGCGGATTACAGGGGACGATGGTCGGTCCCAGGCCTTTCGGGAGCGGCAGAGAAGTTCATGTCCAAGGCCTGGGCAGACAGTACTGTTAAACGATACAAATCTACCTGGAGATGGTGGTCTCGTTAGTGTCTGCGATGGGATCTCGATCCCGCGGCAGCAGATGTGATCCACATTTTTAATTTTTTAGCATCCCTAGCGGAAGAGGGTCTAGCCTACAGATCTATCAATACCTTTAGATTGGCCATTTCGGTGGGACACTCAGTGGTGGATGGATCCCCAGTGGGTGAACATCCGTTGGTTTCTCGGCTTCTACGGGGAATAAGAATTTTCTTTACCTCCGGAGCCCCGGTATTCTGCCATTTGGGATGTTAACCAAGTACTCAACCTGTTCCTCTCATGGCAATCCAATATATTCCTCTCCAGGAAGGAACTGTCAGCAAAACTGGCCATGCTCCTGTGCCTGATCTCTTGTAGACGGGTATCGGATGTAAGAGCTCTAGACATCTCAGACAGGATTTTCTCTCCCTCTGGAGTAACTTTCACCATCCGTAGATGGACCAAATGTGGAATGAAGTCTATCTCGTACCCCACCTTTCAGAATTCACCCAAATTATGTGTGGTGTCTTGCCTCAAGGCATACGAGGAGATGTCGGAGGAATTCCGCCCTCCGGGCGAATGACAGCTCCTTATTGCATTGAGGAAGCCCCACAGGGCGGTCTCCTCTCCCACGATTGCTCGGTGGGGGCGATAAGTTATGCAGGAGGCAGGAATTGACCTACGTAGGTTCGGTGCTCACTCGACCAGAGGAGCGATGGCCTTGAAGGCGCTTACACTTGGATCCCGCCTCGAGGATATCCTGAATGCTGCAGATTGGTCTTCAGACTCCACCTTTAAATGGTTTTATTACAAACCAGTTTTGCAGATGGCCCACTTGGTGGTGAGTAAGCTTTAAACTAGCATAATCCTCACCTCCGGTCCTGACATAGAATGAAATGTTTCCTAGCTATTGTAACGGAAAGTTTCAATTCTATTAAGGACTCGGAGGCGAGGATTATCCCACCCAAGATTCAACTGTACTTGAAACCTCCTCACCCTCGTTGTGCAGTAAGTAAGATCTTCACAAGTTTACTAAACTTCGTCTTTGTGGTTTAATGTGGCTATCTAAAGTACATGATTTGCAGGCTTTCCCTTGCAGGAACAATCCTTAGCCACGGTCGTGTTTTAAAATTTGTGTCTCGTTGCAGAAATGGACGCAAACAAACAAGATTCATGAGGTACCGGTTGAGGCTGATCTCGCGCGTCAAAAGAGGAGGAACAACCACTAACAAGGGACCATGACCTGCCTGGTGCTACCTGATTGGTGGAGAGAATGGACAGTCTATGTGTTGATCTCTATTGTTGTTGGGACATTCCCAAGTGTTCATGGGAATGTTAGTTTTTTTGGTATTCTACTTTGAAAGGCTGCTGTCAATAAAGTGAAGAAAAGTACAGCATAATTCTCGCCTCCGAGTCCTTAATAGAATTGAAACTTTCCGTTACGATAGCTAGGACATTTTTTATTCTCATTGTCTGCAACAGAATGGTGTTATTAACTGAAGGTTTATGCAAATGGACACTATTCAATGTTTTGTTCTAGATATTCAATCATAATTGTGATGAAACTTAGTACCAGATGTACAAAGCATTTTTCCGGTTGAAATGGCTCAATTAGCAGAATCGGGCCATTTGCGACTGGAAAAATGTTTTTTTAAATGTGCAAAATGCGATTCGGTAATTTCATTCTGCATTTGCGATTTGGTATTTAGAAGGTGAGTGTTTAGGGCGTCCCTTCCAAATACTGAATCAGTATGGTATGTATTACTGTTTTGTAAACAAATTCTGGTCACAAAACAGTAATACTTTACCACCATTTCAAAACTGGTGGTAATCGATTCTCAAAGGAGAAGGGGTCCCCTGGGGACCTCTTTGCCCTTTGGAACATAAATATATTTTTTAGGAGCAGTCAGTTGTCCCACGGCCATGAGGTAGATGTATTTGCCACCCAGTAGGAATCACTAATGAAACTCAAAAGAGTTTCATACATTAGGAATACCGATTTTCTAATTGCGATTTAGAAAGAATTGCAATTAGGAAATTGGTATTTCTAATATTAGTACATCCAGCCCTAGATCATTATGTATAACTATATGTACTCAGGATTTTCAAAGAGATAGGAATTCCTCAGACTTTTGCTTGCTAATAACTTTGTCAATGTTTGATGAACATCCACAAAACTTTTGAGATCTATTCCTTTTTTCCACATTGGCTAATGATGCAAAGTTTCATAGTGATTAGGTAAGGGGGAAAACAAAAAACGGGCGTTCCAAAACTCGTTTTTACACCACTGCATTTTCCTCCGAATTTTTAGTCAGATGTAGCAACAAATGGCTGAATGGATTTACATGAAATTTGGCAGGAATGTGGATTGTGGTGTGGAAAGTGTCCTTTTTGTTATTTGATCTGAATTTCTTTAATAGTTTTTAAGTTCTAGGGGAGAAAGAATTAGTGATACATTAGGCTGCAGTATACCACGGTACCTTCATGGCATACTGTGCTACATTGCGATGACAAAACACAATACTGTTGGTTAATGAAAGACGTTACAAAATAAAAGGCAGCCTTATTGTTTAGGCTGCACATTGTCTTTGTTCAGGGTTTTAATGTGAAACCTAGTTTATAAGAGATTTGGAAATGTATAGGCAGACATGAGGCAGTTTAGCAAACTCTGTAGATGTAGGGAAAATTATTTTTATTGACGTATATTTTTACAATAGTTTACAAACTAATGTGGTAAAGTCTCGAAAGTGTTGAGAAAGGGGCACGTTATACAACACACTACATCACTCTACGCCACTGTTCTCTATGCCACTGTACTCTATGACTCGCCACGCCACTCTACCAAAGGCTACTCAACTCTATGCCCCTTCAATCTAAGACACTCTACAACATGCCAGTCTATGACATGCCACTCCACTCTGCTCTACGACACACCACTCCACTGTACACCACTCCACTCTACAGCCCTCTACTCCACTCTATACCCCTCCATTCTACGCTATTCTGCCCCACTCTTTGACACAGAACTCCACTCTAAGGCACGTCGCTCCACTGTATGACACACCACTCCACTGTATGACACACCACATATCTCTACGACATGCCACTGCATGCCACTGTGTGACACTCCACGCCACTCCACTCTACGACATGCCAATTCACTCTATGACATGCCACATCCACTGTACAACATTCCACTCCACTTCACTCTACAACTCTGGGGAGAGGAGTTGGCCTAACGGCTAGGGCGGTCAACCTCGAATCTGGGGAACTGGGTTCGAGTCTCAGCAACGACGCTGAACATCCTGTGATTCTGGGCAAATCACTTAATCTCCCTGTGCCTAACAAAAAAAAATACATGTGTACTCATGTAATGCAAGTGGTGCTATGTAAAGCACTCTGATACCCGATACCTGCGGGTCAAGTTCGCGCTATATAAAACTCTGTAAAATAAAATAAAATAAACATGCCACTACACGCCACTCTACTTTATGCTCCTCCACTCTAAGGCACTCTACCACATGCTACTCTATGACACACCACTCCACTCTACTCTACGATATGCCACTCCACTGTATGCCACTCCACACCAAAAATGTATAGAAGCGAGTATAAGGGTGAGTTATACAACACCCCACACCACTCTACACCACTGCACTCTATGCAACTGCACTGTTGCCACTCTACGACATGCCACTCCCCTCTACGATATGTCACTCTACCCTGTGCCATGCCACTCCACTCTATGCCCCTCCACTCTAAGACACTCTACAACTTTCCAGTCTATGATACACCACTCCACTCTTTATTATGCCACTTCACTCTACAACACTCTACTCCACTCTATGCCTATCTACTCTACGCCACTCTATGATACGCCAAACCACTCTATGACATGCTAATCCACTCTATGACACACCTATCCACTTGACAACACACCAGTCCACTCTACAATACTTCATGCCAATCCACTCTACGACACTCCATGCCAATCCACACTACGAAATGCCCCTCCACTGTACAACACACCACTCATCTTATGACATGCCATTACACTAAAGTCACTCTACTCTACTCCCCTCCACTTTAAGACACTCTACAACACACCACTCCACTCTATACCATGTGACTCCACTCTACAACACTCCACTCCACTTTTCGGCACACCATCCATTGTAGGACACACAACTTCACCTCACGACTTGCTACTCCACTCTACGAAATGCCACTACACTCAACACCACTGACCCGTATGCCCCTCCACTCCAATTCTCTCTATGACACATCACTCCACTCTACCACAAGCAACTCCACCCAACAATACTCCACTCCACTGTATGCCATTCCAGGGTACTCCACTTTATGACACAGCACTCCACTATACGACATGGTAATCCACTGTACAATATGCACGCCACTGTACGACATGCCACTCCACTGTACGGCATGCCAATCCACTCTACGCCACTCCACTCCATGCTACTCCACTCCTCCACTCCAAGACACTCTACAACATGCCACTCTATAACACGGTCCCAGGCCTTTCGGGAGCGGCAGAGAAGTTCATGTCCAAGGCCTGGGCAGACAGTACTGTTAAACGATACAAATCTACCTGGAGATGGTGGTCTCGTTAGTGTCTGCGACGGGATCTCAATCCCGCGGCAGCAGATGTGATCCACATTTTTAATTTTTTAGCATCCCTAGCGGAAGAGGGTCTAGCCTACAGATCTATCAATACCTTTAGATTGGCCATTTCGGTGGGACACTCAGTGGTGGATGGATCCCCAGTGGGTGAACATCCGTTGGTTTCTCGGCTTCTACGGGGAATAAGAATTTTCTTTACCTCCGGAGCCCCGGTATTCTGCCATTTGGGATGTTAACCAAGTACTCAACCTGTTCCTCTCATGGCAATCCAATATATTCCTCTCCAGGAAGGAACTGTCAGCAAAACTGGCCATGCTCCTGTGCCTGATCTCTTGTAGACGGGTATCGGATGTAAGAGCTCTAGACATCTCAGACAGGATTTTCTCTCCCTCTGGAGTAACTTTCACCATCCGTAGATGGACCAAATGTGGAATGAAGTCTATCTCGTACCCCACCTTTCAGAATTCACCCAAATTATGTGTGGTGTCTTGCCTCAAGGCATACGAGGAGATGTCGGAGGAATTCCGCCCTCCGGGCGAATGACAGCTCCTTATTGCATTGAGGAAGCCCCACAGGGCGGTCTCCTCTCCCACGATTGCTCGGTGGGGGCGATGGGTTATGCAGGAGGCAGGAATTGACCTACGTAGGTTCGGTGCTCACTCGACCAGAGGAGCGATGGACTTGAAGGCACTTACACTTGGATCCCGCCTCGAGGATATCCTGAATGCTGCAGATTGGTCTTCAGACTCCACCTTTAAATGGTTTTATTACAAACCAGTTTTGCAGATGGCCCACTTGGTGGTGAGTAAGCTTTAAACTAGCATAATCCTCACCTCCGGTCCTGACATAGAATGAAATGTTTCCTAGCTATTGTAACGGAAAGTTTCAATTCTATTAAGGACTCGGAGGCGAGGATTATCCCACCCAAGATTCAACTGTACTTGAAACCTCCTCACCCTCGTTGTGCAGTAAGTAAGATCTTCACAAGTTTACTAAACTTCGTCTTTGTGGTTTAATGTGGCTATCTAAAGTACATGATTTGCAGGCTTTCCCTTGCAGGAACAATCCTTAGCCACGGTCGTGTTTTAAAATTTGTGTCTCATTGCAGAAATGGACGCAAACAAACAAGATTCATGAGGTACCGGTTGGAGGCTGATCTCGCGCGTCAAAGAGGAGGAACAACCACTAACAAGGGACCATGACCTGCCTGGTACTACCTGATTGGTGGAGAGAATGGACAGTCTATGTGTTGATCTCTATTGTTGTTGGGACATTCCCAAGTGTTCATGGGAATGTTAGGTTTTTTTTGGTATTCTACTTTGAAAGGCTGCTGTCAATAAAGTGAGGAAAAGTACAGCATAATTCTCGCCTCCGAGTCCTTAATAGAATTGAAACTTTCCGTTACGATAGGTAGGACATTTTTTATTCTCATTGTCTGCAACAGAATGGTGTTATTAACTGAAGGTTTATGCAAATGGACACTATTCAATGTTTTGTTCTAGATATTCAATCATAATTGTGATGAAACTTAGTACCAGATGTACAAAGCATTTTTCCGGTTGAAATGGCTCAATTAGCAGAATCGGGCCATTTGCGACTGGAAAAATGTTTTTAAATGTGCAAAATGCGATTCGGTAATTTCATTCTGCATTTGCGATTTGGTATTTAGAAGGTGAGTGTTTAGGGCGTCCCTTCCAAATACTGAATCAGTATGGTATGTATTACTGTTTTGTAAACAAATTCTGGTCACAAAACAGTAATACTTTACCACCATTTCAAAACTGGTGGTAATCGATTCTCAAAGGAGAAGGGGTCCCCTGGGGACCTCTTTGCCCTTTGGAACATAAATATATTTTTAGGAGCAGTCAGTTGTCCCATGGCCATGAGGTAGATGTATTTGCCACCCAGTAGGAATCACTAATGAAACTCAAAAGAGTTTCATACATTAGGAATACCGATTTTCTAATTGCGATTTAGAAAGAATTGCAATTAGGAAATTGGTATTTCTAATATTAGTACATCCAGCCCTAGATCATTATGTATAACTATATGTACTCAGGATTTTCAAAGAGATAGGAATTCCTCAGACTTTTGCTTGCTAATAACTTTGTCAATGTTTGATGAACATCCACAAAACTTTTGAGATCTATTCCTTTTTTCCACATTGGCTAATGATGCAAAGTTTCATAGTGATTAGGTAAGGGGGAAAACAAAAAACGGGCGTTCCAAAACTCGTTTTTACACCACTGCATTTTCCTCCGAATTTTTAGTCAGATGTAGCAACAAATGGCTGAATGGATTTACATGAAATTTGGCAGGAATGTGGATTGTGGTGTGGAAAGTGTCCTTTTTGTTATTTGATCTGAATTTCTTTAATAGTTTTTAAGTTCTAGGGGAGAAAGAATTAGTGATACATTAGGCTGCAGTATACCATGGTACCTTCATGGCATACTTTGCTACATTGCGATGACAAAACACAATACTGTTGGTTAATGAAAGACGTTACAAAATAAAAAGGCAGCCTTATTGTTTAGGCTGCACTTTGTCTTTGTTCAGGGTTTTAATGTGAAACCTAGTTTATAAGAGATTTGGAAATGTATAGGCAGACATGAGGCAGTTTAGCAAACTCTGTAGATGTAGGGAAAATTATTTTTATTGACGTATATTTTTACAATAGTTTACAAACTAATGTGGTAAAGTCTCGAAAGTGTTGAGAAAGGGGCACGTTATACAACACACTACATCACTCTACGCCACTGTTCTCTATGCCACTGTACTCTATGACTCGCCACGCCACTCTACCAAAGGCTACTCAACTCTATGCCCCTTCAATCTAAGACACTCTACAACACGCCAGTCTATGACATGCCACTCCACTCTGCTCTACGACACACCACTCCACTGTACACCACTCCACTCTACAGCCCTCTACTCCACTCTATACCCCTCCATTCTACGCTATTCTGCCCCACTCTTTGACACAGAACTCCACTCTAAGGCACGTCGCTCCACTGTATGACACACCACTCCACTGTATGACACACCACATATCTCTACGACATGCCACTGCATGCCACTGTGTGACACTCCACGCCACTCCACTCTACGACATGCCAATTCACTCTATGACATGCCACATCCACTGTACAACATTCCACTCCACTTCACTCTACAACTCTGGGGAGAGGAGTTGGCCTAACGGCTAGGGTGGTCGACCTCGAATCTGGGGAACTGGGTTCGAGTCTCGGCAACGACGCTGAACATCCTGTGATTCTGGGCAAATCACTTAATCTCCCTGTGCCTAACAAAAAAAATTAATGTGTACTCATGTAACACAAGTGGTGCTATGTAAAGCACTCTGATACCCGATACCTGCGGGTCAAGTTCGCGCTATATAAAACTCTATAAAATAAACATGCCACTACACGCCACTCTACTTTATGCTCCTCCACTCTAAGGCACTCTACCACATGCTACTCTATGACACACCACTCCACTCTACTCTACGATATGCCACTCCACTGTATGCCACTCCACACCAAAAATGTATAGAAGCGAGTATAAGGGTGAGTTATACAACACCCCACACCACTCTACACCACTGCACTCTATGCAACTGCACTGTTGCCACTCTACGACATGCCACTCCCCTCTACGATATGTCACTCTACCCTGTGCCATGCCACTCCACTCTATGCCCCTCCACTCTAAGACACTCTACAACTTTCCAGTCTATGATACACCACTCCACTCTTTATTATGCCACTTCACTCTACAACACTCTACTCCACTCTATGCCTATCTACTCTACGCCACTCTATGATACGCCAAACCACTCTATGACATGCTAATCCACTCTATGACACATCTATCCACTTGACAACACACCAGTCCACTCTACAATACTCCATGCCAATCCACTCTATGACACTCCATGCCAATCCACACTACGAAATGCCCCTCCACTGTACAACACACCACTCATCTTATGACATGCCACTACACTAAAGTCACTCTACTCTACTCCCCTCCACTTTAAGACACTCTACAACACACCACTCCACTCTATACCATGTGACTCCACTCTACAACACTCCACTCCACTTTTCGGCACACCATCCATTGTAGGACACACAACTTCACCTCACGACTTGCTACTCCACTCTACGAAATGCCACTACACTCAACACCACTGACCCGTATGCCCCTCCACTCCAATTCTCTCTATGACACATCACTCCACTCTACCACAAGCAACTCCACCCAACAATACTCCACTCCACTGTATGCCATTCCAGGGTACTCCACTTTATGACACAGCACTCCACTATACGACATGGTAATCCACTGTACAATATGCACGCCACTGTACGGCATGCCACTCCACTGTACGGCATGCCAATCCACTCTACGCCACTCCACTCCATGCTACTCCACTCCTCCACTCCAAGACACTCTACAACATGCCACTCTATAACACGGTCCCAGGCCTTTCGGGAGCGGCAGAGAAGTTCATGTCCAAGGCCTGGGCAGACAGTACTGTTAAACGATACAAATCTACCTGGAGATGGTGGTCTCGTTAGTGTCTGCGACGGGATCTCAATCCCGCGGCAGCAGATGTGATCCACATTTTTAATTTTTAGCATCCCTAGCGGAAGAGGGTCTAGCCTACAGATCTATCAATACCTTTAGATTGGCCATTTCGGTGGGACACTCAGTGGTGGATGGATCCCCAGTGGGTGAACATCCGTTGGTTTCTCGGCTTCTACGGGGAATAAGAATTTTCTTTACCTCCGGAGCCCCGGTATTCTGCCATTTGGGATGTTAACCAAGTACTCAACCTGTTCCTCTCATGGCAATCCAATATATTCCTCTCCAGGAAGGAACTGTCAGCAAAACTGGCCATGCTCCTGTGCCTGATCTCTTGTAGACGGGTATCGGATGTAAGAGCTCTAGACATCTCAGACAGGATTTTCTCTCCCTCTGGAGTAACTTTCACCATCCGTAGATGGACCAAATGTGGAATGAAGTCTATCTCGTACCCCACCTTTCAGAATTCACCCAAATTATGTGTGGTGTCTTGCCTCAAGGCATACGAGGAGATGTCGGAGGAATTCCGCCCTCCGGGCGAATGACAGCTCCTTATTGCATTGAGGAAGCCCCACAGGGCGGTCTCCTCTCCCACGATTGCTCGGTGGGGGCGATGGGTTATGCAGGAGGCAGGAATTGACCTACGTAGGTTCGGTGCTCACTCGACCAGAGGAGCGATGGCCTTGAAGGCGCTTACCCTTGGAGCCCGCCTCGAGGATATCCTGAATGCTGCAGATTGGTCTTCAGACTCCACCTTTAAATGGTTTTATTACAAACCAGTTTTGCAGATGGCCCACTTGGTGGTGAGTAAGCTTTAAACTAGCATAATCCTCACCTCCGGTCCTGACATAGAATTAAATGTTTCCTAGCTATCGTAACGGAAAGTTTCAATTCTATTAAGGACTCGGAGGCGAGGATTATCCCACCCAAGATTCAACTGTACTTGAAACCTCCTCACCCTCGTTGTGCAGTAAGTAAGATCTTCACAAGTTTACTAAACTTCGTCTTTGTGGTTTAATGTGGCTATCTAAAGTACATGATTTGCAGGCTTTCCCTTGCAGGAACAATCCTTAGCCACGGTCGTGTTTTAAAATTTGTGTCTCATTGCAGAAATGGACGCAAACAAACAAGATTCATGAGGTACCGGTTGAGGCTGATCTCACGCGTCAAAAGAGGAGGAACAACCACTAACAAGGGACCATGACCTGCCTGGTGCTACCTGATTGGTGGAGAGAATGGACAGTCTATGTGTTGATCTCTATTGTTGTTGGGACATTCCCAAGTGTTCATGGGAATGTTAGTTTTTTTGGTATTCTACTTTGAAAGGCTGCTGTCAATAAAGTGAAGAAAAGTACAGCATAATTCTCGCCTCCGAGTCCTTAATAGAATTGAAACTTTCCGTTACGATAGCTAGGACATTTTTTATTCTCATTGTCTGCAACAGAATGGTGTTATTAACTGAAGGTTTATGCAAATGGACACTATTCAATGTTTTGTTCTAGATATTCAATCATAATTGTGATGAAACTTAGTACCAGATGTACAAAGCATTTTTCCAGTTGAAATGGCTCAATTAGCAGAATCGGGCCATTTGCGACTGGAAAAATGTTTTTTTAAATGTGCAAAATGCGATTCGGTAATTTCATTCTGCATTTGCGATTTGGTATTTAGAAGGTGAGTGTTTAGGGCGTCCCTTCCAAATACTGAATCAGTATGGTATGTATTACTGTTTTGTAAACAAATTCTGGTCACAAAACAGTAATACTTTACCACCATTTCAAAACTGGTGGTAATCGATTCTCAAAGGAGAAGGGGTCCCCTGGGGACCTCTTTGCCCTTTGGAACATAAATATATTTTTAGGAGCAGTCAGTTGTCCCACGGCCATGAGGTAGATGTATTTGCCACCCAGTAGGAATCACTAATGAAACTCAAAAGAGTTTCATACATTAGGAATACCGATTTTCTAATTGCGATTTAGAAAGAATTGCAATTAGGAAATTGGTATTTCTAATATTAGTACATCCAGCCCTAGATCATTATGTATAACTATATGTACTCAGGATTTTCAAAGAGATAGGAATTCCTCAGACTTTTGCTTGCTAATAACTTTGTCAATGTTTGATGAACATCCACAAAACTTTTGAGATCTATTCCTTTTTTCCACATTGGCTAATGATGCAAAGTTTCATAGTGATTAGGTAAGGGGAAAACAAAAAACGGGCGTTCCAAAACTCGTTTTTACACCACTGCATTTTCCTCCGAATTTTTAGTCAGATGTAGCAACAAATGGCTGAATGGATTTACATGAAATTTGGCAGGAATGTGGATTGTGGTGTGGAAAGTGTCCTTTTGTTATTTGATCTGAATTTCTTTAATAGTTTTTAAGTTCTAGGGGAGAAAGAATTAGTGATACATTAGGCTGCAGTATACCACGGTACCTTCATGGCATACTGTGCTACATTGCGATGACAAAACACAATACTGTTGGTTAATGAAAGACGTTACAAAATAAAAAGGCAGCCTTATTGTTTAGGCTGCACTTTGTCTTTGTTCAGGGTTTTAATGTGAAACCAAGGGCCATATTAGCAAGAAGCCCGATAAAATTATCGCCGCTTTAGCGGCAGGAAACTGCTGCTAAAGCAGCGATAATGGGCTTGCTAATAAGCGTTATAGAATTCCAATAGAAGCCCAGGTTAGATGTGCAGGACATCTAACCTGGGCTTCTGTTGGAATTCTATAACGCATATTAGCAAGCCCATTATCGCCGTTTTAGCAGCAGTTTCCTGCCGCTAAAGCGGCGATAATTTTATCGCCGGTCTTGCTAATATGCCCCCTAGTTTATAAGAGATTTGGAAATGTATAGGCAGACATGAGGCAGTTTAGCAAACTCTGTAGATGTAGGGAAAATTATTTTTATTGACGTATATTTTTACAATAGTTTACAAACTAATGTGGTAAAGTCTCGAAAGTGTTGAGAAAGGGGCACGTTATACAACACACTACATCACTCTACGCCACTGTTCTCTATGCCACTGTACTCTATGACTCGCCACGCCACTCTACCAAAGGCTACTCAACTCTATGCCCCTTCAATCTAAGACACTCTACAACACGCCAGTCTATGACATGCCACTCCACTCTGCTCTACGACACACCACTCCACTCTACAGCCCTCTACTCCACTCTATACCCCTCCATTCTACGCTACTCTGCCCCACTCTTTGACACAGAACTCCACTCTAAGGCACGTCGCTCCACTGTATGACACACCACTCCACTGTATGACACACCACATATCTCTACGACATGCCACTGCATGCCACTGTGTGACACTCCACGCCACTCCACTCTACGACATGCCAATTCACTCTATGACATGCCACATCCACTGTACAACATTCCACTCCACTTCACTCTACAACTCTGGGGAGAGGAGTTGGCCTAACGGCTAGGGCGGTCGACCTCGAATCTGGGGAACTCGGTTCGAATCTCGGCAACGACGCTGAACATCCTGTGATTCTGGGCAAATCACATAATCTCCCTGTGCCTAACAAAAAAAAATTTATGTGTACTCATGTAACACAAGTGGTGCTATGTAAAGCACTCTGATACCCGATACCTGCGGGTCAAGTTCGCGCTATATAAAACTCGGTAAAATAAAATAAAATAAACATGCCACTACACGCTACTCTACTTTATGCTCCTCCACTCTAAGGCACTCTACCACTTGCTACTCTATGACACACCACTCCACTCTACTCTACGATATGCCACTCCACTGTATGCCACTCCACACCAAAAATGTATAGAAGCGAGTATAAGGGTGAGTTATACAACACACCACACCACTCTACACCACTGCACTCTATGCAACTGCACTGTTGCCACTCTACGACATGCCACTCCCCTCTACGATATGTCACTCTACCCTGTGCCATGCCACTCCACTCTATGCCCCTCCACTCTAAGACACTCTACAACTTTCCAGTCTATGATACACCACTCCACTCTTTATTATGCCACTTCACTCTACAACACTCTACTCCACTCTATGCCTATCTACTCTACGCCACTCTATGATACGCCAAACCACTCTATGACATGCTAATCCACTCTATGACACACCTATCCACTTGACAACACACCAGTCCACTCTACAATACTCCATGCCAATCCACTCTACGACACTCCATGCCAATCCACACTACAAAATGCCCCTCCACTGTACAACACACCACTCATCTTATGACATGCCACTACACTAAAGTCACTCTACTCTACTCCCCTCCACTTTAAGACACTCTACAACACACCACTCCACTCTATACCATGTGACTCCACTCTACAACACTCCACTCCACTTTTCGGCACACCATCCATTGTAGGACACACAACTTCACCTCACGACTTGCTACTCCACTCTACGAAATGCCACTACACTAAACACCACTGACCCGTATGCCCCTCCACTCCAATTCTCTCTATGACACATCACTCCACTCTACCACAAGCAACTCCACCCAACAATACTCCACTCCACTGTATGCCATTCCAGGGTTTGGACACAGCACTCCACTTTAGGACACAGCACTCCACTCTACGACATGGTAATCCACTGTACAATATGCACGCCACTGTACGACATGCCACTCCACTGTACGGCATGCCAATCCACTCTACGCCACTCCACTCCATGCTACTCCACTCCTCCACTCCACGACACTCTACAACATGCCACTCTATAACACGCCATGCTACTCCACAATACAACACCTCACTGCACTGTAAGACACTGCAGTCTACTGTACAACATGCCACTCACCTCTACGACACACTGCTCCACTCTACTCTACGATACTCCATTTCACCCTACAACACCCCACACCACTCCACTATATGGCACGCCACTCTACTCTATGACAGGCTACTCTACTCTACGACATGCTACTCTAACATAATCTACAACATGCCACTCTATAACACACCACTCTACTCAACTCTACGACACACCACTCCACTCTACTCTAAGACATGCCAATCGACTCTACCACACGCCACTCCACTCTACCTAACACCACTCCACTATACGATACTCCACTCAACTGTACGACATTGCATTCTACTTATCTCTATGACACACCACACCACTTCACTCTACAACATTCCACTCTAGGACATGCCACTTCACTTTACACCACTCTGTGCCCCTCCACTCTAAGACACTCAATGACATGCCACTCTATGACACGCCACTCCACTCTACAACGCTTTAACCACTCTATGGCCCTTCATTTTATGCCACTGTCCTCCACTCTACAACAGTCTACCACATGCCACTCCACTCCATTCCACTCCACTCTGCGACACGCCACTCCACTGTATAACACACCACTCTACATTACAACATGTTACTCCATGCAACTCCACTAAGCCTGGGCGTAGTTCGCAAAGTAGCGCTACGCGAAGCTACGCAAAGTGCAGTTCGCACTACGCGAGCTACGCGTAGCACTACGCGAACTGCGTAGTGCACTGTTCGCAATGATTGCACAGTGCCGGATGCTTGTCCGCACTGTGCAATCATTGAAAACGGCATCTTGCACAGTGCGAGCTGTCTTTTACTGCCGCTCGAGTAGATTTTTACTCGGCGGCAGCTTTCTCAACGCGGACTGGTAGTTTCTCATCGCGAGCGGTCGCGAGCATACGCGACCACTCGCAATGAGAAACCTGACCTCCCCGCGTTGAGAATCTCGCTGGGAGGTTTATTTTCCACACTCGCGATCGGCAATTTGATGTTGCTGATCGCGAACGAGGAAAAAGTCTTGCCCGGATGTCATTTTGCATGTTCGCGGTCGCCAACTTGACGTTGAGGATCGCGAGCAAGCAAAAAATGACCGCTGCACTACGCTACGCTACGCGTGTTTGCACTGTGCTACGTGCAATTCGCATTGTGCGAAGTAGCGCAAACTTCGCAAACTACGCGAGCGTAGCGTAGTGCTTTGCCCAGGGTTAAACTCCACTCCACTTTACGATTCTCTGCACCACTCCACTCTACAAAACGTCACTCCACTCTATGACATGCCATTCCACTCTATGCCCCTCCACTCTATGCCCCTCCACTGAAAGGCACTCAACAACACGCCACTCTATGACATGCCACTCCACTCCACTATACTCAATGACATACTTCTCCACTCTACAGCACTCCACTACATACCACTCCACTCTACATCACTCCACTCTACCCCATAAAACTCTATGCCACAACACTCTGCGACATGACACTCTACAACACTCCACTCTGCCTCACTCCACTCTATGCCACTTCATTCTAAGACCCTCTACTCCACTCCATGACACCCTATGCCCCTCTACTCTACAACACTCTACTCCACTGTATGCTACTCCACTCTACGACACTCCACTCCACTCTGCGATATGTCACTCCTAGCTACGACATGCAGGCCCACTCTATGCCGCTACACTCAATGCCTCTCCACTCTAAAACAATCTACAACACACCACTCTATGACACGCCACTCCACTCTACACCACTCCATTCCACTCTACAAGACACCACTCCACTCCACACCAGTCCACTCTATGCCACTCAACTCTACGCCACTCCACTGTATACCACTCCACTTTATGCCACTCTACTCCACTCTACTCCACTCTACACCATGCCACTCTACTCTAAGATGTACCACTCCAATCTAGGACATGCCTCTCCACTCTATGTCAATCCAGCCTATGCCCCTCCATTAATAGACACGCTACAACATGCAACTCTAGGACCCGCAACTCTTCTCTACTCCACTCCACTCTACAACACTCTAACCACTTTATGGTCCTCCACTTGACATCACTGTACTCCACTATTTCGACACTCTACCACATGGCAATCCACTCCATCCTATGGCACGCCACTCTACTCAATGACACACCACTCAACTTTATGACACGCCTCTCCATGACACTCCACTTTACCACACCCTATGCCACTCCACTCTACTCTACCATGTGCCACTCTACTCTAGGACATGTCTCTCTCTCTATCCACTCTACGCCACTTTAGTCTATGCCCCTCCACTCTAAGACACTCAACTACATCCCACTCTCTGACATGCCACTCCACTCTGTAGGAGAGTAGGATCTGCCTCTTATGGTTACCCCCACTTTTTTCTGATGTTTCACTGTTTTTCGACATTAGTCTGGCTGGGGCCCTGCTATCCAGGACCCCAGCCTAGCTGCTTCCTCTCTAAATTGATTCCATGTACCTTAAGTTCACTCCAGATTGGATTCTGGGGTACCCTTATAAGTCCCTAGTATATGGTATACTATGTACCCAGGGCATAGGTACCCCAGAGACCTACCAGGGGCTGAAGCATGTATTATGCCACCCCTGGGCAGCCTTCCAAAATGACACCACAGGACTGCTACAGCAGCCTGAGTGAGGTGGTGCATGCACCCCTTACAGAGATATAGGTTCACTATATCTCACCCTATCATAGCACATATAAACCTATCAGTCACCCCTATGGCAGGCCTTATCAATCCTGAAGGCAGGGTGCTTGGTTTTATGTGAGAGGGTGCCCATGCATGAGCAGAGCCCCTCTGCACCCTTCGGAATCTCCTCTCCGGGGTTGTCTGTGGTGCAGCCTGACCATATACTCTTAAGTGCATTATATCGTAAACGGTAAATGCTAACTTTGGAATGGCTGCACGGAAACATGTCGTGTTTGGTGTCAAACACCTTGGAATCATACCCCCACACCAGTAACTGGTGTGGGAGTATGATCCCACCCTTCTAGAGGGAGAGACATGGCAGCACCGGTATACCCAGTACCAACTAAACAGAGCCCTGGCATCACAAAATGGATGCTGCAGCCACAGACACGAGTCTGGCCTCCTGCTGCTGACCGAAACTCCAGCAGGGGAGGCCTGGACAATAGGTTTCCTGTCACAGGGAGGTGTTACCACCTCCCAGACAGGCTTTAGTGGATTGGGGCTGGGTGGGTGCACTCCAAGAGTGCTTTGAAATCCTGCACTGGGGGCACATTTGGTGTCCTCGTGCATACCCCAGTTCTAACCGGTTGCAGGGGCTGCCAGCCCCTGCTCTGGCATGAAACTGGACAAAGGAAATGGGTGTAGCCACCCCTCTTTCCAAACCCTCCCATAGGTGGGTCCCCAGAGTTAGTCCAACCCCTTTCTTAGGTATAAGTAAGGAACCCCTGGCAACAGGACTTTAGATATCCCTGGACGAAACTCTGCAACTGAATCCTGGAACTTCGACGCTCTACTAAAGACTAGAGGACTGAAGAAATCTCCCTTGGGGTCAAGGAGTGACTCCCCTGCTTGGCAGGCACCAACAAAGCAATTGCCGGTCTGCATCTCCGAAGCTCCCGCCGGACTCCGAAGTACTTGCAGCCCGGAAAGAGGATTTCCAGACTTCTCCAAGGAGGACCCGAGTCCCCAGCAAAGCTGAGACCCACAGCCCTCACGAGTGACGTGGAACCGGAACTCCTGGACACAGTGCACATTTGCTAGTGCATCAACTTCTCGACATCTCTTGAAGTCCTGCTTTGGGTTACTTGTAGCCCAGGCTCCGAGCATCATGTGCACCGAAGATTGTGAGCCTACACTCCACGAGTGTTCCGTGGGCCCGCTCCATGCATTTCCACTCGAGGCTCCTTTGCAATCCCTGGTCCATCGACTGGTGGGTCCCTGTGAAGGCAACTCTGATTTTCTTTGGGCTTTTCTGGTTGCTCCAGACGTGCCCTGACTCCCCACCTTGCTGGTCTACACCGAAGCATCTTTCTCCGTTCTGCGTGGGTTGCTGTTGCCAAGGCTTGTTGTGTTCAATCCGGACACCAATGCTGCAGCACTCGACATCCTTTGTGGAACAGCTTGAATCCAGTCCTGGTTGTCGTTGGCGTCTCCATGGCCTCATGGCTGAAGAGTCAAGCTTCACCTCTGTCACCTGAAACACCCGACATCGGTGGGCATTCGACTATCGTGCCTCTGGTCACTGGCAAATGACCCAGACTCTGTCCTCTCTGCTTTCAGGTTCTTCTCATCTCCGATCCAGGCTTGGATCTCTTCGGACACTTCACATCTTCCCGGCAGCAGCACTTCTTCGCAGGCTGCCATTGAAATCGACGACGCGGCCCGACACCATTTGACACCTATGCACCCGGCTTCCCTGGGTGAGGTAACTCGAGTACTCCGGTGCTCCCGTGGGTGTTGACCCTGGAACTGTCTAAGTCCAAGAGGGTTTGGTCCTAATCCATTTCTAAGTGTCCTTAAACTTTAAAATTCTAACCGCGACTTTCCCATAGACCTTAACGGAGCTCGCGGCTGTGTTCCCACACTGCACACGGCTCCCGTGGGTCCCCTGTGTCACTACCTTGGGTGGTTCCTTGGGGTCCCAGCGATTCTACAGGCTCTAGGCCTTGTGTCTACTCAAGTCGTGGTTCTTATACCACTTTCTTAATATATGGTTTGGTACGCCCCTACGGCTAATCGTATATTGTGCTGATTTACTGTGCTATTTGACTTGTAACTTGTGTACTTTGACCTCTAGCCTCATAAAGAGACTATTGGGTAGTGTTTAGTAATAAATACATATATTTTATATATATACCTGGTGTGGTTCTCCTTTCATTTGGTCATCCATGAGATTATAGATTGGTAAAACAAACAGCTTAACACTCCTTCAAGACTTAGCCTGAAGGCTGCTCTCCATAGCTACCACTAGGATAGCTTTCACTAAAGGTTGTCTTTAAACCTATCATCAATAAAGGTCATTTGGACTGGTGCAAGGTGCCCACTAGAACTAGTGGACAGCATATGCCAGGCCAACTTCTCACATTGGTGTGCAGCGGTTGGATTCAAGCTTGCCTCTGTTTTACCAGATAATCTCAAGTGTGTGACTAACTGAAAACCACTAAAGGTACCTGAGGTACATATAAATTTAAGCTTAGAAATATAGTAAGTTCTACTGAACTTAGAGTTGTGTGTCAAGGGCTTAGCACACCCTTTCTACAACTCAAGAGAGTTTAGTAGGCCACACTAGAGTAGGTAGTGCATACACCACACCTCACTAGTAATGTCTTCAAAGCCAGGAACCACTGGGTCCCTGCCAGAAGCCACTGGGCTTCCCCCATCCAAGTATGACAATCTCCAATTCTTGGAATTGAGAGCATTGTGTAATACTAGGAAGTTGAAGACAGGAAAAACTGCAAACACCCAACGCCTCATAGACATACTGATGTTGGATGATCTCAAGCAGACCTCAGGGTCTGAAGGGGTAGGCAGAGAGGGTGGGACAGCAGATGAGGAAGGGCCCAAGGGTGAAGAAACCCAGGACCTGACCTCTGAAACTGGCCGGGAAGATGATAATGATCTTACCCTGGAAAATCCAGCTTCTCCTGCAGATGAGGAGGAGGACCAGAATGGCCTCCCCTTTGTCCCACCAGGAAGAGTTGTGAGTGTGCCTAGAAGGTCAAGATCTCCTTCTGAGGAATCTAACCATTCTGACACCTCAGTAGGGACCTCTGTTTCCTCTCATAGGAGGGAATCCTCTCATGAAAGGAAAGAGAGACTGCTCAAGTATGAGGAAGCTCAGTTGAGGATCAGAAAAGAGCAGTTGGCTATAGACAGGGAGTCCCTAGAGCTTCATAGACAAAGAAAAAAATTGGGACTAGAGTCCCATGGTGGCAGCAACTTCCCTAGGGATAGGGAAAGGTCTTATGACCATAGAAACCTGAGCAAGATTGTCCCTCCCTACCAGAGTGGGGATGACATCCACAAAAGGATTACTGCACTGGAAAGGGCCTGTAAAGTTCAGAGGGTCCCCCAGGAGCAGTGGGAAGCAATCTTGTGGCTCTCCTTTGCAGACAAGGTTAGAGACAAGCTCCTCACTGTAAGAGAAGAGGATGCTGATGATTACCATGTTCTGAAGAGTGCACTGATAGATGGGTTTGGCCTAACCACTGAGCAATACAGGTTAAAGTTCAGAGATAACCAAAAGGCACAGACACAGGACTGGGTGGACTTTGTAGATTGTGCTACTAAGGCTCTGGAAGGTTGGTTACTGGGCAGTAAGGTGTGTGACTTCAAAGGATTGTATAATTTAATCATGAGGGAGCAGATTCTTAATAACTGTCAAAATCAGCTGTTGCATCAGTACCTGGTGGACTCTGATCTGACCTCTCCCCAAGAATTGGAAAAGAAGGCAGACAAATGGGTCAGAACCAGGGTGAGGCAGAAGGTACAGGACCCAGGTGGTGACCAGAAGAAGCAAGATTCCAAAAACTCTGATAAGGGTGGGGAGAAGGGTAAAGACCAGAAGTCTTCTCAAGGTCCCCAAAAATCTACATATGGTGGGGAATCCCAATCTACTAAAGGAAAAGGCCAAAAGAAACCATGGTGCAAAATCTGTAAGCAGAAAACTCACTGGACAAGTGACTGCACCAAGTCCAACGACTCTAATCCATCCACCATTGCCCCTAAGGCAACTGTTCCCCCTAGTCCAGCTACAAATGGTGGTGGAGGTACTCAGAATAAGGGTGTAGTAGGGTTGACCCTGGGTACTGAGATGGGCTCTGGCATGGTCAGAGTGCCAACTCAGGCTGTGCTAGTCTGTGATGAGGGCATGGATATGTCCCCCCTTGTGAGTCCCAATAATTTGGGCAAATACAGGCAGCAGCCTTTAATTAATGGAAAAGAGGCTTGGGCATTCAGGGACACAGGAGCAAGTGTCACAATGGTAACAAAAGATCTTGTGGATCCTGGGCAGATTATACTTGGTGAAATGTACCAAGTGACCAATGCTAGCAATGTCAGAACAGACCATTCTCTGGCAGTTATTAACTTCTCCTGGGGAGGGGTAACTGGCCTTAAGAAGGTTGTGGTGAGTGCAGACCTACCAGTCAAATGCTTGCTTGGCAATGATCTTGAAACCTCAGCTTGGGCAGAGGTGGAGCTCAGGACACATGCAGAAATGCTAGGGATCCCTGCACATGTCTTTGCTGTGACCAGGTCACAGGCAAAAATGTCAAAAGCTGAACAGGCCCTGGATTCTGGAATAATGGACCAGGTGCCTCCCAAGAGGAGGAGCAGTAGGGTTAAGGCAGTGCCTTCCCCTTGGCTCAGGAAGAAGATCAGTCTCTTGAGGGAGATGATCTCAGGCCTGAAGAAGGAACTGTCCCAGAGGAGCTTGAACCTGACCAGGTTGAGTTCTTGGGGACAGGGGCCCTTCCAGGGCAGGTATGAGCCAGGAGCAGCTGAACTGCCCCTCTCTTGAACCCCTCAGACAGCAAGCTGCTGCTGAGGCTGCTGGGAATGCTAGTGGCACCCATAAAATATATTGGGATGATGGACTCCTGTACTCAGAGAGTAGAGACCCCAAGCCTGGAGCAGCCAGGAGGTTGGATATATCTCTGAAGTTCAGGGGCTTCCTATTGACACTAGCCCATGAGATTCCTTTAGCAGGTCACCTGGCCCAGAACAAGACTTGGGACAGAATTGTCCCTCACTTTCACTGGCCCCACATGTCTGAAGACACCAAGGAGTTTTGTCGTGCCTGTGTAACCTGCCAAGCCAGTGGGAAGGCAGGTGGCACCACAAAGGCCCCCCTGATACCACTACCTGTGGTGGGGGTTCCCTTTGAGAGGGTGGGGATTGACATAGTTGGTCCCATGGATCCCCAAACAGCATCTGGGCACAGATTTATCCTGGTGGTGGTGGACCATGCCACCAGGTACCCAGAAGCCATTCCCCTTAGGACCACTACAGCACCTGTGGTAGCCAGGGCCCTCCTGGGAATTTTCTCAAAAGTGGGCTTTCCTAAGGAGGTAGTATCTGACAGAGATGCAAACTTTATGTCCAGTTACTTGACTGCAATGTGGAAGGAGTGTGGAGTGAATTATAAATTCACCACACCCTATCACCCACAATGCAATGGTTTAGTTGAAAGGTTCAACAAAACCTTAAAGGGCATGATTAAAGGGCTCCCAGAAAAGCTTAGGTGAAGATGGGACATACTCTTGCCCTGCCTTTTATTTGCATACAGGGAGGTGCCTCAGAAGGGGGTTGGCTACAGCACTTTTGAACTTTTGTTTGGCCATCCTGTCAGGGGTACATTGTGTCTGGTGAAGGAAGGTTGGGAGTTACCTCTCAAACCCCCTAAACAGGACATAGTGGACTATGTACTTGATCTCCGCTCCAGGATGGCTGAGTATATGAAAAAGGCAACCAAAAACCTTGAGGCTAGCCAGGAATTACAGAAAGCCTGGCATGACCAAAAGGCTGTGCTGACTGTTTACCAGCCAGGGCAGAAGGTGTGGGTGTTGGAGCCAGTGGCCCCAGGAGCCCTCCAAGACAAGTGGAGTGGCCCCCATACAATTGTTGAACAGAAGGGAGAGGTTACCTATCTGGTAGACCTGGGAACTCCCAGGAGCCCCCATAGGGTGCTCCATGTCAACAGGCTGAAGCCATATGTGGACAGGGCTGACATGGGCTTGCTCATGGCAACTGATGAGGGACAGGAGGAAGAGAGTGACCCACTCCCTGACCTGCTCTCACAGAACCCTGATGATGGGTCAGTAGATGGAGTAGCCTTGGCAGGCAGCCTCCCTGCCCAGCAGCAAACTGTTTGTAGACAGGTGCTCAATCAGTACAGAAACATGTTTTCTCTGACTCCAAGTCAGACCACCTGGTGCACTCATGAAGTGGACACTGGGGACAGTCTGCCTGTTAAAAGTAAGATTTACAGGCAACCTGACCAAGTCAGGGACTGTATCAGGACAGAAGTCCAGAAAATGTTGGAACTGGGTATCATTGAGCCCTCAGATAGCCCTTGGGCTAGTCCTGAGGTCCTGGTGCCTAAACCTCACACCAAAGATGGCAAGAGAGAGATGAGGTTTTGTGTGGACTACAGGGGCCTCAATGCAGTCACTAGGACTGATGCCCATCCAATCCCCAGGGCAGATGAGCTAATAGACACTTTGGCCTCAGCCAAGTATCTAAGCACATTTGACCTGACAGCTGGCTACTGGCACATCAGACTAGCTGATGATGCAAAGCCAAAAACTGCATTTTCTACCCCTAGTGGGCTTTACCAATTTGTGGTGATGCCCTTTGGTTTGAAGAATGCTCCTGCCACTTTTCAGAGGTTGGTGAACACAGTCCTTACAGGTCTGGAGGCCTATAGTGCAGCATATCTAGATGATATTGCTGTCTTTAGCTCCACCTGGGAGGATCACCTGGTCCACCTCAGAAATGTTTTGGAGGCCCTGCAGAAGGCAGGCCTCACTATCAAGGCCACTAAGTGCCAGATAGGGCAGAGTCAGGTTGTGTACCTGGGCCACCTTGTGGGTGGAGGCCAGGTTCAACCATTGCAGAGCAAAATCCAGACCATCATGGACTGGGTTGCTCCAACTACCCAGACTCAGGTGAGAGCCTTTTAGGCCTGACTGGGTATTACAGAAGATTTGTCAAGGGGTATGGATCAATAGTGACACCCCTGAATGACTTAACCTCTAAGAAAATGCCCAAAAAGGTTCAGTGGACGGTTAGCTGTCAAAAGGCATTTGATGACCTGAAGCAGGCCATGTGCACTGCTCCCATCCTGCAGAGTCCTGATTACTCCAAAAAGTTCATTGTGCAAACAGATGCATCTGAGTTGGGGGTAGGGGCTGTACTGTCACAGTTGAATGATGAAGGTCAGGATCAGCCAGTAGCTTTTATTAGCAGAAGGCTGACCCCCAGAGAGAAACGTTGGTCAGCCATTGAGAGGGAGGCCTTTGCTGTGGTTTGGGCTCTGAAGAAGTTGAGGCCATATTTGTTTGGCACTCACTTCATTGTTCAGACAGACCATAAGCCCCTCTTATGGCTAAAACAGATGAAGGGTGAAAACCCCAAACTTTTGAGGTGGTCCATTTCCCTACAGGGGATGGACTATACAGTGGAACATAGACCTGGGAGAAACCATGCCAATGCAGATGGACTCTCCAGATATTTCCACTTAGAACATGAAGACTCAACTGGTCAAGGTTAGTTTAATGTCCCTGCGTTTGGGGGGGTTGTGTAGGAGAGTAGGATCTGCCTCTTATGGTTACCCCCACTTTTTTCTGATGTTTCACTGTTTTTCGACTTTAGTCTGGCTGGGGCCCTGCTATCCAGGACCCCAGCCTAGCTGCTTCCTCTCTAAATTGATTCCATGTACCTTAAGTACACTCCAGATTGGATTCTGGGGTACCCTTATAAGTCCCTAGTATATGGTATACTATGTACCCAGGGCATAGGTACCCCAGAGGCCTACCAGGGGCTGAAGCATGTATTATGCCACCCCTGGGCAGCCTTCCAAAATGACACCACAGAACTGCTACAGCAGCCTGAGTGAGGTGGTGCATGCATCCCTTACAGAGATATAGGTTCACTATATCTCACCCTATCATAGCACATATAAACCTATCAGTCACCCCTATGGCAGGCCTTATCAATCCTGAAGGCAGGGTGCTTGGTTTTATGTGAGAGGGTGCCCATGCATGAGCAGAGCCCCTCTGCAGACTTCGGAATCTCCTCTCCGGGGTTGTCTGTGGTGCAGCCTGACCATATACTCTTATGTGCATTATATCGTAAACGGTAAATGCTAACTTTGGGATGGCTGTACGGAAACATGTCATGTTTGGTGTCAAACACCTTGGAATCATACCCCCACACCAGTAACTGGTGTGGGAGTATGATCCCACCCTTCTAGAGGGAGAGACATGGCAGCACCGGTATACCCAGTACCAACTAAACAGAGCCCTGGCATCACAAAATGGATGCTGCAGCCACAGACACGAGTCTGGCCTCCTGCTGCTGACCGAAACTCCAGCAGGGGAGGCCTGGACAATAGGTTTCCTGTCACAGGGAGGTGTTACCACCTCCCAGACAGGCCTTAGTGGATTGGGGCTGGGTGGGTGCACTCCAAGAGTGCTTTGAAATCCTGCACTGGGGGCACATTTGGTTTCCTCGTGCATACCCCAGTTCTAACCGGTTGCAGGGGCTGCCAGCCCCTGCTCTGGCGCGAAACTGGACAAAGGAAATGGGTGTAGCCACCCCTCTTTCCAAACCCTCCCATAGGTGGGTCCCCAGAGTTAGTCCAACCCCTTTCTTAGGTATAAGTAAGAAACCCCTGGCAACAGGACTTTAGATATCCCTGGACGAAACTCTGCAACTGAATCCTGGAACTTCGACGCTCTACTAAAGACTAGAGGACTGAAGAAATCTCCCTTGGGGTCAAGGAGTGACTCCCCTGCTTGGCAGGCACCAACAAAGCAATTGCCGGGCTGCATCTCCGAAGCTCCCGCCGGACTCCGAAGTACTTGCAGCCCAGGAAGAGGATTTCCAGACTTCTCCGAGGCCGACCCGAGTCCCCAGCAAAGCTGCACCAACTGTGACGAGTGACGTGGAACCGGAACTCCTGGACACCGTGCACATTTGCTAGTGCATCGACTTCTCGACATCTCTTGAAGTCCTCCTTTGGGTTACTTGTAGCCCAAGCCCCGAACACCATTTGCACCGAAGATTGTGAGCCTACACTCCACTAGTGTTCCGTGCGCCTGCTCCTTGCATTTCCGCTCGAGGCTCCTTTGGTCTTTTCTGGTTGCTCCAGACGTGCCCTGACTCTCCACCGCGTGGTGAGTCCCTCAGATCTTGCTGGTCTGCACCGAAGCATCTTTCTCCGTTCTGCGTGGGTTGCTGTTGCCAAGGCTTGTTGTGTTCAATCCGGACACCAACGCTGCAGCACTCGACATCCTTTGTGGGACAGCTCGAATCCAGCTCCTGGTCATCATCGACATCTCCGGGGCCTCGTGGCTGAAGAGTCAAGCTTCACCTCTTTCACCTGAAACACCCGACATCGGTGGGCATTCGACTATCGTGCCCCTGGTCTCTGGCAAGTATCCCAGACTCTGTCCCCTCTGCTTTCAGGTTCTTCTCATCTCCGATCCAGGCTTGGATCTCTTCGGACACTTCGCATCTTCCCGGCAGCAGCACTTCTTCGCAGGCTGCCATTGAAATCGACGATCCGACCCGACACCATTTGACACCTATGCACCCGGCTTCCCTGGGTGAGGTAACTCGAGTACTCCGGTGCTCCCATGTGTGTTGACCCTAGAACTGTTTAAGTCCAAGAGGGTTTGGTCCTAATCCATTTCTAAGTGTCCTTAAACTTTAAAATTCTAACCGCGACTTTACCATAGACGTTAACGGAGCTCACGGCTGTGTTCCCACACTGCACACAGCTCCCGTGGGTCCCCTGTGTCACTACCTTGGGTGGTTCCTTGGGGTCCCAGCGATTCTACAGGATCTATGCCTTGTGTCTACTCAAGTCGTGGTTCTTATACCACTTTCTTAATATATGGTTTGGTACGCCCCTAGGGCTAATCGTATATTGTGCTGATTTACTGTGCTATTTGACTTGTAACTTTTGTACTTTGACCTCTAGCCTCATAAAGAGACTATTGGGTAGTGTTTAGTAATAAATACATATATTTTATATATATACCTGGTGTGGTTGTCCTTTCATTTGGTCATCCATGAGATTATAGATTGGTAAAACAAACAGCTTAAAACTCTTTCAAGACTTAGCCTGAAGGCTGCTCTCCATAGCTACCACTAGCATAGCTTTCACTAAAGGTTGTCTTTAAACCTATCATCAATAAAGGTCGTTTGGACTGGTGCAAGGTGCCCACTAGAACTAGTGGACAGCATATGCCAGGCCAACTTCTCACACACTCTACAATGTTTTAACCACTGTATGGCCCTCCACTCTACGCTACTGCACTCCACTCTAAAGCACTGTACCACATGCCACTCCACTGCACTCCACTCTGTGACATGCCACTCCACTCTATGACATGCCACTCCACTTTACAACATGCCACCCCACACTATTCTATTTTATGATACTTTACTCCACTCCACTCTATGACATGCCACTCTATGTCACTCCACTCTATGCCCTCCACTCTAAAACACTCTACTCCACTCCACTCTACTCTTTGACATGCCATTCCACTTTAGGACATTCCATTCCACTCTGCACCACTCCAGTCTATGCTGCTCCAATGTAAGACAGTCTACAACATACCATTCTATGACACGCCACTCCACTCTACTCCACTTCACTTTCCAACACTAACCACTCTATGGCCCTCCACTCTACTCTAAAAACACCTCTCCAATCTGTGCCATTCAACTGTACGCCACACCACTCTAAGCCATTCCACTCTGTGCCACTCCACTCTACATCAGTCTATTCTATGCCACGAAAATCTACGCCACAATGCTCTACAACATGACACTTCCACACTCTACTCAGCGTCACTTGTTGGATAGTGTAGGGTTAAAAATTACTATTCCCACTCCAGTGAGTGCAACAGTAGGGTAAGTGTTGGATAGTGTAGGGGTAAAAATTACTAAGTGTTGGATAGTGTAGGGGTAAAAATTACTATTCCCACTCCAGTGAGTGCAACAGTAGGGAAAGTGTTGGATAGTGTAGGAGTAAAAATTACTATTCCCATGTACCCCAAAACCCATACCCACCCTAATAATAAACAAAATCTCCATTACTTACCTTATAATGCGTTGTAATGGTATGCGTTGTAATGGCATGAATTGTAGTGACATGCGTTTTAATGGCATGCATTGTAATGGCATGCATTGTAATGGCATGCGATGTAAAGGCAGTTGCCTTGTAACAGTTGCGTTGAAAAGGTAGGTTGTTGTAATGACTGCGTTGAAATGGGTGTTTCCCCTCTATGCCACTCCACTCCACTCTACTCCAATCTAAGACTCTCTATGACCCTCTACTCAATGACACTCTACTCTACTCTATGCCACTCCACTCGAAGACATGCCACTCCACTCAATGACATGGCACTTCAGTCTACGACATGCCATTCTACTCTATGCCACTCCACTCTATGCTCCTCCACGAGTGATGTAATATGTGAGGTCATAAGCAGTGCATGGCGTGGCGCAAGTTATAGTTAGCTCTGCTAACTAAAACTGGTGAATTTCTGTTGTGTTTTTGAGTTAAAAACGTTAATGTTGTCACTGATATATTCACCTATCTATAACATTACTTTAACCTTTGGTTTTTTCAGTGAATATGTTTTCATATATGTGTGGTCATCTTGCTGCCCTGCCCCCCCACTTGACCTCCGTTGTCTGAGTCTGTGCCTCTACCCCCTCAGTCCCTTCCTCCATGGACTATTGTGTTGCCCCTGCTGCTCCCTCTTGCACTCTATGGTCTGCTGGGCTGCCCTGGTCCCTCCCACCTCACATCCATGGTCTTTTGTGCCGCTACTGCCACTCTTGCCTGTCTCTTGGTCAGCTTCCTGCCCTTGCCTTCCTCCCCTCTGCCCTCCGTTGTCTGTGTGCATGCTCCTGCTCCCTCACTCTTGCCCTCTATGGTCATTGTGCTGCCACTCCCTTCCTGCCTGCTCTTTGTGGGCTATTGTGCTACAACTACTCCTGGTGCCTGACCTACGTGGTCAAATTGCTGTTCCTACCATCTCCCTCCTTCCCTCCATCGTCCAAGTATGTGACACTACACCATCCTTCTTTCCCTCCATGGTCAGTTGAGCTGCCATTACCTGCACCTCCTGTTCTCCATGGATCATTGCAGTGCCACAACCTCTCTTGCCTGTCATGCATGGAAGGATTGCTGACCTTGCTCACCCTACACTGCCCTCCATGGTGCACTGTTCTGTCATCTTGCTACCTCTGTCCCTGCTCCTTTCCCTATGCCCTTTGCTGTCCAAGTCCATACCCCTGCCTCCTACCTCCTCACAGTGTTCTAATGTACAACTAGAGCTCTGTTATTCCGTACATATGATAAAAGTGTGGCATACCTGATGTCATCTTGATAGAATCAAAACTGTAAAACCTAGGGCATTTTCTTTAGAAATGAACAAAATGAGGGGTTCTTGCTTAAAGAAATGTTGGTTAATGCTCTAAAAAGCTAAAACGAGGGCACATTTTCTGAGTTCTCTAATCACACACAGAACTTTTAAACTAGTTGCTATTTTTATGGGTTTTTTATCCAATGGATCACTTGATTATTTGTTGCACGAGTTTCTTGTGCATTTTGCGCATATCCAGAATTGGACTATATTTAGGCAACTTTTGAGTGGTCTTTGGGCTCTTTTTATCTCGGACTGTAATCTTGTGAGACCTTTTTAGGTCTCGCGCCTGCGTTGCAGTGCGCAGCACTGCTCGCGCAGCGCGAGCCCTCTAGAAAGGGCTTCAGAAAGCTACCCACACGCTCGTGAGTGTGGTTTTGCTTTCCGAAGCCCACATTGGCTGTAGTGTGTTTTTTTGGGGGAAAAACGGCCCGTGATTGGGCAAAGGCAGGCGCATGTCCCGCCTTTGCTCCGCCCATTCCCGTCCGTGTCTAGGACGCGCATCAGCGCGCGGCACAGACGGCAGGCTCCCTCGCCCCCCCGCTCCTCTGTGGTGCGCGCACACCACTGGTTTCGCGTTCAGCTCCTCTGTGGTGCGCGCGCACCACAGGTTTCTATTCCGTGCTTGTTTATCTAAGCACTTCAAGTCAGGAGAGCTCGTGGGATGGGAGAATAAGCCGGCCCTCATTTTGGTGATTTGGGTTACATGGGACTTTAGACACTATTTTACCAAATAAAACATCTCTCGGAGTCGTTTTATGGAAAAAAAACATTTAAAATGGAGCAAGCACTCAGGAAAAGAAATTGTTGGCAATGAAGAGGTCCCAAATGTATTTATTTTGTTCAGTAACAGTATCCAAATGGCGCGGTCGCTGCCAGATGCAAGCAGCGCTTAATTATTTACAACAAAAGAGGAGAAAGCTAATTGAAATAATTCCGTTATTACTGGCAGGGCATTGGCACCGTTTTATGTCGGCTTCAGTTACTGCCCCTCGCCAAGGAGATGCCAGTTCGGAGCAGAGGTGTGCGCCTCGGCCCTTCATGAACCCCGACCAACCTCCCGCTTTAAAGCCCCCCGAAGCACCCCTCGCCTTCACCCTGGAGCCTGTGTCACGCCTCTTGGCTTCTGAGGCGACGCCGACACCCAATTCGTATCCTTCCGCCACCCTCCGGTGCCGCCGTGGCTTCCGTACTTCACCGCGCGGCGCAGCATTTATTGCCCACTAGAGGACTGGGGTTAAATTAGAGAAGACTAAAGCGTGCAACAGGAATACACAGCACAACAAAGAGTATGCATAAGGTTTCGATAGGTCTCTGCGGGGTTTTTGGATCAGCAACGTGATGGGTAAAACAGAGCTTTTATAAAGTAAATAAGTGAACTTTTGTACTGGAGGAGGAAACAATGGAAGTGACGTATTTATTCGCAGTGACCTTTCACCAATCGAAGTCAGCTCATTCCTTCATCCCGTCCACGAACAAGGAATCCGACAGCAGTGAGCGTAAAGCCTTCCTTCATTGACTTCTTCACGACGCCGGCCACCTTACGGACATGGAGCCGTGGGATACGAAGCAGCTTTGGCTGGGGCTTAGGGCGTAGCTGCCGTTGGTGCAGCTGGTGCAGTGGCGCCGGGGCCAGAGCCCAGCGGTATTTACCACCCCAACAGAAGTCTAAGGGCCATCTTCCTGGCATGCACCAGGGCCTCTGGCACCCTTTCTACGCTACGGCCATCCACATATTGTAGGAATAATATTTGATTTATGCAAACTTACTTTGTAGCTGTCCACACTAATGCCGTGTTCTTAAAGGAACAAAACCGCGCATTCTACCCCAAGTCTCTCGCAGTCAGCACTGTAAATCATAGGTGTTACTACTGTCCACTTTAAGGTTGCTATGTTATCGGCCTCGGAAAGATAAAAAGCGCTGAGGTGAGCTTTTCAATTCCTCACCCACAGATCACGGTAGATGCCAGCGGTTAACGTGCAGAGTTTTGGATTACATATTTTCAGTATAGAACAAAGTATTAGCTCCCTAATACATGCTTGTGAATATGACGCGAGGCGTTTCGTGAAGTGTGCTTTTACCCCAGGGCACAGCTGTGCGCCTGTTTCTATTCGATTGCACTTTTAAACACACAGTTAACTCGGAATTCCGCAAGGCAGCACAGCGCGGAAATAGAAGCCACTCTTTGGGGGGAGGTCACAGATTACCTTGTAGAATCAACGGGCTCCTACAGAATGTACAACCGCATAAAAAGCTGCACCGTATAGAAGTGCGCGATGCGGCCCCTCATTGCTGTGCAGCACCAGTAGTCTGAAACAATTCGAATACTGCATTTTATTCCAGTCACTGTTGCTTCTGTGGGGTTATTCTAGGTGTAGAAACAATAATATTTTTTTTGGGGGGGCGGGTAACTAGTTACTGAGCGCACAGCAAGTGAAATGAGTTGCTATCAGAAGCGCCTCGAAGATTACTAGGAGAGTTTGAATTATTTATGCTACATGGAATCACAAGTTATGCGGCATGTTATTCGATGAAATAAGCATTGGCTTTATCATGTAGCTACATTTAAATGTCCTCACTAAGGAGAGAGCGGAGTGCTACACAGAGTACACGCGCTCCTTAAGAAATAGCCCTTGTAATAAAACGGTTTAATTTGCTCATCGAGTCCCAGTTATGGGGTAACGGTTATGTTATGTTAGGCTAATTTGATCTTGATATAGCGCAACGACTCGACCCTGAAGGGACATCTCGGCGCTCTGACACGCAGGAGATGAAAGAGGCAACTAGTTAAACAGCCTCGTTTAAGATGTATTTAAAACCAGAAACAAGGGGCCATGCACGAATAAAGTTGCTTTCTATCGCCGGCTCATTAGTTAATAACCCTCCCAGCCAAGCTCAGTGCATTTATCTGTATAACTTGTATTTCACTCAGACACACTTTTAGGATTTGAGCCTTTCGACCTTTCAAAAGGAGGTCGGACACATTTGGGGTTCTGTTCGGGTGCACTTTCGAGATACCGGCTACTTGGAGAAGTGTCCAATAGTAATTGTGACTGGCGAAATATATTTTCATGACAAAGAAGTAATACTTTTCCTCCTCTTTAACATTGAAGCGAAATATTTCGGCTTTAATTTGCTGGTCCAGCCGCCGCCCCTTCCCCGCACCCACCAGTCCATCAAAGGTGATGCTTACAATATCATGAACCGGCCACCTCTTTGACCGCCAGTGTACAGTAAACAGTAGCCGAAAGTTGACGGGTTTACTTTTGCACTGTCATGCCCGGCACTGCACCCATGTTCCATGACGCATGCATTTTGAATCAAAAAGTTTTTTTTGCTAAATCTGCAGGCGTATTTTTTTTATCAATATCTGCAGATGCACCCTTTGCAGAACACGCTGCAGTATAGCATTTAATAGGCATGACTATTGCTTCATAACTTGTTTTATATGGCTTTTCGAACTGCTCTTATTGAATTTGTAAGCCCTCTAAGTAACTTTTTTTATCGTTACCCAATGTAATGGGTCTGAATTTACCAACCTGGGAAGGCTGGAAGACTAAGTAGGGGTGGCAAAGATTCGAGCTTCCAACCTGTAGATCACCCCTTGTTTCGAGGCGAACATTCACCCCACTCGGCCATCCTGCCAGCCCTCCCGCATTTAAACCAGGATCAGTTTTGGTCACTTCAGAAGGATGAGAGCCAAGTCAGCCCCGTCAGTGTCTGAACCCGAGCCTTGGAGGTCACTGCAAAAGGAACACACAGACACGTGGGCATCTCACTTCCTTGGCACTGACCAACAAACTGAGTCGAATGCCTGTCAATATTACAAATGGCATGTCCTAGCAAGGAGAGACACTCAATGCTGTCGCCACAACAGCAAATACATTTACATACCACAGAGAACTTAAGGAAAGGGGACCCGAGTAATACAAGGTCTTGATGATTACAAGTAGAAAAGACAAAGAGGTTCAAATGGTTACTCATCAACAAGACACCCGCGAAAGGGCATTACAACGTTCCAACTCTGTTGCTGCTCTACGCACCCACCGTTCTGCCCTCCGTAGACCCCAATTCTAACCGCCATCTTTCCCTCCAGTTTCACTTCCACCCGCGCCCCCATTCTCACTAGCATGGCCTCCAGGGTCGCCGTCGTCCGCGCCAGCGTTGACACCACCTCGCATTCCCCCACGCAGCCTTCTCACCTTCACACACCCCAATGCCACCCTTACCAGCATCTGCCATCCAGTACCAGCTGCACCCATGCCCCATTGTCACTCAGACAGGTCCCTGTGAAAAGTGCGGCCTGCCCTTACGGCAATGACGCACTCCAGCCACATGTAACTGCGAATACATCTCGGGGAGCACAGTCACTGATGGGCGGGGCGCGGCTACACAAGAGTTGTGATAAATACATTCATCCCTTGGGGACTCTGAAAAAAAGATTTTCAGGACTTTCCTGAAGATCAAGGAAGGTAGTTATGCTCACATGATTCTGGGTAAGAAATCCAATGTCCGAGGCATTATTAAAGTTTGAGCTATTGGCATTGCTAAATAATGCAACACCAATAGCTCAAACTTTAATAATGCGAGACCTATTGCATTGCAAATGCTTGTTTATCAAGAGCCCTCATTTCTTCATTTACTGCAGGAAAAGTGGGGCAAGACCACTTTAGATGCTCATTAGAACACTGTAGTAAAGCTGCAGCTGATCATCAAGGAGTTAACTGGCAGGCTGCTGCTGATGTTGAACGTACATATTTCAGTCTGCATATCAGAATATTTACTGAAATGGATAAGGAAAATGTGTCCTCATTTTCCGTTCTACAGCACTAATTATAATTTCTATGATTAATCTAAACAAATCCTCTCATTTTGGTCATTTATAAAGGAAATGTTTTGAGTTTTACAGATTTGATTCAATCAAGGTGGCTTCAGGTGTGCCACATGTTTGCATAAATAAGAATGTTTACACTCTATTTGCTCATTAGAACACTGAGGGAGGCTGGAGTACAACGCTGAGGAATCAACTGGCAGGTTGTTACTGCTGTTGGAAGTATGTTTTACTCAGTATGTTAGACTTTATTCTCACATGACTGAGAAGCATAGTGTGAATTTACAGAACGCTTGCTCTCACTTTAGCTTCTGGAGCATCTTCCATAGTCTCAATGACAAATACATTGATACATTGGATTTAGAGACTGGGAACTGTACCTTTATGGTTCAGCTGGTCTTGCCTTGAGTTTAGAACTGACCCTTGAGCTGATCTGCATTCCTGATTCCTGAAGTCTCTGAGAAGTAATGTTAGTTATACCAGGGTTCCCGAAGTAGCTTTGTGACTATTAACATGAAAAGGCATTGTTTGTGCACTAGGGTGTGAGTGAACAACAACCAAAGTGCTGCATGTTGGGACGTGTAGTTTGGGGGAGAGAGTGATGTAATGAACTGGTCTGAATTTGAGTCTGCGTAATATTTGGCTTTGATTTGTGAATTTGTAGAGACCGTGGTCATTGTCATTTTTATGTATTTTCTCGACTTTTGGAAGTAGCATTTGAGAAGCAACGAAGAGGGCTTATGCTGCATGACTTTGCGTATGCTTTTCTTTTTTCCCCATAGTTTTATATAGTTTTATAGCGCGAACATGAGCACCAGTTGCGTTACAGATAGACACATTCATTTTTTGTTAGGCATGAGGTTGCTGCTCTTAATGAAATTGTGATAGAAAGCAATAGTTAAAGTTGTGGGGTCATCAAAGTTTGTGATCTCAAGATCTAGTTGAATTGTTAAATTGTCTGCTAAAAGTTGAGGTGTGTACTGTGAAGCACTACAGACACATCAAGATAGGAAATAATATAAACTGTTGTGTGTGTGTACTAACCTGGATCGGTATTTGTTTATTCTTTGATGCACAGGAGTAAATCTACTGGTTCAAAGTAAGCTCCTGCAGGTCGAGAGTTTGCTGCTGCAGAATTGTAAGTGTAGTTAAAGGATCAATTTGCATCTTAAACTTCTATTTCCTTTCTAATTAGGTGAATCAGACAATAGTTATTAATTTAAGTTTTCCCTATTGAAAATACATTGTACGTGGTGCTGTTGCATCATCAGGTATCGCACTGGTGATAGATCCGTCGGTGTTGAGAGCAGCACTATGATTGTTTGACCTCTGCACTGCTCATGCTGAGATTGGCTGAAGGGTTGCTGAGGCTGTGTTGCAATTGGTTTTATTGTTTGAAAGGTTGGCGGTAGATTTGCTGACTCTCGTGTTCACATTATAGGCAAGAAAACATGGGGAACATTTCTGTGAAATCCATGATGGTTATTTGCAAGAATGAGAAGTTGGCAACAAAGGTTCGCCAGCCAGAGAAATGGCTGCATAGAAAGTGTTATATAGGTGCATGTAGCTCAAACAAATGCATATGTACACTAAGAAAAACAGGTATATGCAAATCCCCTTTACACAGCCTTTTTCACATAAAGGGGCTTGAGAATCTGAGGAAAAGAATGCTTGAGATGAAACCACAACCCAGACCTACACAATTTAAGATTTTAAATATCTGGGATCAGGTAGCAACCATAAAGGAGCACGAGAGATATATGATTCAGATACGAAAATAATTAGCGAATGGTTAGAAGTGCAGAGTAATGAGAGGCAAAGGATATGGTGCAAAGATATGATGCTTGTGCTTACCCTAAGATTGTATGTGAAACTAGAGAACAAGAGAAATCCCTTACCAAGAAAAAACAGACAAATGATACAGGGACTGAAAGTAGGGATAATGATACGTTTTTGGATGATTTGCTGAGATCAAGACCACCTGTTGCAATCTAGTACAGCCCACAGGGCAACCCCAATGGAGACCCAAGAAAGAAGGAGCAATGACAGGTTTCCCTTCAGATACAATATATATATATATGTAGATATAGTACTCCTCAAACATCAGCAGTTTAAAGTGTTACCAATGCATCAGCAGTTCAAAGTGCTTTCCCGATGTCAACAACCCCAGGCACATTCCAGATTTTAGCAAGCACAAGCATTTCCCCAATACAAGTAATCATGGGCAATTACCAGGTACAAGTAAATTGTGAGCACTGCATAGACCCCAGCAAGTGTGGGTGTTCACCTGGCACTATGGAGCCCAGAAAGAGAGTCTTCTGACGTATTTGGCAAAGACGAGGCTACTGCGGCTGCAGCACCAGAAACATCACCTGAGCATAAAGAAAACGTCCCCCAAAAGATCAATGTTGTGCAGGTGAAATATGATCTTGAGGAGATTATGAGGTAAATCAAGGCATAGATTTTCTGAAGCGTTGGTGTAAATGAGCAAGGAAGCTGCTAATATTGTGTGCAAGACATGTGCAGGAATGAAGGCTTTAGTTGAAGAGTGTGGATTTGATTAGATTTGTCACAAAGGAAGAAGTTACAAAATAATTTCAGAATGACTGTGAGTGACAGGGATTTAAAGGCAATGAAATTGAGAGGTTTGATAATGCATGTTAAGGATTTGATGGATATTACCAGAGAGTGGGAAATTTAAAAAATCTGAGAAAAATGGTCTAAGAAAGAAACGTCAAAGGTCTGACAGAAAAGGGTGGGATTGGAAGGTGAAAAAGGTGATAGATTTGATAATGCAGAAGCAAGAGAGTCCCTTTAAGAAAGATACAAGGAGAAGTATTCGTGCATGGTTTGAGGTCTTGAGCAGATCTCTTTAATTTCACAGCATGGCATACCCATGTAGATAGAATTGTAGTTAAAAGTCTTGCGGGAGGATTTAGAGATGTATTTGAGGTTGTGGTTCCCAAGGATTTGTGAACAGAATATAAGAGTGCTGTTGATTGGCCAACCACAGAGCCAGAGAGAGTTGTGAATATCAATGCCCCTTCTCCATTGGTCAAGGCTAAATATGATGATGTGACTGCACATTTGATAATGAAGGTGCCACAGAAGGAAGTAAATTGGCCAAATATTTTGAGGATGGCCCAGGAAGATTGATGCAGGTTTACAGGGAACATAGTGGAATGGAAATTCGTCTCGACTTTTGTTCTTGGTGTGCACCCAGAGATTAGTGCACAGATACACCAAAATGTGATTTATTGTCAAACAATGTCTCACATTGAGATCCTTCAGTATGCAAAATACTGCAGAAATATACAAGATGCAAAACAGAGGAAATTGAGGGAGAAGTTTATGATAGTGCAAACAAAGATGGCACAGAGCGGTGGTTTGAGAAATTCAGTGATAATGGTTTAGGTCTTGATTCTGCACTAGATGTGAATGTGAGCATGAAAAGAGTCACTATTACGTACGCACAAAGTGGGAATGTGGTCCCCGAGGGGAGAGGTAGAGTAAATGTTGCTATTACAAATATTAGTGCTTTGAAGAAGGCTACCCCTTGCCACGTATGCAATAAGGTAATCGCTGGAAGAGAGAATGCAGATTATATCCCAAAAGGGTTCACTTGGATGCTCAAGTACAGAACGTCATGACACAGGGCGATGAAAGTAGAAGTTCCATTACCAAAGACTCCTATGGAAAACATACAGGAATAGAGGTACCTTAAGCAAATTGGTGCCCCAAGTCTGCATGGTACAACCACAAATGCAAAATGGAGGGTTAAACTTTCTACCCTATCCCAGGAATCAACAGAACACCTTCATGATTAAAGATCATATTTCCCAGGTCCCCATGATGTTCAAGAGTCCCAGAAGATTGTAAGCTTGTCGCAATTCTAGAGGTAGACCAGAGTGGATCATACATAGAAGGTGAGGTGAATGGCCACCCTGTATCATTCTTGATCGATACTGGGGCTACCAGCTCGACCGTTTCATCGGTTGAGGTCCCAAACCTACCTCTCTTGGAAAAGGAGATCCAGATTGTAGGTATTACAAACAAACATTACACAAACAAAGTCTCAGCCCCAGTACCGTTGAAAATAGGATAGATCAGAGAAAATTACCAACCTATGATCTACAATTCAAATCCTGTGAACCTACTGGGAAAGGATTTGCTTTGCAAGCTAAATTGTGAGATTTACTGCACACCAGAAGGTGTGAAAATGGAGACTCTGGCAGCTGATGCAGAATTCAAAATAAAGTCCTAAAAGCCAACTGTCAGGTTATACCCAGTCCTCATGAAGGAGGATTTACTCCTTAATTTAAAAGAGACAATGAAGGAAGAAGTGTTAGATTTTACAGGAAAAGAAACTAGGCGGATCAAAAATGCAAACCCTTGAAAATCCATTGAGGCAAGATGCTGCCCAGGTTCCCACCCCAGCTGGAACCAGGTTCCCAGTGCCAGATCTCCTTCCCAAAAACTGTAACATTAATGGCACAACTTCAGCTACCCCTATAAGTCCCTAGTAAATGATACACCTGGTACCTAGGGCATAGATATTGAAGAGGGTCTTCTGGGGCTGCAGCACTGGTTGTGCCCCCCTAGGGACTACTCACCAAGGCTATGCACTCTGCCATTGAAGGCTGCATGTTTTGGGGCAATGAAATCTGAAGAGTCAAAATTGAACACAGCCCTGTGTGCTATGCCTACAATTCACTGCATAATGGATAGATAAGTCACCCCTACTGCAGGCCTTTAGCCCTAAGGCAGGTTGCACTATATCCTATGTGAGGGCATATCAGCATGAGCAGACATGCCCCTACAATGTCCAGTCTATTCTGAGATGTTGTAAGTGCACAGGGAAGCCATAGTAGTACATGGGCTGGATACTTGTCAACACGAGTTTCCTAGCTCCATGATAGCTTCACTGATTTCTAAGATGTTTGGTACCAAACATCTTATCTTAATAAATCCTCACTGATGCCAGTGTTGGATTTATTAATAAATGTATACATGAGACACTTTTAGAAGGTCCCCTGAAAACCTACCAAGCACTGATGTGGTCTCTGACTTGTTTTTGCTAGTCTGCCACCACCAGAAATGTTTCTGACCTCGTGGGCTAAGAGCCAGTGCTCTCAGATGACAGAGACAAAGCCTGCTCTGGGCAGAGGTGCTTCACACCCCCTCCAGGACAGGATGGCCTTCCTGGGTGGGAAGTTTTAAAGGTGATTCCACTTTGAAATTCAACCAAGGAACCTCCAGATAGTGGGGGAAGCCAAGCCCCCTTTCCTGCTCCTCTTTTGGCAGGAGGAAATTCGGGAAAATTAGTTGGATTAAGAGGAGGGTCCCCACTTAGCCTCCAAAACCCCTAGGGCGGGGCAGGTGATGGGAACCCATCTCCTGAAATTTCTCCATCTAGGAATGGTGAAGAAACAGCCAATCAGGGCTAGGGTAGTGCCCCTTACCACTGGAAGTGGTCACTAAAGAGTGTAGACGCCCTAAAGGTAACTTGTACTTTGGCTACTATCTGTCTCCCCTTCTACCACCCCTAAATTCAGTACTTAGGTGGCACCCCGAGAACTGAACATCAGATTCGATGGGCAAGAGAAGACCAGGACAAAGAAGACCCGCTGCACGAGAAGTGAAGACCTGCTGTAGAAGAAAAAGGTGCCAAACCAGGCCTGCTGCTTCAAGAACTCAACAATAGGTGTTTGCTGTATCGTCCTAAACCAGGAGTCGCAGGGGGACCTCTAGCAGTTTCACAAAGTAACAGCTTGCAGGGCACAGATTTTGAGGAGGCCAAAGTCCTTTGTACAAAATGTGCGCAGAGGTTGGGGCTATCGATAGCCCAATGCACTTAGTTGGGGAACGCCAACAAGCATATTCACTTGCAAAAGAACGCAGTGCACAGGGGTTCAGGTTATGCGGTCCCCACGAGGGATACTGGCCTCAAACTTGGTGAGAAGGCAGCTCAACCTCAAAGAGTGTAGGAACTCACCTCCTGTGCTGCTGGGGCCTTCGGAGTCTGCAGGAGATCAGGATCAGCAGACTCGTCAGTTGCGTTACGGTGCCAGTGAAAGCAGAGGAGTGACTCCTTCACCCCAAGGGAGATAACTTCAGTTGGCCTTGATGCTCCACACGGAGCCTGTATGGTGCACGGGCACAGACGATGTTTTGGACGAAGTCGGGCCCAGTCGAAGTCCAGCGAAGTCCAGAGTGTCCAGACGGTTGAAGGTCAGTGGTTTCTTGATCAGAATCTTGTCCACATCGCATATAGGGTCCTACAGCCAGGTAAGCCCTTTTGTACCCTTGGGAGAGGGTCGGAGAGATTCAGGGGACCCTCCCAGGGGAGGGTCAGGACAGTGGGGAGGTTACTCTCATGTCCTTTGTCCAGTTTCGCACCAGAGCAGGAGCGAACAGCTCCCAGGACTGGTTTGAACTGGACTATGCACAGGGACACCAAATGTGCCCCTCATGCAGACTTTCAGGCACTTCGGAAGTGCACCCACCCAGCCCCAATACACTAAATCCTGTCTGGGAGGTGGTCACACCTCCCTATGACAGGATGCCTACTGTGCTGCCTTCCCCTGCTCAAGCTTGGCTCAGCAGCAGGAGGGCAGAAATGTGTCTCTGGTCGGCAGCAACCATTTTGTGCTGTCCGGGTCGAGAAAGCTGGTACCGGGAAGACCAGGGACCTCACGAAGCTCGCTTCTGAAGGGTGGAATCATACCTCCCACACCAGTTACCGGTGTGGAGGTATGATTCCAAGGTGTTTGATACTAAACACGACATGGTTTGTTGGAGCCGTTTTCGAGATAGCATTTTCCGCAAGCATATAATGCACCTCTACCTATATGTCTGGCTGCGTCACTGACAACCGGGGATAATGGTCTCCGAAGGCTGCAGGGGTGCTATGCTCATGAAGGGGCACCCTCTCACATAAAACCCATCACCCTGCCTTCAGGATTGTCAAGGCCTGCTATAGGGGTGACTTATATGTTTTAAGTGTAGTGACCTATAGATATAGTAAACCTATATCTAAAGTAAGTGGTGCATGCACCATCTTACACAGGCTGCAATGGCAGGCCTGTAGTTCCATTTTGCATGGCCTCTCATGGGTGGCATAATACATGCTTCAGCCCAAGGGAGGCCTCTGGGGTACCTATGCCCTGGGTACATGTGTACCATAGACTAGAGACTGACAAGGGTACCCCAGTATCCAATCTGGAGTGTACCTAAGTCCATGGCATAACATTTTAGGGAGAAAGCAGATAGACTGGGGTCCTTATTAGCAGGATCCCAGTCAGACTAGTCAAAAACAGTGTAACATCAAGCAAAAAGTGGGGGTAACCATAAGAAGCAGATCCTACTTTCCTACAATGACTTTTCTAATACTCTCTGCTGACGGACTTTTTAGCTTGTTGTTGAGTTTTATTATACCATAGGTTATGGCCGTAGATTTCTTAGTAAGATCTTTTTTGAGAGCAGAGGGTTGAGCGGATTCTGTTAACCAAACCCCCAGATACTTGTATTTATGCACTGCGTTGAATGTCCTGAAGCCTATGGTGCATGTGGTCTGTTTTTTGTGCTTTTGACGTCCAAGTACAAGGATCGTGGTCTTGTCTGAATTGATGATGAGGTGGTTAGTTGTACTGTACTCATGTAGGCTGGTCAAGGCACGTTGCAGACCCACTTTGGTATGATCCATGATGACAATGTCATCCGCGTTTGGAAGAATGTGTAGAGGTCAGTGGCCTAGACGGGGAGGGGCCAGGCAGCTGTTGGAGAGAGCTTTTCCTAGATTGGTGGGGAGAGTTGTCACTTACATCTGTATAGGGCTGTGCCTGTCCTCACACAAAGCTGTCTCCACCCCACTATAGTGTGTCTGGAGCCAGGTCAGGGAAAGACAGGGTATTGTGCACTACAAAGACTTTTCTTTGAAGCTTGCCAACTTCAAAGACAGAAACTGGTATAAGTACTGGAGCCATGACACCATAACTTCAGAACACTTCTGGACTAAAGGAAACTCTGCCAGGAAGAAGAGCTGGTTTCTGTAGGAGGGGAACAGCCACTCTGCTGCTGCTTTGTTGGGCTGGCCTGCTGCTTGCAGCCTCTATCTTGGGCAGTGAAAGGACTGATCTTTGCTTCCTGTATCTTGCTTCCAAGGTTCTCCTAGGGCTTCATGGCTTTATGTATGTGTGTATGTATATATATTATCTACTGCCGGTCGCCAGTAGATAGTTATAGTTAGGACCTAGTTTCCATAGGAAACTCATTTTTTGTTTTCTCAATATCTTTGGCGCCGGTTGACGAATCTTTGCGAAATTTTCAAAACTCGTAGCCCGCTCCGGTCAGCTCCTGTCTTGGTCCCAAAACGTGTTTTCTCCATGTTAATTCCCATAGGAAACTTTAGACACGGCTACAGCTCGAACTGCTGAACGGAATGACACCAAATTTGGCAAAAAGGTAGCCCTTGTTTCAGAAAGAGACCTTTTTTTAAATGGAGTAAATCTGTTCAGTAGTTCCTGAGAAATTCAAACAATAGAGGTCGGAAAATCAATTTCCCAAAGGAAACTTTAGACACGGTTACAGCTGAGACTGCTGAACGGAATTACACCAAATTTGGCAAAAAGGTAGCCCTTGGTTCAGAAAGAGACCTTTTTTTTTAAATGGAATAAATCCGTTCAGTAGTTGCTGAGAAAATCCCAAAATAAAAGTTTCGATATATAGAGGCACAGTGGCGCTTACTGGAGGTACCTGGTGGGCTAGTTGGACCCCAGGGACCCTCAGGATTCAAGGGGACTTAATCCCCCAACTTAAAACGCGCCAGGGGGCGTGTTTGCAGAGTGGTGGAGAAAGGGGGCATGGCCTTTGTCTACCTCTCACCAATCCCACTGCGTGGGGCTTACTGGAGGTAAAAGGTAGGCTAGTTGGCCCCTAAAGGACCCCCAGCAGTGAAGGGGACTTCATTCCCCATCCAAGAGCGTGCCAGGGAGCGCGTTTGTAGAGTGGTGGGCAAAGTGGGCATGGCCTGGTACGAGTACTTACCAATGCTGCTGTGTGTGACTGACTGGAGGTAATAGTTTGGGAAGTTGGCCCCCAAGGATGTCCTTGGGGGCCAACTACCCTCTTGTTACCTCCAGTAAGTCCCACACAGTGGGATTGCTAAACGTCTTCGGAGGCCATGGCCCCCTTTCTCTACCACTCTGCAAACGTGCCTCGTGGCAGACTACAGGATGGGGGATGAAGTCCAATTTAGTCCTGAGGGAGTTTGGGGGCCAAGAATTCCTCCTGCTACCTCCTGTAAGTCCGATGCAGCGGAATTCCTGAGCGTTGGTTGGACGCCCAGCACCCTTTATCCACCACTCTGCAAACGCGACTACTAGTTAAAGTAGCATTTTTCTGCACCTCTGACTTAGAGGTAGTTTTAATCCCTCTGCCCTATTATGTACTAGGGCCTTACAGAGGAGGTAATGCTAATCACAGGGGTACCCCAAAAGCAAAGGGTTCCCTAGTGTATGTAGGTGTTTTCACTGTATTCTAAGTGTCTTTTAGCATTGCACTGGCTCTAGGCCTGGTTAGTCAGAGTCAGTTACCACCTGTACCCGTCTGAAAAAGTTGTGGGCACAGGATGATTTTGCAACAAGGCCTCTTTCTGCTCCTCTGTTGGTTCTTTCTGCACATGTCTTGCTTCTTCCTGCTCTTTTCTTCGTCTTTGTGGACTTCTGTTGCTTCTTTCTGCATTTCTTTTGCTTCTTTCTGTGCGTTTTTTCTTCTTTCTTCACATGTCCTACCTCTGTAGGCATAGTTAGAAACTAGCATTTAAAAAAACTTTGAAATTCACTGAAAAAACCACAGGTTTCAGGGACGTTATAGTTAGAAATTAGCATTTAAAAAACCTTTGAAATTCACTTTAAAAACCATAGGTTTCAGGCACGTTATAGTTAGAAATTAGCATTTAAAAAACCTTTGAAATTCACTGAAAAAACCATAGGTTTCAGGCACGTTATAGTTAGAAATTAGAATTTAAAAAAACTTTGAAATTCACTGAAAAAACCATAGGTTTCAGGCACGTTATAGTTAGAAATTAGCATTTAAAAAACCTTAGAAATTCACTGAAAATACTATAGGTTTTAGGGAAAGTTATAGTTAGTTGGACATTTCACTCGTACAAAACCAGAGAAATTCCCCCGTTATAGTTAGTTCAGCTAACTATAACTCGCGCCCGCAATGCACTGCTGATGACGTCACATATTACATCACTCATGACATGGTCAGTGACATCGCTGATGACATCACTGATGACATCTCAAATGACATCACTGATGACATCACTGATGACATCATCCATGTGATAAATTGATGCATCTTCTCACACCCTAATATAACCTTTGATACACCCACTCTAAATTACAGACTGCCATTGTCAAATCCATAAACACTCCAACACCAATAACTACATACCACTCACTGATTCTTAGGTTTACACAAACATCCACTCACTCACCCGTACAGTCACTCATACTTATGGTCACTAAGTACAGGTCTATCATATGCACTCATACACCTATATAGAAACTCACACACCGCCACTCATCCATAGAGGTACTTACACACCTAGTCAGTCATGCAAATAATTAATCACACTGCCATTTACTCACCTATACAGTTATACACACACCAGCTCAATTACTCATACAAATACTAGCACATTCTTACGCTCTTATACAATCACTGATACAAGCACACACTCATCCATACCGCCACTCTCACAATCACACACTCTCACTTATAGCCATTTATGTACTCCAACACACATATATACTGCTTTTCACATATGTAGTTACTCACACATGTACCACTGAGATATACATTCACTCACTAACACACCCATACACACACTCACCCACCCATACAGTCCATCACAGATGCACTCTTGAAACCATGCACCCAGTGAATCACCCACTCACACATCTATGCACAGAGTCACACACACCCCACCCACACAAACACTCAGGCACCCATACAGATACTCAGGCAACCAATCAATAACTCATATAGACACTCATGTAGCTATTCGCAAACCCATGCAGCCGCTTACACAACAACAGACAGACGGATACAGACATCACACAGTTTAGTCACTAACCCATGCATTCAGTAAGATACGTTTAAGTTCTCACTTATAGAGTCAGTCACGCACCTACTAAATCATCCATTCAGACACTTATACACCCACTCATTCTTCAATATGCCTTTCCCTATATATATTAAACATATTTAAACTTTACAGAAACACACAGTCACTGGATGATGTCATCAGTGATGTCATCAGTGATGTCATTTGAGATGTCATCAGTGATGACATCAGTAATGTCACTGACCATGTCATGAGTGATGTAATATGTGACGTCATCAGCAGTGCATTGCGGGGGCGCGAGTTATAGTTAGCTGAACTAACTATAACGGGGGAATTTCTCTGGTTTTGTACGAGTGAAATGTCCAACTAACTATAACTTTCCCTAAAACCTATGGTTTTTTCAGTGAATTTCTAAGGTTTTTTAAATGCTAATTTCTAACTATAACTTGCCTGAAACCTATGGTTTTTTCAGTGAATATATATATATATATATATGTTCTACTCAGTGGGGTGTCCATTTCACAAACCGCACTCAAACGCGGGTCAGCTTTCCCCAAAGCTCTTTATTAGGTATGGAAAACAACATCTTTCAGTCCATATAGCATCCGAATGCAAACGCCGACGCGTTTTGAGATATTCCCTTCTTCAGAGCACAAGCAGTCAACGAGTGCAAGGTGAGCTCCGCCTTCTTTGTTAAGCGCTATCACATGCCGATTGGGCAGCTCTTTATGAGACTGTGCGTTGCTTTATGGTAGATGGAGTTCTTTATTATTCGGCATGTGATAGCTCTTAACAAAGAAGGCGGAGCTCACCTTGCATTCGTTGACTGCTTGTGCTCTGAAGAAGGGAATATCTCGAAACGCGTCGGCGTTTGCAGTCGGATGCTATATGGACTGAAAGATGTTGTTTTCCATACCTAATAAAGAGCTTTGGGGAAAGCTGACCCGCGTTCGAGTGTGGTTTGTGAAATGGACACCCGACTGAGCAGAACATATTAAGCGGCCGTCCTGCCGCTGAGCCTGCACCACCCCATGTCAAGGGGGCCACTGAGCCTTGGAGAATTGAGACTCGTAGTGCAGCGCTGGTCCAGGATTGAGGAAAACGCATCCTTTGGGGCTCATCTGAGCTTTTAAATTTGCATTTGATTTTTACGAGTGCCCATCTAGGAATAATAAAGAACTCCATCTACCATAAAGCAACGCACAGTCTCATAAAGAGCTGCCCAATCGGCATGTGATAGCGCTTAACAAAGAAGGCGGAGCTCACCTTGCACTCGTTGACTGCTTGTGCTCTGAAGAAGGGAATATCTCGAAACGTGTCGGCGTTTGCAGTCGGATGCTATTTGGACTGAAAGATGTTGTTTTCCATACCTAATAAAGAGCTTTGGGGAAAGCTGACCCGCGTTCGAGTGCGGTTTGTGAAATGGACACCCCACTGAGCAGAACATATTAAGCGGCCATCCTGCCGCTGAGCCTGCCCCACCCCATGTCAAGGGGGCCACTGAGCCTTGGAGAATTGAGACTCGTAGTGGAGCGCTGGTCCAGGATTGAGGAAAACGCATCCTTTGGGGCTCATCTGAGCTTTTAAATTTGCATTTGATTTTTACGAGTGCCCATCTAGGAATAATAAAGAACTCCATCTACCATAAAGCAACGCACAGTCTCATAAAGAGCTGCCCAATCGGCATGTGATAGCGCTTAACAAAGAAGGCGGAGCTCACCTTGCACTCGTTGACTGCTTGTGCTCTGAAGAAGGGAATATCTCGAAACGCGTCGGCGTTTGCAGTCGGATGCTATATGGACTGAAAGATGTTGTTTTCCATACCTAATAAAGAGCTTTGGGGAAAGCTGACCCGTGTTCGAGTGCGGTTTGTGAAATGGACACCCCACTGAGCAGAACATATATATATATATATTACCTACTGGCGGTTGCCAGTAGGTAGTTCTAGTAAGAAGCTAGTTTCCATAGGAAAAGCGTTTTTTGATTTGCTAATATCTTTGGCGCCGTTTGACGAATCTTCACGAAATTTTCAAAACTTATGGGTCGGCCCTCTCAGTTTCTCTGTTGAAAGTTTCGGGGTGATTCGTGTAGCGGGGGCCGAGAAAAAAGGGGGGTCCCAAAGCGCGTTTTCTCCATGTTAATTTCCATAGGAAATTCTGGAACAGGCTACAGCTCAAACTGCTCAACGGAATTACACCAAATTTGGGAAAAAGGTAGCTCTTGGTTCAGAAAGCACCCTTTTTTTTTAAATGGTGTAAATCCGTTCAGTAGTTTCTAAGAAATTCAAAAATAAAAAAATATCGATATCTGGGCGGAGCCTAACCACACATCTCATCGTGAGATCTGATTGGCTGCCAACACTCCAAACCAGGAAGTGTTGGCAGCCATCTTGTGACCAAGTCACAAGAAAACAGTAAATTGATTGTACAGCTCGTGTGCACATCCATGTTGCACTTTTAGAGCTCCTGCGGCACTGTATGGCTGGCCGTTTACTCACAGCGTCTCGCGAGCCACAGGTGCGTAGATTTATTGATAAGGGATGTAAGTATAAAAGACTGAATCTGGGGCGTGTCATAGTGAACTATAGCGCCGACCGCATGTCGGGCGCTCTGTGAGATGTGTGCTCCACTGGTGCAGCGCGAGTGCACGGGCTCCCCTTAGACATTAAAGGTGACGTTAAAGTTGTCAGTGGCACGAGGCACTGCACAGCACTGTAGATAATGATGGCATCTGATGTACTGCATCACTTATACAAATAAAATGTAGTGTACAAAAATCTGACACACTGTGCATCCGCAAGCACATAAAATGTTGTATGGCACGTGATGGTTCTTTGCACAACACCAAGAGCACAGGGTGGTCTGCACTGGCCATATCAAGTGAACCGTGTATACACACTAACACACACACTGTAGTAGTGCGCCAGAGCACGCATGACGTGCTTTAACCTGCACTGAGCACATGCGCATGTAAAGCACTATATTCATAGTAAATGGAGCGCTCAATAAAGCTGTGGTGTTTGCTTCACCCCATGTACACAACCATACATGCATACATTTGACGAATGTGCAGTTTGGGTGGGGGCATCTTATTTTTCCATAATCCAGTTTTGCCACAGAAGATGGATGCAAATATTTTGCTTTCTCTAATGTGGATTTTTTTCGCAGGTTTGCCAGTCAGATTGTGTTTAGAGGTGCCAGGCGGGGTTAGCGGGGAAGCGTTTCACCCAAAAGTCATGAGAGGTCTGGGGTAAATAATGTCAGTTATGAGCGTTCGTCCGACAAAAGTGGCAGGCGAATAATTTCCCAGAGGTTTCTTGGCGCTATGTAAAAAATAAATCAACTGCAGCCGAGTACAAGGGAAAATATAACATCTAAAATTTGAGAGGCTTTGAGTAAAGTGAAAAGGCTTAAATATTTCCTCGAAGGCCAAACAGAGTTCTGATTATTTTCCCGAGTAGTTCCGCTTTACTACATCAGAAGCGGAAGTGGAATGAGGATGCAGGAGCACAGCAGATAATTGGCTCTTCTTTGAATGGCTGGAATGGCTCTTTAAAGGGGTGGGCGGGGGGAGGTCCTGTCAGGCAGGTCACGATCCCAGCGCTCTCCCTGACTCATCGTGCCCTCCTCAGAAGGCCTTCACTTTCAGAGCAAAACTCGCAGCTTGGGTGATAAACAGGGCCCTGAATTATATTCCCACAAAGTAATAATTCTGCCGTTTAACTCAAGGTAATGTATGGGAGGTGTTTGTATGTCTCCCACACGCATTTATGTCAAGACCTGCAGTAAAATGCACATTTCCCTCCATGTGGATGTGGCCACGAGCAGAAAGCAGTTTGATCTCAGACCTCTATTCTCTTTGGGGTTTCCAGGCCTGTTGCACATCGCAACGCTGTGTGGAGGAAGCTGAGAGAAGCATTTGGAATACATAGTGGAGCCAGGGCTTTAAGTGGGCCGGGTCCTGCCGGTGCTCAGCACCCCTAGGTCTTAAAAGCAGGTACTGAGATAGGTCCCTATCGGGCTCTCCATTTTTACCCTCACCCTCGGGTTGAAAAAAAATCATAACTCTGCAGCAGGACCACCCTTCACTGCCTTTGATGTAACATCAAAGAGACTCGTTTTAGTTCTTTCAGTCTCATCTCAGAACTGAAGCATTTTCAATTTTATATACAACGAAGCCATAGTTATTGCTTATTTATTTTATGCAACTGACAACTATTGACAAAGCCAATAGTCCTGGCTTGTTGTTGGTGTACTGTTACTTGTTGTATCATATATCTGGATGCAATGATAGAAACAGCAAAATACCAGACGAGCGGCACACTATGCTAAGCACAGATTTTTAGCTTACGTGTTTTTTTTAAGCCTCGCCCTTAATTACATTGACCACGCCCCTTTGAGAGACCCCCCAGTTTTTCATCCCACTTAAAGCCCTGAGTGCCACTATATTATTTATTCACAGGTTCATCAGAGTCATTGCTAGTTCATTGATCCTCTCACCTGGGCCCCCCAAACTTCCCCCACCTCAGTACTTGCTCTCTTCCTACTGAACTGAGCTCAGCACATACCTGGAGTGCTAGCACTGCCTCTGTGAAGGATCACCGGTGCGGGGATGAGTTTATAAACCCTTTTTTTAGGTTGAGCCAAACAGACTGTGCAAGCTGCCTAGGAGGGGGAATAAAATGCTTATGGAGTTACCTTGAAGTTACCTGGAAGGTGCAGGGGCTTTCCCCACCTGTTTCTCCATTGCTACCAATGCCCACTGTCTTTTGTTTTTTAAAATATTTATTTCTATTTTAGTATTTTTTTGGGGAAGACCAGGCAGCGATTCCTGCCAGCCCCTCTGCCCTAAAAAAGCACTTTCACACATGTCATTTTGTAGGTACGCATGTATAATGGCACATGTGCGCACACATCATCACGCACGCACAGGCCAACAAAATGATGCAGCTACAGCGGCCACTTAGTTGTGTCGTATTTGTTTTCTTTACTTTTTGCCAACCCGGCACACAATCTCCAACAGGCATTGGCAAAGCCAATATGCCCCATTGGCAAGACCTCTTGGCTTTGCCAATGTCTGTTATGTCAGTACCCTGTGTCTGAGGCTCGACCAATAAGGAGTGATACACAGCTACTAGCACAAAAAAACTTTTAGGAATTATACTCATAAAATGACTATATTTTAGTATGTTTGAGCGTGGGGAGAGAGTGGGACGCGGGGTGGAGCGTGGTGCCAGTGGTAAACTAGCACATGTCTCTCCATGGATCTGCTTGTAGGGTTTATGCATAAACCCTACAAGTTATGAACAAAATAATGTGCAGCAAGTTAAACTCTCACGAAGGAGGCCTTATGAACATAAGCCAGGGTCCTTCGCTCTGTAAACTGGTTGTAAAATGGAATCTGAGATGCAGTAAACAGTAATTCCACCATTTAGCTTGTGATAAGGTAATAACATTGAATTTGACCTTTGCCCTGTGTAATACATATGTGGATGAACCCCTGCTATGCTCCAATCTCTTGGGCATTATACAGAAAGCTGGCTGCAAATTATCCTTAAGTGGGAATAACATTCACGTGTGGTGAGTGGGGGTGAGGGGGTCATGAGACTTTCAGCTGCATCCCCCTCTCCATTCATACGTGTTCAGGAACTGATTTAAATTCTCCTAAGCAGGCCGTAGCCAGGCTATGCTTCGGTGGGGTGTAGAACTGACAGGGTACCCATTTTTACCTACTTGGGGGTCCTTTATGATGAGACCTGCTCGTGGGCCCCACAAAGGAAGGTAAAGAGGAATGATTGTGCAAGATAAGCAGCTGCCACTTTAGAATTTGCCAAAAGGTTGGGGGCCAAACTGGTGCAGGCACTCATTATAGCCTTAGAGCCTGCCGTAGCAGGCTCTACTGGCCATTAAAGGCCCACTCCAGTGTTAAAGGCCTGAGCTGAAGGTGAGGGCCTTTAAGAAGGGAGCGGGCCTTTATTGGCCGGTAGAGCCCTCTACAGAGGAGTCTGAGGCTATTAGAACATTCCGCCACTAGAGGGCAGAATGTTCTAATTTGTAAAAGAAAGGCCTCACGGAGCCCGAGGGGATTGAAATAATCCTCCTTCTGCACCTCTCTTGCATCTGTCTGCATACCTGTTCCCTCTTTCTGCACCCCTTTTGCCTGTTTCTGCAACTCTCTTGCCTCTTTCTGCAGTTCTCTGCCTCCTTCTGCACCTCACTTGCCTCTTTCTGCACTTCTATTGCCTATTTCTGCACCTCTCTTGCATCTTTCTGCACCCCTGTTGTCTCTTTCTGCACCCCTGTTGTCTCTTTCTGCACTCGTCTTCTCTCTTTCTCCACCTCTCTTGCTTCTTTTTGTACTTCTCTTGCTTCTTTCTGCACCTCTCTTGCTCCTTTCTGCACCCTTCTTCCCATTTTTGCATCCCTCTTCCCTCTTTCTGCTGTTCTCCTGCCATTTTGTGCACCTCGCTTGCCTCTTTCTGCACCTCACTTGCCTCTTTCTGCACTTCTCTTGCTTCTTTCCACACCTCTGTTGCTTCTTTCAATGATTCTCTTGCCTCTTTCTGCACTTCTCTTGCTTGTTTCTGCACCTCTCTTGTGTCTTTCTGCACCTCTGTTGCCTCTTTCTGCACCTCACTTGCTTCTTTCTTCACCCCTCTTGCCTCTTTCTGCACCTCACTTGCCTCTTTCTGTACCCCTGTTCCCTCTTTCTGCACCTTTCCTGCCTGTTTCTGCACCTCTCTTGCGTCTTTCTGCATCCCTGTTCCCTCTTTTTGCACCTCACTTGCTTCTCTCTGCACCTCTCTTGCCTCTTTCTGCACCTCACTTGCCTCTTTCTGCACTACTCTTGCTTCTTTCCACACCTCTGTTGCTTCTTTCAGCAATTCTCTTGCCTCTTTCTGCACTTCTCTTGCATGTTTCTGCAGTTCTCTTGCGTCTTTCTGCACCTCTGTTGCCTCTTTCTGCACCTCACTTGATTCTTTCTGCTCCCCTCTTGCCTATTTTTGCACCCCTTTTTTCTCTTTCTGCACCCCTGTTCCCTCTTTCTGCACCTTTCCTACCTGTTTCTGCACCCCTGTTCCCTATTTCTGCACCTTTCCTGCCTGTATCTGCACCTCTCTTGCGTCTTTCTGCACCCCTGTTCCCTCTTTTTGCACCTCACTTGCTTCTTTCTGCACCTCTCTTGCCTCTTTCTGCACCTCACTTGCCTCTTTCTGAACTACTCTTGCTTCTTTCCACACCTCTGTTGCTTCTTTCAGCAATTCTCTTGCCTCTTTCTGCACTTCTCTTGCATGTTTCTGCAGTTCTCTTGCGTCTTTCTGCACCTCTGTTGCCTCTTTCTGCACCTCACTTGATTCTTTCTGCTCCCCTTTTGCCTATTTTTGCACCCCTTTTTTCTATTTCTGCACCTCTCTTGCGTCTTTCTGCACCCCTGTTCCCTCCTTCTGCACCTTTCCTGCCTGTTTCTGCACCCCTGTTCCCTCTTTCTGCACCTTTCCTGTCTGTTTCTGCACCTCCCTTGTGTCTTTCTGCACCCCTGTTCCCTCTTTCTGCACCTCTCTTGCCTCTGTCTGCATACATGTTCCCTCTTTCTGCACCACTTTTGCCTGTTTCTGCAACTCTCTTGCCTCTTTCTGCAGTTCTCTTGCCTCCTTCTGTACCTCACTAGCCTCTTTTTGCACCTTTGTTCCCTTTCTGCAACTTTCCTACCTGTTTCTGTACCTCTCTTGCCTCTTTCTGTACCTCTGTTGCCTCTTTCTGCATCTCATTTGCTTCTTTCTACCCCTCTTGCCTCTTTCTGCACAGTTCTTCCCTCTTTCTGCATCCCTCTTGCCTCTTTCTGTACCCCTCTTCCCTCTTTCTGCACCTCACTTGCCTCTTTCTGCACTACTCTTGCTTCTTTCCACACCTCTGTTGCTTCTTTCAGCAATTCTCTTGCCTCTTTTTGCACTTTTCTTGCATGTTTCTGCAGTTCTCTTGCGTCTTTCTGCACCTCTGTTGCCTCTTTCTGCACCTCACTTGATTCTTTCTTCTCCCCTCTTGCCTATTTTTGCACCCCTTTTTTCTCTTTCTGCACCTATCTTGCATTTTCTGCACCCCTGTTCCCTCTTTCTGCACCTTTCCTGCCTGTTTCTGCACCCCTGTTCCCTCTTTCTGCACCTTTCCTACCTGTTTCTGTACCTCTCTTGCGTCTTTCTGCACCCCTGTTCCCTCTTTTAGCACCTCACTTGCTTCTTTCTGCACCTCTCTTGCCTCTTTCTGCACCTCACTTGCCTCTTTCCGCACTACTCTTGCTTCTTTCCACACCTCTGTTGCTTCTTTCAGCAATTCTCTTACCTCTTTATGCACTTCTCTTGCATGTTTCTGCAGTTCTCTTCCCTCTTTCGGCACCTCTCTTGCCTCTTTCTGCACCTCATTTGATTCTTTCTGCTCCCCTTTTGCCTATTTTTGCACCCCTTTTTTCTCTTTCTGCACCTCTCTTGCGTCTTTCTGCACCCCTGTTCCCTCTTTCTGCACCTTTCCTGCCTGTTTCTGCACCCCTGTTCCCTCTTTCTGCACCTTTTCTGTCTGTTTCTGCACCTCTCTTGTGTCTTTCTGCACCCCTGTTCACTCTTTCTGCACCTCTCTTGCCTCTGTCTGCACACATGTTCCCTCTTTTTGCACCCCTTTTGCCTGTTTCTGCAACTCTCTTGCCTCTTTCTGCAGTTCTCTTGCCTCCTTCTGTACCTCACTAGCCTCTTTTTGCACCTTTGTTCCTTTCTGCAACTTTCCTACCTGTTTCTGCACCTCTATTGCCTCTTTCTGTACCTCTGTTGCCTCTTTCTGCATCTCATTTGCTTCTTTCTACCCTTCTTGCCTCTTTCTGCACCTTCTTCCCTCTTTCTGCATCCCTCTTCCCTCTTTCTGTACCCCTCTTTCCTCTTTCTGCACCTCTCTTGCCTCTATCTGCCCACCTGTTCCCTCTTTCTGCACCCCTTTTGCCTGCTTCTGCAACTCTCTTGCCTCTTTCTGCAGTTATCTTGCCTCTTTCTGCAGCTCATATGCTTATTTCTGCACCCCTCTTGCCTCTTTCTGCACCCCTCTTCCCTCTTTCTGCACCTCTCTAGCCTCTTATTGCACCCTTGTTCCGTTTCTGCACCTTTCCTACCTGTTTCTGCACTTCTCTTGCCTCTTTCTGTACCTCTGTTGCTTCTTTCTGTACTTCTCTTGGTCTTTCTGCACCCTTCACGCCTCTTACTGCACCTTTCTTGCCTCTGTCTGCATACCTGTTCCCTCTTTCTACACCCCTTTTGTCTGTTTCTGCAACACTCTTGCCTCTTTCTGCAGTTCTCTTGCCTCCTTCTGCACCTCACTTGCCTCTTTCTGCACTTCTATTGCCTATTTCTGCACCTCTATTGCTTCTTTCTGCACCCCTGTTGTCTCTTTCTGCACCCCGTTGTCTCTTTCTGCACTTGTCTTCTCTCTTTCTCCACCTCTCTTGCTTCTTTCTGCACTTCTCTTGCTTCTTTCTGCACCTCTCTTGCTTCTTTCTGCACTTCTCTTGCTTCTTTCCACATCTCTGTTGATTCTTTCACGAATTCTCTTGCCTCTTTCTGCATTTCTCTTGCTTGTTTCTGCACCTCTCTTGCGTCTTTCTGCACCTCTGTTGCCTCTTTCTGCACCTCACTTGCTTCTTTCTGCACCGCTCTAGCCAATTTTTTCATCCCTTCTTTCTCTTTCTGCACCTCTCTTGCGTCTTTCTGCACCCCTGTTCCCTCGTTCTGTATCTTTCCTGCCTGTTTCGGCACCTCTCTTGCCTCTTTCTGCACCTTTCCTGCCTGTTTCTGCACCTCTCTTGTGTCTTTCTGCACCCCTGTTCCCTCTTTTTGCACCTCACCTGCTTCTTTCTGCACCTCTCTTGCCTCTTTCTGCACCTCAATTGCCTCTTTCTCTACTTCTCTTGCTTCTTTCCACACCTCTGTTGCTTCTTTCAGCAATTCTCTTGCCTCTTTCTGCACCTCTGTTGCCTCTTTCTGCACCTCTCTTGCCTCTGTCTGCACACATGTTCCCTCTTTCTGTACCCCTTTTACCTGTTTCTGCAACTTTCTTGCATCTTTCTGCAGTTCTCTTGCCTCCTTCTGTACCTCACTAGCCTCTTTTTGCACCTTTGTTCCCTTTCTGCACCTTTACTACCTGTTTCTGCACCTCTCTTGCCTCTTTCTGTACCTCTGTTGCCTCTTTCTGCACCTCATTTGTTTCTTTCTGTACCCCTCTTGCCTCTTTCTGCACCCTTCTTCCCTCTTTCTGCATCCCTCTTGCCTCTTTCCATACCCCTCTTCCCTCTTTCTGCACCTCTCTTGCCACTGTCTGCACACCTGTTCTCTCTTTCTGCATCCCTTTTGCTTGTTTCTGCAACTCTCCTGCCTCTTTCTGCAGTTATCTTGCCTCTTTCTGCATCCCTCTTGCCTGTTTCTGCACCCCTCTTCCCTCATTCTCCATCTCTCTTGCCTCTTTTTGCACCCTTGTTCCATTTCTGCACCTTTCCTACCTGTTTCTGTTCCTCTCTTGCCTCTTTCAGCACCTCTGTTGCTTCTTTCTGCACTTTTCGTCCTTCTTTCTGCACCCCTCCTGCCTCTTTCTGTACGTGTCTTACCTCTTTGTGTACTTCTCCTACTTATTTCTGTACCTCTCTTGCCTCTTTTTGCAGCTCTGTTGGTTCTTTTTGCACTGCTCTTGCTTCTTTATGCACCTCTTTTGCAAATTTCTGCATCCCTCTTGCCACTTTCTGTACCCCTCTTCCCTTTTTAGCACCTCTCTTGCCTCTGTCTACACACCTGTTCCCTCTTTCTGCACCCCTTTTGCCTGTTTCTGCAACTCTCTTGCCTCTGTCTGCAGTTATCTTGCCTCCTTCTGCACCTCACGTGCCTCTTTCTGCACTTTTATTGCCTATTTCTGCACCTCTTTTGCTTCTTTCTGCCCCCCTGTTGTCTCTTTCTGCACCCCTGTTGTCTCTTTCTGCACTCGTCTTTGCTCTTTCTGTACCTCTCTTGCTTCTTTCTGCACTTCTTTTGCTTCTTTCTGCTCCTCTCTTGCTTCTTTCTGCACCCTTCTTCCCTTTTTTGCATCCCTCTTGCCTCTTTCTGCTGTTCTCTTGCCATTTTCTGTGTGAGAAGTTGGCCTGGTATATGCTGTCCACTAATTATAGTGGGCACCCTGCACCAGTCCAAACAACCCCTTATTGGAGATAGGTTAAAGACAACCTTTATTGAAAGCTATCCTAGTGGTAGCTATGGAGAGCAGCCTTCAGGCTAAGTCTTGAAGGAATGTAAAGCAGCTTGTTTTACCAGTCAATAATCTCTTGAGTGACCAAATGAAAGAGGACCACACCAGGTATATATTCAAAATATATGTATTTATTGCTAAACACACCCCTCTAGTCTCTTTATGAGGCTAGAGTTCGAAGTACATAAGTTATAAGTTAGATATCAACAGTAATAGCACAAATACACGTTTGAGCCCTAGGGGCGTACCAAACCATATACCAATAAAGTGGTATAAGAACCACAACTGAGCTAGACACAAGGCCTAGAGCCTGTAGAAGTGCTTGGCCCTCAAGGAACCACCCAAGGTAGTGACACAGGGGACCCACGGGGGATGCGTGCAGTGTGAGAACACAGCCGCGAGCCGGCGTTGACTTCTATGGGGAATGTCGCGGTTGGAGTTTTGAAGAAAAGGGACACTTAGAGGAGGACTTGGAGCAAACCCCTTTAGAACAAGGTTGTTCTAGAGTCTATACCCACGGGAGCACCGGAGTACTCGAGTTACCTCACCCAGGGAAGCCGGGTGCATAGGTGTCTTTCGGGGTCGGGTTTCGTCGTCGTTTTCAATGGCGATCTGCTGCAAAGTGCTGCTGGCGGCCAAGTCAAAAGTGTTCGGGTGGATACAAAGGTGGATCGAAGATCTGAAGAACCTGAAAGCAGAGGGGACAGAGTCTGGGTCACTAGCCAGTGACCAGGAAGGCGATGAGCAGATGCCCACCGATGTCGAGTGCTTCAGGTAGGTTGATGGTTGTCTTGACTCTTCAGCCACAAGGTCCAGGAGGCGTTGACGACAACCAGGAGCTGGATTCAAGCTGTCCCACAATGTTTGTCGATTGCAGGGGTATTGGCGACCGGATTGGACCCAACAAGCCTTGGCAACGGCAAGTCTCATGGAAATGGAAGAAGGACGATGTTGCAAACCAGCAAGGTCTGGGGGACTCACCCAGCAAGGGTAAGTCAGGGCACGCCTGGCGCAACCAGGCAGCCCAAGCAGAAGAAGATTGGCCTTCGGGAGGGCCTACTAGCCAATGGACTAGTGATCGCGAAGGAGCCTCAAGTCGATGCACGTGGAGCTGGCTCACAGGACACTCGTGGAGTGGAGGAAAGTGATCTTCGGTGCAGTTGTTGCTGGAGGCTGGGGCTACTCGGAGCCCAAAGCATGACTTCGTGGGAGACCCAGAAAAGGATGCACTTGCAAATGCGATCGGTGTCTAGGGGTCATGGTTCCACGTTACCCACGACAGCTACGGGCCTCAGCTTTGCTGAGGACTCAGGGCAGCCTCGGGGAAGTCTGGAAATCCACCTCTGGTGATGCAAAGACTTCGGCGTCCGGCGGGAGCTTCAGCGATGCAGACCTGACAATTGCTTCTTTGGTGCCTGCCAAGCAGGGGAGTCACTCCTTGACCCCAAGGGAGATTCTTCAGTCCTCTAATCTTGAAGTAGAGCGTCGAAGGTCCAGGTTTCTGTGTCAGAGTTTCGTCCAGGTTAATCTAAAGTCCTAAGGACTGGGGTCCCATACTTATACTAAGGTAGGGGGTTGGACATACTCTGTGGACCCACCTATGGGAGGGTCAGGGCAGAGGGTGGTTACACCCCTTTCCCTTTGTCCAGTTTCGCGCCAGAGCAGGGGCTGGAAGCCCCTGAGCCGGTTTGAACTGGGGTATGCACAGGGACACCAAATGTGCCCCCAGTGCAGGACTTCAAAGCACCAGAGAGTGCTCCCGCCCAGCCCCAATACACACTATCCTGTCTGGGAGGTGGTTACACCTCCCTGGGACAGGAAACCTGTTGTACAGGCCTCCCCTGCCGGAGTTTCGGTCAGCAGCAGGAGGCCAGACTCGTGTCTGTGGCAGCGGCATCCATTTTGTGATGCCAGGGCTCTGGAAAGTCAGTACCGGGTATACCGGTGTGTACATGTCTCTCCCTCTAGAAGGGTGGAATGCTACCCCCGCCGCCAGAACTGGCGGGGGGTAGTATTCCAAGATGTTTGACACCAAACACGACATGTTTCCGTGCAGCCATCCCAAAGTTAGCATTTAACGCGAGGTTATAATGCGCCTAAGAGTATATGGTCGGGCTGCACTACAAACAGCCTCAGAGAAGGGTCTCCGAACGCTGCAGAGGGGCCCAGCTCATGCAGGGGCACCCTCTCACATAGGAACCACGCACTCTGCCTTCAGGATTGATAAGGCCTGCCATAGGAGTGACTTATAGGTTTATATGTGTGTAGGTATGTAGTGATATAGGTAGCCTATATCACAGTAAGGGGTGCATGCACCACCTTACCCAGGCTGCAGTAGCAGACCTGTGGTGTCATTTTGGATGGCCTTCCAGGGGTGGCACAATACATGCTGCAGCCCCTGGTAGGCCTCTGAGGTACCTATGCCCTGGGTACATAGTATACCATATACTAGGGACTTATAAGGGCACTCCAGATTCCAATCAGAGATGTGCCTAAGGCACATGGAAACCATTTTAGAGAGGAAGCAGCTAGGCTGGGGTTCTGATTAGCAGGGCCCCAGCCAGACTAAGGTCGAGAAACAGTGAAGCATCAGCAAAAAGTGGGGGTACCCATGTGAAGCAGATCCTACTCTCCTACAAGGTGGACCAGGTGATCCTGCCAGGAGGAACTAAAGACAGCAATATTATCTAGATAAGCTGAGCAATAAGTTTCCATCCCTGCCAGAACTTTATTCACCAACCTCTGAAAAGTGGCAGGTGCATTTTTCAATCCAAAGGGCATCACCACAAAGTGGTAGTGCCCACCAGGGAGTCGAAAATGCTGTTTTGGCTTTTGCATCATCAGCTAACCTGATCTGCCAGTAGCCGGCTGTTAGGTCAAATGTACTTAGATACTTGGCTGAGGCCAAAGTATCAATCAGCTCATCTGCCCTTGGTATGGGATAGGCATCAGTCCTAGTGACTGCATTGAGGCCTCTGTAGTCTACACAAAACCTAATTTCTTTCTTACCACCCTGGGTATGAGGCTTGGGTACTAGGACTACTGGGCTAGCCCATGGGCTATCTGAAGGCTCAATTACACCTAACTCCAACATCTTCTGGACTTCAGTCCTGATACAATCCCTGACATGGTCAGGTTGCCTGTAGATTTTACTCTTGACAGGCAGACTGTCTCCAGTGTCCACCTCATGGGTGCACCAGGAAGTCTGACTGGGGGTCAGGCTAAACATATGTCTGTACTGTTGCAGAACTTGCCTGCACTCAGTTTGCTGATGGTCAGTGAGGCTGCTTGCCAAAGCAACACCATCTACTGACCCATCATCAGGGTTCTGCGAGAGCAGGTCAGGGAGAGGGTCACTCTCCTCCTCCTGTTCCTCATCAGTTGCCATGAGCAAGCCCATGTCAGCCCTGTCAACATATGGTTTCAATCTGTTGACATGGAGCACCCTCAGGGGGCTCCTGGGAGTTCCAAGATTCACCAGATAGGTGACCTCTTCCTTCTGTTCAACTATTGTATGGGGGCCACTCCACTTGTCTTGGAGGGCTGCTGGGGCCACCGGCTCCAACACCCACACTTTCTGTCCTGGCTGGTAAACAGTCAGTACAGCCTTTTGGTCATGCCAAGCTTTTTGTAATTCTTGGCTGGCCTCCAGGTTTTTGGTTGCCTTTTTCATGTACTCAGCCATCCTGGAGCGGAGACCAAGTACATAGTCCATCACATCTTGTTTGGGGGGCTTGAGAGGTAACTCCCAGTCCTCTTTTACCAAACACAGTGGACCTCTGACAGGATGCCCAAACAGAAGCTCAAATGGGCTGTAACCAACCCCCTTCTGTGGAACCTCTCTGTATGCAAACAACAGGCAGGGAAGAAGAAGGTCCCATTTCCGCCTAAGCTTCTCTGGGAGTCCTTTAATCATTCCCTTCAGGGTTTTGTTGAAACGTTCAACCAACCCATTGCATTGTGGGTGATAGGGGGTGGTGAACTAGGGGGAACAGTTGCCTTAGGGGCAGGAGTGGTGGTGGTCTGGTCTTTGGACTTGTTACACTCAGAAGTCCAGTGCCCTTTCTGTTTACAGAATTTGCACCAGGGCTTCTTTTGGCCTTTTCCCTTGTTGGATTGGGACTCCCCACCAGATGCAGATTTTTGGGGCCCTTGTGAAGACTTCTGGTCTGTTGACTTATCCCCACTTTTCTCAGAGCCCTTCTGATCCTGCTTCTTAGTGTCACCCCCTTGGTTCTGGGTTTTCTGCCTCACCCTGGTTCTGACCCACTTGTCTGCCTTCTTTCCCAATTCTTGGGAGAGGTCAGATCTGAGTCTACCAGGTATTGCTGCAACAACTGGTTCTGGCAATTATTAAGGATCTGTTCTCTCATCATTAGATTATACAATCCCTTGAAATCAGTAACCCTACTGCCAACCAGCCAACCCTCCAGAGCCTTGGTTGCATAATCTACAAAGTCAGTCCAGTCCTGAGTCTGTGCCTTCTGGGTGTCTCTGAACTTCAACCTGTACTGCTCAGTGGTTAAGCCAAACCCATCTATCAGTGCACTCTTCAGGACTTCATAGTCATCAGCATCCTCTTCTCTAACAGTGAGGAGCTTGTCTCTACCTTTATCTGAAAAGGAGAGCCACAAGATTGCTGCCCACTGCTTTTGGGGGACCTGTTGTACTCTACAGGCCCTTTCCATAGCAGTTATCCACTTGTGGATATCATCCCCACTCTGGTAGGGAGGAACAACCTTGCTCAGGTTCCTATGGTCTGGAGTATTTTCTCTACCTCTAGGGACACTGTTGCTGCCACCAGGGGGTTCTAACCCCTCTCTTCTAGAAGCTTTCTGGAACTCAAAGGCTTCTTTGTCTAATGCCAACTGCTTGGTTTTGAGGGCAAACCTTGCTTCCTCATACTGCAGCAGTTTGTACATCCTTTCAGAGGAGGTCTCTCTTCTTGGGAAGAAGGAGTTCCTCTGGTAGACAGTTTCCCTGCCAGAGTGAAAGGAGTGCTCAGATTCCCTGGAAAGGGACCTGTGCCTGTCTTCCACTATGTCAGTTCTCTTAGGGAGAATTCCTCTCTCTGGTTCAGACCCCTTTGGGCCTGGCCCTACAATCACAGAGTGCTGGTCATCCTGATGTTCATCATCTGACCCAGACACTATAACTGACCCACCCACTGATCCAGACCCCTTAGCTCCTAGAGCTAATCTAAGGTCATCTGCTGTTAGCAGATCTATCAAGTGTAGTGTGGAGGGACTCTGTCCTATCTTCAGGTGCCTCTCAGCACACATGGCTTTCAAGTCAACGAAAGTCATGTCCTTATACTGAAGCTGGGTGGATCCACTGGGTCCATCCCTTGAGGACATTCTAGTGTTGTGCAGTTTTGTACTACCTACACTAGTTTGTGGCCTACTGATACTAGCTTGAGCTGTAGACAGGGTGTGCTATCCCTTTTCACACAGCTCTAAGTTCAGTAGAACTTATTGATACTAAGCTTGACTTTATATGTACCTTGAGTACCTATAGTGGTTTTCAGTTAGTAATTCAAATAGAGATTTTCTGGTAAAACAATAGCAAGCTGGAATCCCACACGCTGCCACCAATGTGAGAAGTTGGTCTGGTATATGCTGTTCACTAATTAAAGTGGACACCTTGCACCAGAACAATTCGACTCTTATGGTTGGTAGGTTTAAGACAACCTTTATAGAAAGCTATCCTAGTGGTAGCTGTGGAGAGCAGCCTTCAGGCTAAGTCTTGGAGGAATGTAAAGCAGCTTGTTTTACCACACAATCTCTTGAATCACCAAATGAAAAGACACCACACAGGTATATATATCAAATATATATGTATTTATTAATAAACAACTCTCTACTAATCTCTTTATGAGATTAGAAGTCAGGAACATATGTACAAAACAAATGTTATCAAAATAAGTTAGCACAATCAAATATCACAATCTTAGTTTGGCTAGACCTAGGTCTAGAGCAGTTAGAATCGAGGGACCCCCAAGAACCACCCCAGGTAGTTGTAGGAGACCCACAGGCGACGGACGCGGTGTCCTGGCACCGGTGCGAGTCCTGTGCGAGTCTATGCGCTCAGACGCGATTGAGATTTCAATGTTAAAGGTCCCTTGCGTGTTCGAGGCGAACACACCGATCGGTCCTTGTACGAGTCGAAGGACGCGGTTACAGATAGAGTTGCAAGGGAGATGGACGCGCTGTGTCTAACACAGACGCGAACCCTGTACGAGTCAGCGCAATGGAGATTTCAATGTTACAGGCCCCTTGTGTGTTCGAGGCGAACACCGATCGGACTCAGTACGAGTCGAAGGACACGGTTATAGATAGTGTTACAAGGGAGATGGACACGATGTGTCTAACACAGACGTGAACCCTGTACGAGTCAGCGCAATTGTCGCACTTAGAAAATAAGAGTTTTAGGGCACTTCTAGGGTAGCTACAAGCAAGCCACTTACAGGGTAAGTAGTTCTAGGGCCCACACCCACGGGAGCACCGTAATGCTAAAGTTACCTCAGCCAGGGGAGCCGGGTGCATAGGTGTCCTTTGGTGTCGGGTCGCGGCGTCGTTTTCAATGGGAGCCAGTGAAGACTTGCTGCTTGCGGCGACAGAAGAAGTGTCCGTTGGAATCCAAGCCTGGATTCAGAAGGAGGAAGACCTGAAAGCAGAGGGGACAGTGTTCAAGGGCACGTGGCAGTGACCCGGGGCAAGAAAGATGAATGCCCACCGTCGTTGACAGATTCAGGTCATTCACTGGTGTCTTGACTCTTCAACCACGAGGTCCAGGAGGTGTCGAGGACGGCCAGGAGCTGGATTCAGCGTATCCCACAAAGTCTGCAGCTGACTGCAGTGTCGGCGACCCGATTGGAGCCAACAAGCCTTGGTAGCAGCAAGTCTTGTGGTGGAACGGAAAAGTCAATGGTGCAGACCAGCAAGGGCTGAGGAACTTACCCAGCAAGGGTAGGTCAGGGCAGGCCTGGAGCAACCAGGGGGACCCTTTGGTTTCTTTGGAAAGTCTTCTGGGGACCCACAAGCCAGCTGGCAAGGGATTGCAAAGACGCCTCAGGAGGATTCACTCAACAGGGGCCCACGGTCACTCAGGACAGTGTAGGCCTCTGATTTTGGGAGGGATCTCTGCTGGAGGCTGGGACCATACGTGATCCAAAGCACAAGTTCGTAGAATGTCGGGAAGGGTTTGCACTTGACAATAGTGTACGGTACCCAGGGTCTGCGGTTCCTCATTGCTCGTGGGGTCCACTTGCCTCAGCTTTGCTGGGAACTCACGATGGCCTTGGAAAAGTCAGGAAATCCTCTTCCTGGGCTGTAGGGACTTTGGGCTCCGGCGGGAGCAGCGTAGTTTGCGACCGTCGTTGTCGTTTTTGGTGCCTGCCAAGCAGGGGAGTCACTCCTTGACTCCAAGGGAGATTCTTCAGTCTTCCAAAGGTAGTGGAACGTCGAAGGTCCAGGATTCTTCTTGTAGAGCATCGTCCAGGGGTATCTATTTTGCAATGCACAGGTTCCCCCTCTTATACTAAAAGAAAGGGAGGGACTAGCTCTATGACCCCACCTATGGGAGGGTCAGGGGAGTGAGTGGTTACACCTACTTCCCTTTGTCCAGTTTTGTGCCAGAGCAGGGGCAGGTAGCCCCTGAGCCGGTTTGAACTGGGGTATGCACAGAGGAGCCTTCTGCTCCCCCAGTGCAGTACTTCAAAGCACTCTAAGAGTGCACCCACCCAGCCCCAATACACTAAACCCTGTCTGGGAGGTGGTCACACCCCTTGGGACAGGATATCTATTGTTGGGCTTCCTCCGCTGCGAGTGTTGGTCATCAGCAGGAGGGCAGCCCAGTGTCTGTGACTGGTGGCATCCATTTTGTGATATATAACCACAACACCCAGACCTAATCTAGGGTAAGGGAACCGGAGGCACGGGGTACTGGGAGCCAGCAGCCTCCAAAATAAACTGTGTACCACAAAGAAGCCGCTCCCAGTGGGATGTCTCAAATGCTAGTGCAGTTTAATTTGTGAGTGAAGACATCTCACATAAAACGAGGAGCGGAGGTGCACACATCTAGGCATAGAGGCGGAGATCACGTCCAGTCACATGTGTTCTGACCTAAGGGGTCTCCTGCCCTCACTCTCCTATGGGGCACAAGTGTCCTCAGTTTAGGGCTTAAGAATTTAGCCATATTACAGTGGGAGCGTGATCCCCACTGCCCCATTGAACCCCTTCACCATAGTGTGGTAAGAGTGGAGCCCGTTACATTAAAAACATTTTTTGCAATATGGTCCTGATGAATGCCGCGGACCCAACTGGGCCTTAGGCAGAAACATGTCGACCCCATTGATAGCGGTGGGGGGACAATAATATCCCCATCACACCGATCACTTTGTTTTTAACTACCATATAGATGCCACCACCATTAAATTTAAGCTGACATTCTTAAATGGCTTTTTAACTCACTTTTTCTCTTTGGGCCCCCACTTAGTTTAGAAGTGCATCCCTGTCGTCAGGTGTATGCCCGCCCTCTATCAAACCAAGGTTTTAGAGGGCGAGGACTGGTCAATGATGAAGCATGACACCAGGTGGTGTGTGAGACCAATCCATTTTGTGATGCCAGGGCTCTGCAGGATTCTACTGCGTTTCCACAGTAGGTACATGTCTATCCCTCTAGAAGGGTGGAATGCTACCCCCGCCGCCAGTACTGGCGGGGGGGGTAGTATTCCAAGATGTTTGACACCAAACACGACATGTTTTGATGCAGCCATTCCAAAGTTAGCATTCTACCGCGAGGATATAATGCACTTAAGAGTATATGGTTTAACCGCATCCACAAACAGCCCCAGAGAATGGACTCTGAGAGCTGCAGAGGGGCCCTGCTCAGGCAGAGGCACCCTCTCACATAGGAACCAAGCACCCTGCCCTCAGGATTGATAGGGCCTGCCTTAGGGGTGACTGATAGGTTTAAATGTGTGTGCAGGAGAGATATAGGAAACCTATATCTCAGTGAGGGGTGCTAGCACCACCTCACCCAGGCTGCAGTAGCAGGCCTGTGGTGTCAGATTTAGTCTGCTTCCCAGGGGTGGCATAATACATGCTTCAGCCCCTGGTAGGCCTGTGAAGTACCTATGCCCTTGGTACCTAAGGTACCATATACTAGAGACTCATAAGGAACCACAGTATCCAATCACTAGTGCACCTAGAGTGCACTCCAAGTCATTTAGAGAGAACAGAGAGGCTGCGGCCCTGATTAGCAGGGACCCAGCCAGACTATAGCCAGAAACCAGTGTAAACATCAGAAAAAAAGTGGGGGCAACATAAGAGGCAGATCCTACTCTCCTACACCCCTGTTCCCTCTTTTTGCACCTCACTTGCTTCTTTCTGTAACTCTCTTGCCTCTTTCTGCACCTCACTTGCCTCTTTCTGCACTTCTCTTGCTTCTTTCTACACTTCTGTTGCTTCTTTCAGCAATTCTATTGCCTCTTTCTGCACTTCTCTTGCATGTTTCTGCAGTTCTCTTGCGTCCTTCTGCACCTCTGTTGCCTCTTTCTGCACCTTACTTGCTTCTGTCTGCTCCCCTCTTGCCTATTTTTGCACCCCTTTTTCCTCTTTCTGCACCTCTCTTGCGTCTTTCTGCACCCCTGTTCCCTCTTTCTGCACCTTTCCTGCCTGTTTCTGCACCCCTGTTCCCTCTTTCTGCATTCACCTTTCCTACCTGTTTCTGTACCTTGTTTGTGTCATTCTGCACCCCTGTTGCCTGTTTCTGCAATACTCTTGCCTCTTTCTGCAGTTCTCTTGCCTCCTTCTGTACCTCACTAGCCTCTTTGTGCACCTTTGTTCCCTTTCTGCACCTTTCCTACCTGTTTCTGCACCTCTCTTGCCTCTTTCTGTACCACTGTTGCTTCTTTCTGTACTTCTCTTGCGCTTTCTGCACTCTTCACCCCTCTTTCAGCACCTCTGTTGCTTCTTTCTGCACTTCTCTTCCTTCTTTCTGCACCCCTCCTGCCTCTTTCTGTACTTGTCTTGCCTCTTTGTGCACCTCTCCTACTTATTTCTGCACCTCTCTAGCCTCTTTTTTGCACCTCAGTTGATTCTTTCTGCACTGCTCTTGCATCTTTATGCACCTCTTTTGCAAATTTCAGCATCCCTCTTGCCTGTTTCTGTACCCCTCTTCCCTCTTTCTTCACCTCTCTTGCCTCTGTCTGCACACCTGTTCCCTCTTTCTGCACCCCTTTTGCCTGTTTCTGCAACTCTCTTGCCTCTTTCTGCAGTTCTCTTGCCTCCATCTGTACCTCACTAGCCTCTTTTTGCACCTTTGTTCCCTTTCTGCACCTTTCCTACCTGCTTCTGCACCTCTCTTGCCTCTTTCTGTACCTCTGTTGCTTCTTTCTGTACTTCTCTTCCTTCTTTCTGCACCCCTCCTGCCTCCTTCTGTACTTGTCTTGCCTCTTTGTGCACCTCTCCTACTTATTTCTGCTCCTCTCTTGCCTCTTTTTGTACCTCTGTTGGTTCTTTCTGCACTGCTCTTGCTTCTTTATGCACCTCTTTTGCAAGTTTCTGCATCCCTCTTGCCTGTTTCTGTACCCCTCTTCCCTCTTTCTTCACCTCTCTTGCCTCTGTCTGCACATCTGTTCCCTCTTTCTGCACCCCTTTTGCCTGTTTCTGCAACTCTCTTGCCAATTTCTGCAGTTCTCTTGCCTCCTTCTGCACCTCACTTGCCTCTTTCTGCACTTCTATTGCCTATTTCTGCACCTCTCTTGCTCCTTTCTGCACCCCTGTTGTCTCTTTCTGCACTCGTCTTCCCTCTTTCTGTACCTCTCTTGCTTCTTTGTGTACTTCTCTTGCTTCTTTCTGCACCTCTCTTGCTTCTTTCTGCACCCTTCTTCCCTTTTTTGCATCCCTCTTGCCTCTTTCTGCTGTTCTCTTGCCATTTTCTGCACCTCTCTTGCCTCTTTCTGCACCTCACTTGCCTCTTTCTGCACTTCTCTTGCTTCTTTATACACCTCTGTTGCTTCTTTCAGCAATTCTCTTGCCTCTTTCTGCACTTCTCTTGCTTGTTTCTGCACCTCTCTTGCGTCTTTCTGCACCTCTCTTGCCTCTTTCTCCACCTCACTTGCTTCTTTCTGCACCCCTCTTACCTATTTTTTTACCCCTTTATTCTCTTTCTGCACCTCTCTTGCGTCTTTCTGCACACCTGTGCCCTCTTTCTGCACCATTCCTGCCCGTTTCTGCACCTCTCTTGCGTCTTTCTGCACCCCTGTTCCCTCTTTTTGCACCTCACTTGCTTTTTTCTGCACCTCTCTTGCCTCTTTCTGCACCTCACTTGCCTCTTTCTGCACTTCTCTTGCTTCTTTCCACACCTCTGTTGCTTCTTTCAGCAATTCTCTTGCCTCTTTCTGCACTTCTCTTGCATGTTTCTGCAGTTCTCTTGCGTCTTTCTGCACTTCTGTTGCCTCTTTCTGCACCTCACTTGCTTCTTTCTGCTCCCCTCTTGCCTATTTTTGCACCCCTTTTTTCTCTTTCTGCACCTCTCTTGCGTCTTTCTGCACCCCTGTTCCATCTTTCTGCACCTTTCCTGCCTGTTTCTGCACCCCTGTTCCCTCTTTCTGCACCTTTCCTGCCTGTTTCTGCACCTCTCTTGTGTCTTTCTGCACCCCTGTTCCCTCTTTCTGCACCTCTCTTGCCTCTGTCTGCACACATGTTCCCTCTTTCTGCACACCTTTTGCCTGTTTCTGCAACTCTCTTGCCTCTTTCTGCAGTTCTCTTGCCTCCTTCTGTACCTCACTAGCCTCTTTTTGCACCTTTGTTCCCTTTCTGCACCTTTCCTACCTGTTTCTGCACCTCTCTTGCCTCTTTGTGTACCTCTGTTGCCTCTTTCTGCACCTCATTTGTTTCTTTCTGTACCCCTCTTGCCTCTTTCTGCACCCTTCTTCCCTCTTTCTGCATCTCTCTTGCCTCTTTCTGTACCCCTCTTCCCTCTTTCTCCACCTCTCTTGCCACTGTCTGCACAACTGTTCCCTCTTTCTGCACCCCTTTTGCCTGTTTCTGCAACTCTCTTGCCTCTTTCTGCACCTCTCTTGCCTCTTTTTGCACCCTTGTTCCGTTTCTGCACCTTTCCTACCTGTTTCTGCTCCTCTCTTGCCTCTTTCTGTACCTCTGTTGCTTCTTTCTGTATTTCTCTTGCTCTTTCTGCACCCTTCACACCTCTTTCAGCACCTCTGTTGCTTCTTTCTGCACTTTTCGTCCTTCTTTCTGCACCCCTCCTGCCTCTTTCTGTACTTGTCTTGCCTCTTTGTGTACCTCTCCTACTTATTTCTGTACCTCTCTTGCCTCTTTTTGCACCTCTGTTGGTTCTTTCTGCACTGCTCTTGCCTCTTTGTGTACCTCTCCTACTTATTTCTGTACCTCTCTTGCCTCTTTTTGCACCTCTGTTGGTTCTTTCTGCACTGCTCTTGCTTCTTTATGCACCTCTTTTGCAAATTTCTGCATCCCTCTTGCCACTTTCTGTACCCCTCTTCCCTCTTTCTGCACCTCTCTTGCCTTTGTCTACATACCTGTTCCCTCTTTCTGCACCCCTTTTGCCTGTTTCTGCAACTCTCTTGCCTCTTTCTGCAGTTCTCTTGCCTCCTTCTGTACCTCACTTGCCTCTTTCTGCACTTCTGTCACCTATTTCTGCACCTCTCTTGCTTCTTTCTGCACCCCTGTTGTCTCTTTCTGCACCACTGTTGTCTCTTTCTGCACTCGTCTTCTCTCTTTCTGCACCTCTCTTGCTTCTTTCTGCACTTCTCTTGCTTCTTTCTGCACCTCTCTTGCTTCTTTCTGTACCCTTCTTCCCTTTTTTGCATCCCTCTTGCCTCTTTCTGCTGTTCTCTTGCCATTTTCTGCACCTCTCTTGCCTCTTTCTGCACCACACTTGCCTCTTTCTGCACTTCTCTTGCTTCTTTACACACCTCTGTTGCTTCTTTCAGCAATTTTCTTGCCTCTTTCTGCACTTCATTTGCTTGTTTCTGCACCTCTCTTGCGAATTTCTGCACCTCTGTTGCCTCTTTCTGCACCTCACTTGCTTCTTTCTGCACCCCTCTTGCCTATTTTTGTACCCCTTTTTTCTCTTTCTGCACCTCTCTTGCGTCTTTCTGTACCCCTGTTCCCTCTTTAAGCACCTTTCCTGCCTGTTTCTGCACCTCTCTTGCTTCTTTCTGCACCTTTCCTGCCTGTTTCTGTACCTCTCTTGTGTCTTTCTGCACCCCTGTTCCCTCTTTTTGCACCTCACTTGCTTCTTTCTGCACCTCTCTTGCCTCTTTCTGCACCTCACTTGCCTCTTTCTGCACTTCTCTTGCTTCTTTCCACACCTCTGTTGCTTCTTTCAGCAATTCTCTTGCCTCTTTCTGCACTTCTCTTGCATGTTTCTGCAGTTCTCTTGTGTCTTTCTGCACCTCTGTTGCCTCTTTCTGTACCTCACTTGCTTCTTTCTGCTCCCCTGTTGCCTATTTTTGCACCCCTTTTTTCTCTTTCGGCACCTCTCTTGCGTCTTTCTGCACCCATTCCCTCTTTCTGCACCTTTCATGCCTGTTTCTGCACCTCTCTTGCCTCTTTCTGCACCTCTCCTGCCTCTTTCTGTACTTGTCTTGCCTCTTTGTGTACTTCTCCTACTTATTTATGTACCTCTCTTGCCTCTTTTTGCACCTCTGTTGGTTCTTTCTGCACTGCTCTTGCTTCTTTATGCACCTCTTTTGCAAATTTCTGCATCCCTCTTGCCTCTTTCTGTACCCCTCTTTCTGCACCTCTCTTGCCTCTGTCTACACACCTGGTCCCTCTTTCTGCACCCCTTTTGCCTGTTTCTGCAACTCTCTTGCCTCTTTCTGCAGTTCTCTTGCCTCCTTCTGCACCTCAGTTGCCTCTTTCTGCACTTCTATTGCCTATTTCTGTACCTCTCTTGCTTCATTCTGCACCCCTGTTGTCTCTTTCTGCACCGCTGTTGTCTCTTTCTGCACTCATCTTCTCTCTTTCTGCACCTCTCTTGCTTCTTTCTGCACTTCTCTTGCTTCTTTCTGCACCTCAGTTGCTTCTTTCTGCACCCTTCTTCCCTTTTTTGCATCCCTCTTGCCTCTTTCTGCTGTTCTCTTGCCATTTTCTGCACCTCACTTGCCTCTTTCTGCACTTCTCTTGCTTCTTTATACACCTCTGTTGCTTCTTTCAGCAAGTCTCTTGCCTCTTTCTGCACTTCTCTTGCTTGTTTCTGCACCTCTCTTGTGTCTTTCTGCACCTCTGTTGCCTCTTTCTGCACCTCACTTGCTTCTTTCTACACCCCACTTGCCTATTTTTGTACCCCTTTTTCTCTTTCTGCACCTCTCTTGCGTCTTTCTGCACCCCTGTTCCCTCTTTCTGCAGCATTCCTGCCTGTTTCTGCACCTCTCTTGCTTCTTTCTGCACCTTTCCTGCCTGTTTCTGCACCTCTCTTGCGTCTTTCTGCACCCCTGTTTCCTCTTTTTGCACCTCACTTGCTTTTTTCTGCACCTCTCTTCCCTCTTTCTGCACCTCACTTGCCTCTTTCTGCACTTCTCTTGCTTCTTTCCACACCTCAGTTGCTTCTTTCAGCAATTATCTTGCCTCTTTCTGCACTTCTCTTGCATGTTTCTGCAGTTCTCTTGCGTCTTTCTGCACCTCTGTTGCCTCTTTCTGCACCTCACTTGCTTCTTTCTGCTCCCCTCTTGCCTATTTTTGCACCCCTTTTTTCTCTTTCTGCACCTCTCGTGCGTCTTTCTGCACCCCTGTTCCCTCTTTCTGCACCTTTCCTGCCTGTTTCTGCACCTCTCTTGTGTCTTTCTGCACCCCTGTTCCCTCTTTCTGTACCTCTCTTGCCTCTGTCTACACACTTGTTCCCTCTTTCTGCACCCCTTTTGCCTGTTTCTGCAACTCTCTTGCCTCTTTCTGCAGTTCTCTTGCCTCCTTCTGCACCTCACTTGCCTCTTTCTGCACTTCAATCGCCTATTTCTGCACCTCTCTTGCGTCTTTCTGCACCCATGTTGTCTCTTTCTGCACCACTGTTGTCTCTTTCTGCACTCGTCTTCTCTCTTTCTGCACCTCTCTTGCTTCTTTCTCCACTTCCCTTGCTTCTTTCTGCACCTCTCTTGCTTCTTTGTGTACCCTTCTTCCCTTTTTTGCATCCCTCTTGCCTCTTTCTGCTGTTCTCTTGCCATTTTCTGCACCTCTCTTGCCTCTTTCTGCACCACACTTGCCTCTTTCTGAACTTCTCTTGCTTCTTTATACACCTCTGTTGCTTCTTTCAGCAAGTCTCTTGCCTCTTTCTGCACTTCTCTTGCTTGTTTCTGCACCTCTCTTGTGTCTTTCTGCACCTCTGTTGCCTCTTTCTGCACCTCTCCTGCTTCTTTCTACACCCCACTTGACTATTTTTGTACCCCTTTTTCTCTTTCTGCACCTCTCTTGCATCTTTCTGCACCCCTGTTCCCTCTTTCTGCAGCATTCCTGCCTGTTTCTGCACCTCCGTTGCTTCTTTCAGCAATTCTCTTGCCTCTTTCTGCACTTCATTTGCTTGTTTCTGCACCTCTCTTGTGAATTTCTGCACCTCTGATGCCTCTTTCTGCACCTCACTTGCTTCTTTCTGCACCCCTCTTGCCTATTATTGTACCCTCTTTTCTCTTTCTGCACCTCTCTTGCATCTTTCTGTACCCCTGTTCCCTCTTTAAGCTCCTTTCCTGCCTGTTTCTGCACCTCTCTTGCTTCTTTCTGCACCTTTCCTGCCTGTTTCTGTACCTCTCTTGCGTCTTTCTGCACCCCTGTTCCCTCTTTCTGCACTTCTCTTGCTTCTTTCTGCACCTCTCTTGCCTCTTTCTGCACCGTGTAGGAGAGTAGGATCTGCTTCACATGGGTACCCCCACTTTTTGCTGATGCTTCACTGTTTTTCGACCTTAGTCTGGCTGGGGCCCTGCTAATCAGAACCCCAGCCTAGCTGCTTCCTCTTTAAAATGGTTTCCATGTGCCTTAGGCACATCTCTGATTGGAATCTGGAGTGCCCTTATAAGTTCCTAGTATATGGTATACTATGTACCCAGGGCATAGGTACCTCAGAGGCCTACCAGGGGCTGCAGCATGTATTGTGCCACCCCTGGAAGGCCATCCAAAATGACACCGCAGGTCTGCTACTGCAGCCTGGGTAAGGTGGTGCATGCACCCTTTACTGTGATATAGGCTACCTATATCACTACATACATACACACATATAAACCTATAAGTCACTCCTATGGCAGGCCTTATCAATCCTGAAGGCAGAGTGCGTGGTTCCTATGTGAGAGGTGCCCCTGCATGAGCTGGGCCCCTCTGCAGCGTTCGGAGACCCTTCTCTGATGCTGTTTGTAGTGCAGCCTGACCATATACTCTTAAGCGCATTATAACCTCGCGTTAAATGCTAACTTTGGGATGGCTGCACGGAAACATGTCGTGTTTGGTGTCGAACATCTTGGAATACTACCTCCCCGCCAGTTCTGGCGGTGGGGGTAGCATTCCACCCTTCTAGAGGGAGAGACATGTACACACCGGTATACCCGGTACTGACTTTCCAGAGCCCTGGCATCACAAAATGGATGCCACTGCCACAGACACGAGTCTGGCCTCCTGCTGCTGACCGAAACTCCGGCAGGGAGGCCTGGACAATAGGTTTCCTGTCCCAGGGAGGTGTAACCACCTCCCCAGACAGGATAGTGTGTATTGGGGCTGGGCGGGAGCACTCTCTGGTGCTTTGAAGTCCTGCACTGGGGGCACATTTGGTGTCCCTGTGCATACCCCAGTTCAAACCGGCTCAGGGGCTTCCAGCCCCTGCTCTGGCACGAAACTGGACAAAGGGAAAGGGGTGTAACCACCCCTCTGCCCTGACCCTCCCATAGGTGGGGCCATAGAGTATGTCTAACCCCCTACCTTAGTATAAGTATGGGACCCCAGTCCTTAGGACTTTAGATTAACCTGGACGAAACTCTGACACAGAATCCTGGACCTTCGATGCTCTACTTTAAGATTAGAGGACTGAAGAATCTCCCTTGGGGTCAAGGAGTGACTCCCCTGCTTGGCAGGCACCAAAGAAGCAATTGTCCGGTCTGCATCGCTGAAGCTCCCGCCGGACGCCGAAGTCTTTGCATCACCAGAGGTGGATTTCCAGACTTCCCTGAGGCTGCCCTGAGTCCCCAGCAAAGCTGAGGCCCATAGCTGTCGTGGGTAACGTGGAACCGTGACCCCTGGACACCGATTGCATTTGCAAGTGCATCCTCTTCTGGGTCTCTCACGAAGTCGTGCTTTGGGCTCCAAATAGCCCTAGCCTCCAGCACCACCTGCACTGAAGATCACTGGCCTCCACTCCACGAGTGTCCTGTGAGCCAGCTCCACTTGCATTGACTCTAGGCTCCTTCGCGGTCGCTAGTCCGTTGGCTAGTAGGCCCTCCCGAAGGCTAATCTTCTTCTGCTTGAGCTCCCTGGTTGCTCCAGGTATGCCCTGACTTACTCTCGCTGGGTGAGTCCCACAGACCTTGTTGATCTGCAACATCGTCCTTCTTCCATTTCCACGAGATTTGCCGTTGCCAAGGCTTGTTAGGTCCAATCCAGTTGCCAACACCCCTGAAATCGACAGACGTCGTGGGCAGCTCGAATCCAGCTCCTGGTCATCGTCGACACCTCCTGGACTTCGTGGCTGAAGAGTCAAGATGACCGTCAACCTACCTTAAGCACTCGACATCGGTGGGCATCTGCTCATCACCTTCCTGGTCACTGGCTAGTGACCCAGACTCTGTCCCCTCTGCTTTCAGGTTCTTCAGATCTTCGATCCACCTTTGGATCCACCCGAACACTTTCGACTTGGCCGCCAGCAGCACTTTGCAGCAGATCGCCATTGAAAGCTGACGACGAAACCCGACCCCGAAAGACACCTATGCACCCGAGCACATGTAACTGAACGAAGTAC